>PVHT020000230.1:28696002-28817144 GCA_004024745.2 Catagonus wagneri | reverse complement strand
CTCTCTCTCTCTCTCTCTCTCTCTCTCGCTCTCGCTCTCTCTCTCGCTCTCTCTCTCTCTCTCTCTCTCTGTCTGACTCTCCAGTCTCTCCACAAGGTTGTGAAGCTTTATTGTTGGACTTTTCCCAGCCCAGCCTCAGACATCACATGGCATCACTTCTGCCATATCCTATTATTAGTCAAGGAAATCCCCAAATCTGCCTGGGTTTAAGGGGAAGGGCACACGTGCTCCCTCTCATAACGGAAGGTGTGTCAAAGAATGTGTCATGTTTTACAGCCACCATGTATGGCCCATTAACTAAATATCTTTTATATCCAGAAGGGACACTTAATCTTTTATTGACCTTTTTTTAAGGAAGGTCCCCAAGCTAGGCATCGAATCGGAGCTGTAGCTGCCAGCCTGCATCACAGTCACAGCAACGTGAGATCTGAGCTACATCTGCGACCTACAGCACAGCTCATAGCAACCTCAGATCCTTAACCCACTGAGCAAGGCCAGGGATCAAACCTGCATCCTTATGGATGCTAGTCAGATTCATTTCCACTGAGCCAGAATGGGAACTCCAATACTGATCTTTTTTAATCCTCTTAGCAATCTCATTGCAATGACCGTGTACCCATTTTACAGAGGAAAATGGCAGTGTCGAGCAGTCAGATAACTTCGGAGCTAGAAGTGGTCAAACCAGGCCCATCTCCAGATTCTTGGCTGCCTCGTGCACGGTGTGTTCTCAACGCATACCATGTCGATGAATGAATGAATGAATGAACACTGGATTTCAAATCCTTGAAACATTCTACACTGGCTAACACAGCTTCAGTAGCACCAACTTCTGTCCTGGGCTCTAGACTCTATTTTTATACTTCCAATCACTGGCCTGGATCATTTATTTATTTATACAAGCACATGTCCATCTCGGCTCTGTTTCAGACTTACTGTCACCCAGACACTGCCAGGAGCTAAGGAGAAGCAGAGGACAAACCCAGCCACCATCCCTGTCATCAGAGAGTTTACGTGGTAGAAAGGAGGGCAGCATTTAAAGAGACCAGTATCTTGGGCTGATGAATTATAACTGTGACAAATATCACAAAGCATAATCTTAAGGTTGTGATCTAAACAGAATGGTTCTCCTCCAAGGATGACCCTGTTACTGGGAGTTTCATTATTAACCGGAAAGAGGAGCTGATGTCCCTTGACTGGCCTGATTGAGTCATTTTTGCTAATACTGGCTTCCAGCCAGCTCAGCTTGACAAGATCCCTCGGGCATAAAAGTCTGCGGTGCTGCCTGTGGGTGTCTGCTCTGCGGTTGCTAGACTGTGATTAGCGTGTGGTGGCTAATCAATTTAATTGACCATTGGGCAAAGCATAGTTTCTCAACCTTGGCTTCAGTGGCACATGGGCAGCATAATTCTTCATCGTAGAGAGTGTCTCAGGCATTGGAGGGTGTTCGGGACACCCCACGCCTCTACAGGATACACGCCAACAGCACCATCCTCCAGTTGGGACCATAAGAAATGTCCCCGGGTGCTGTCAAATGTCCTCTGGAGGACTCAGCTGTTTCTAGTCGAGTCCCACGGGGTTGGAGGCAAACCGCCAGTGGTGTAAACCCAGGGCTCTCTGCTTCCCAGCTGTGAGCACGTGAAGAAGTCACTTAACCTCCCCAGGCTCAGTGACAGCATCCTTAAAATGGGCACATGCATAATCATCTCCTCCTAAGGTTTTTATAAGAACTGCAATGCTTTTTGCTAATATGCATGAAGGGCTCCATATAATCTTGGTATTATTTTAAGGGTTTTTGCATGTTAATTCACTGAACGCCACAGAGATCTCATGTAGTAAGTATGATTCTTTATCATCGTGTTGTACAGGAAGAGAGTGAGAGCATTTAGCTCTCTGGCTGATGGTCTGTAAAGTGCTTTGTAGAGAAGACACTATTTTTAACCACAATAGGAACCATTACTAGCTTATTCCAAATGGCCATTGCTTGCCTGACAGATAAATCCACAAGAGCAGTTAAGAGGATTTCTGAGAGATAAAGTAAAAGAACAGGTCAACGGAAAAGTTAAAAATCACAGAAAATGTTCTCCATTCTTGGTGTCTTGTCAAGGGCTGGGGACCCAGAGATGAAGGAGGCCTATCTCCTGTCCCCGAGCTGCTCAAATTTCTCTCTGACCTCTGTAATTAGGGGCACAGGCCCCCTGCACGGCTGTAGGGTCCTCTGGGGGCTTGGACACCAGCAGGATTGTGTGTTCTAGAGCTGATGGGTCAGAGGAATCAGACGACCCACGTGACCGCCAAGCAAGTGCAGAAGGTCCAGTCTTGAGAAAGGGTTGGAAAAAAGGGGGTTTGAGAGCAAGCAGATCAGCTAAGGAAGCTGTTACCTCTGAGGGAGGGGAAGTCTCCGTCAGGCACAAACCATGAGAACACCAAGTGTGGGATCTTACAGCCTCTATGACCTGGGAAGTGAAATCTTTTCTTTTTTGATTTTATGGCTGCACCTGCAGCATATGGAAGTTTCCAGGCCAGGGGTCGAATCGGAGCTGCAGCTGCCGGCCTAAGTCACAGCTACAGCAACGCAGGATCCGAGCTGTTCCACGGCTCATGGTAACGCTAGATCCTTAACCCACTGAACGAGGCCAGGTATCGAACCTGTATCCTCAGAGAGACACTGTCGGGTTCTTAACCTGCTGAGCCCACAACAGGAACTCCTGAAAGTAAAATGCTTTTGAGTCTCAGTTTCATCATCAACAAAATTGTTGTGATGCTACTAACTTATCCAGATGCCACGCAGATCAAACAGGACCAAATCTGATAATGCATGGAACACAGGACAATGCTGAATTCTTCAATCAATTCCAGTCACTATGACAATTACTGTAGAGCCCAGAGTAGCTCTGAACCAACTAGTAGCTTTTCCTTGCCCCACACTTTTATCCGATGCATACAATTTCCCCCCAGTGCCCTGAGGATAATGTTATTACAAACACTGACCTAATAATAAAGATGCACAGAAACCTCTTCTCATACACTGAAGCAATGCAAAGCAAAACAAAACCCAAAAAGGCAAAGCAATTCTCTTTCATGTTTTGCAAGTTCCACTGGGATTTCCCTTCCAAACGAAGATATTCTATTTCCATTCCAGGAAATAAAGATATTGAAAATAAGAGAGTTCCCCTTAAGATTTGCTATTCAGTAGCTCAGCAGTTTTTCCTTTTTATTTTCTCATTCTCCCATATATCATCTGACTCATATTCACTCTCCTGTGCTCTCTTGCCAAGAATATGTTGAATATTATTTAAAGAGCGAGGAAAAAAAACAGCCACTCAAATCAAAGCATCCAAATCTAATAAACACCGTTTCTTCAGTCTATTCATTCAGCAAGTAATCGCTATCTGCCTACTGTGTGCTAGGCATGCTCTGCGCACTCGGCAAACACAGATGCTTTTTAGAAAGTTTCTGCTCTCATGGTGCGCCTCCTTGACTAGAGAGGAGCACACGCAAATGCATAAGCAATACTATTCCGGCTAATACTTAAGGCTATTCTTCCAAAGCACGATGGTCGGGGTGGATGGGAAGTGGAGGCTTCCTAAGATAGCTTTTGATCTGGAAAGGTTTCTCTGCACCGGTGGTGTTTGAGTTTAAACTTAATGACCTCAAAAAGCAAGCAAGCGGCGGGAAGCTCTGGCAGGGCAGTTCAGTGAGACAGCAAGTGAAGCCCCCGTGTCAGCACCTGTCGGGGGTCTTTGAAGAACAGCTGCCCATCAGACTGGGTGAGAAGGAGTGGGAACACGAGGGTGGGGGGACTCCAGAAAGGGGCAGAGGGCAGGTCACATAGCATCTCTTTGGCCTTTATGACAATGTTGGATTTTTTTTTTTTTTTAATCCTAAGAGAGATTAAAGGATAACTTAAGATGAACCAGAAGGTTCTGAGGAAACAACTTTACATTTTTTTCCCCAATTTTTCTTTTTCTTTTTCAACCCCTGATTATTTTTATTTTATGTTTGTGTTTTTAGGGCCACACTAGCAGGATATGGAAGTTCCCAGGCTAGGGGCCAAATCAGAGCTGTTGACTCCGGCCTTCGCCACAGCCACAGCCACAGCCACAGCCACGCCAGATCCAACCTGCATCTGAGATCTACACCACAGCTCACAGCAACGCCGGATCCCTTAACTCACTGAGTGAGGCCAGGGATCAAACCCAAGTCCTCATGGATGTTAGTCGGATCCGTTTCCACTGCACCACAGTGGGAACTTCTATTTTAATTTTTAAAGTGTTACTGAAGTCTAGTTGATTTAGAGTGTTGTGATCATTTCTGCTGTACAGCAAAGTGATTCAGTTACACATGTACACACATCTATTCTCTTTCAGCTTCATTTCCCACATAGATGATCACAGAATTTTCAGTAGACAGCTTTACGTTTTGTTTTGTTTTTCTTTTTTGGCCTCCCCATGGCATCTGGAGTTCCCAGGCCAGGGATCAGATCGGAGCCGCGGCTGCAGTCTATGACAGCTGCAACACCAGATCCTTAACCCACGCTGCGGGGCTGGGGACTGAACCTGCGTCCGAGTGCTCCAGAGATGCTGTCAATGCTGCGAGCCACAGTGGGATGGGGTGACAAGTCCTGACTTAAACCTCAAAGACAGGATTCTGACTGTGGTATTGAGGGGAGGGGATTGAGAAGCTCAAGTCACAGCAGAGAAAGTCCAGGGAAGAGGCCACTGCAACAACCCGGATGAGAAAGGAGGGGATCTTGGACCACTGCGGAGCCAGCGGAGGTGGAGAGAAGAGGTCAGATCAGGCTGTATTATGAAGGGAGAGGGGCTGGCAGATCAAATGCCAGCGATGAGAGAGAGAGAGAAGAGCCAAGGATCACTCAGGGATTTCGGTCTGAGCAAGCAGGAGGCTGCTGTCATCACTAGCTGAGCTGGGGAGACTGTGAAGAGCAGGTCAGCTAAGCTATGGTTGAACTGCTTCCTGGACAACCACGTGAGATCACCAGTTCAACTACCTACCTTGGAGTGGAATTAAAATGAACCAGACATTGAACTGGGAACTGCGAAACTAAAGCTAAGAAGCTGAGTCCTGCCTCCACATACCTCACAGCTGACAGGAAGTATTGCAGGTGCTCTGACAAGGTGTGCCGGCCTTGGGGGTCCCGGGCACGGGGAAGGAGCACCTGCTGAGGGAGGAATTCCTAGAGGAGCAGTGGCTTAAAAGAGTCTCAAAATTCGTTAGAAGCCCTGGAGCCAATAAAATAGGTTCATCACAGTGGGCTAATTAACCCAACGAATCAGTTAAAAAGAGAGTCATAGAAATGGTGCATACATACTTTAAACATTCTGTATTAACTTAGAACATAAAAATGTGCCTCATTTGCCAACGTTCAGATGTACAGTCAAGGCCTTGAGTTGAAGACAGGTCCCTAACTGATGGCAGCCCCTCCCTAATCTTTTTTGCATAAATCATGCGCATAATGTATGGTCTTGATTGCCAGTCTAAGCTTCTTGAAAGTAAAGTGTAAAGATACTTGGAAAGCAACATGAATATAGACTCCTGGATTTTTTTTTTTTATCCCCAATCTTTTATGGCCTTAACCATAATTTTTAAACCACTCACTTTCATCAAATTCATCCCAAAGCATTTACGTTTGTTTTTATAGAAACAACTCTCTTCTTCTTTATACACATTTCGTCATTTACACGGTCATTAATTCAAACTATAAATACAACAACAAGTACAACTGCTGCAGGTGTAAGGGCTCTTTAAGGAGCAAACTCTCCTCTTGCTGGCAGAAGTGTGCACGTGTATAGAGAGAAAATTATAAGCTGAGGGCTATGAAGCCTGCTGAATACATCATCAGTACCTTTTAATATAAATAGCTAGGTGCTATTTAACCAGCAAATAATTAAGTAAAACTTACTTTAGAGACACATTGGAAAAGAAAGAAAACGTTGACAAGGTTCTAACATCAGCTACTTTATACACCTGAATTTCTAACCCCACTTTTGGCTGCAGCCAAAGTGATGAATTTGAAGTGAATATGTGAGGAGTTCCCTTCATGGCTCAGCAGTTAATGAACCCAACTAGGATCCATGAGGATGTGGGTTTGATCCCTGGCCTGGCTCAGTGGGTTAAGGAGCCGGCATTGCTGTGAGCTGTGGTGTAGGCTGCAGACGCAGCTCAGATCCCACGTTGCTATGGCTGTGGCGTATTCACAGCAACAGCTCCAATCTGACCCCCCAGTCTGGGAACCTCCCTACGCCTTGGGCGTAGCCCTAAAAAAAAAAAAAGTGAATATATGAGATAAATGAAAATCAAACGTACAGTGAGGTACCACCTCACACCAGTCAGTATGGCTACCACTAATAAGTACAAATAACAAACACTGGAAAGGATACGGAGAAAAGGGATCCTGCGCTGTTAGTGGGAATGTAAATTAGCACAGCCACTATGGACAACAGTATGGAGATTCCCAGAACACCAAATATAAAACTACCAAATGATCCAGTAATCCCACTCCTGGGCAAATATCCAGAAAAAATTGTAATTCAGAAAGATACATGCACCCACATGTTCACTGCAATGCTATTCACAATAGCCAAGACACATAAACAAGCTAAACGTCCAACATCTGACATCTGGCATCTGATAAAACAGGTAAATGGATTAAGAAGATATGGTACACATACACAAGGGAATGCTATTCAGCTATAAAAAGAACAAAATCATGCCATTTACAGCAACATGGATACAACCTGAGATTCTCATACGGAATGAAGTAAGTCAGACAGAGAAAGACAAATACCATATAATATCACTTATATGTGGAATCCAAAATATGGCACAAATGAACCTATCTTCAAAACAGAAACAGACTTACAGACATAGAGAACAGACGTGTGGTCACCAAGGGGGGGGAGGGGGATGGAGTTTGGTGTTAGCAAATGTAAACTATTATATTTAGAATGGATAAGCAATGAGGTCCTGCTATTATATAGCACAGGGAACTATATTCAGCCACTTGTGATAGAACATGATGGAAGATGATATGAGAAAAAGAATGTATGTGTAAGTATGACTGGGTCACTGTGCTGTACAGCGGAAATGGACAGAACACAGTAAATCAACTATAATAAAAAATACAGTGAATATATGATTTAGAATACATTTGCTATAAATTGAGATTTCTTCCTCTGCTTGAAGATAATATGGAGCTAACATTCCCTGAATGCCCACGACATCCCACCAACTACTGCCCTAACCGCCCTGTACGCATCAGCTCCCATCGTCCTCAGAGATCCCCAGAGGCGGTGTTGCCACCGTGCTCATTTATGGATTGAATGGGGCGTGGTGCACAGAAAGCTAAGTCCAAACGCCACAGTGGTATCAAGAGTCCTATTTCCCGTCTTCTTTCTCTTCTCTTTGCCTGCACAGGCACAGAACTCTAGAGGAGGCGGTGGCTAACTTTTCTGTAAAAGGCCAAATAAATATTTTCAGCACTATGGACTCTAAGTTCCATCACAACTGCTCTAGTCTGCTGTTGTAATAGGTAAACAGCCCTAGGTCATATACAAACAAATAAGTGTAGCTGTCTTCCAATAAAGATTTATTTGCAAAAAGATGGTAATAATTGAGTGTGACTGTCTTCCAATAAAGCCTTAGTTGCAAAAAAGATGGTAAATGGGGACCAGGTACCACAGTATGAAGATAAAGAGAGAAAGAGAATTGTTCACCGTATCTTGAGCAAATCACACAGTCCTGGATCAGATAACTCCCTACCCTGCCTTCTGAAGTTCAGTTCTTATTCAACTCTGACTGCATGGCTCCACTGTTTATTACTGCATTATATTAGTTCAGGTAAACCCTCAAGTTCTTTGGCTATCAAAGCAGAGACTTATTTCTTACTCATATAAAGTCCTAAACGGTTGTTCTAAGAGTAGACCTTTTTCAAGCGGTGGCTATTCAGGCACCCAGGTTCTTTCCATATTATGGTTCCACCATCTCCAACATGTGGGTTCCACGTCACCTCAGACACAGAACTAGAGACTGCACAGGCTAAGGCCGTGGAAAACAGTCACAGCTTCACAAAGGAAACGTCATTTACCAAGAGACTTGATAACCAGGTATGACTTTAGTAAATGTTGTGGGTAGAGGGTATTAACAGCTACTCAGCCAGACTACTGCTCTGCACAGGGTCAGAGCGCTCTGGCTGGAGTATAGAGAAGAACGTGACGAGCCCTGGATGCTGGAAGAACTGTGAAAGAACATATGTAGTATTTAAAAGTCAACAGTATAAAGAATATTTACAGTAGTCAACAATATGTAAATACTAAAGAATTTTGAACTCTGGTTCAAGACTCTCCGGTCCTGTTCAGGTCAAATAACGTATTTGGAGGAATATAAACAAGACAGGATATTAAAGGCAGATGAGAAAGTGAAAAGAGGGTTGTAAGGAAGTGCGGTAAGAGGTCACAGCTGTGGTGGCGTTCAGATTACGACTACCTGTGTTAGCTTCCCTCCTGTTCTGTGATGGAAGAATTCCAGGAGCAGAATTCTTGCAGTAGAGCAGAAACTGGCAGAACACTGCAAATCAACTATAATTCAAAAAAATTAAATTAAAATTACCTAAGCAACAACGGGAGGAACGTGAAACCACGGAGGAAAGCGCACTGAACATGAAGGCAGAAAGCGGACTTAAAGCTTGGTTCTGACAAGCAGCAGCTGTAACCTTGAGAAAAATCACTTCTCCCTTCCGGGATCCAGAGTCTTTGTTTCTCACAGAAGGGAGTCTGGGTACAAGAAAACAGAAGCCTCTTCTCTCAGCACAAACATTTAGTGGCTTGATGAAAATTAAAAATAAACAGGGAATCATTTTAAATCTCTACCACCTGCAGTCCAGGGGAAGAGTCTCATTACAAATTCAAGAAGACTCAAAAATACACCAAAATGAGAAACTCCTACACGTGAGCAACTGCATGTGGCCTGAGAGGTGGTGGCCTCAGAGCAAGAATGAGTGTACTCCTTTAAGAACACCCGTGGGGACCTCCATTCTCGGCGAAAATAATGTCCATTAATTTATTCAACTTGCTTGCACTATTCTTTTCCTATTGTCCGGAATCCATCAAATTATTCTGCCCTCTCACCAGAATCGCTGATAGCAATTGATCGATTACTTTGTTTACACAGGCTTGCAGTGTCCCAGCTTTAAAATAAAATTAAAACGGGGGGCAAAAAAGTCCTAAAACAACCCTGCAGTGATCGAGAAATTAATCCTACGTTGGTTTCCAAAACATGCTGCAGGCTGAGATGAAAAAGCAGCCACAACCCCCCCTCACAAAAATCACAGCACGTAAGGGCCTCCACTCACCACCAGAAAATGACTCTGGAGTTTCCAGGGGAAGCGGAGCAGCCCTTTCTCTGCGGCCCCTCTCGGAAACATCCCCCACGCCCCTCAGCCCCGACACTGATGGGCACCCGTGGGCCGTGCTTACCCCAAACAGAGCAGTTTGGAAGCCATTTTGATAAATGATTCAAGCCTTTCAGCGAGGGCAGGACACACAGGTATTGTCACTTCTAAGTGCACCTAAATTGCTCAGGATGGTTAAGGCGTCATTGATGCTTCTAGGAATGTTTTGTCTGATTCTGAGAAAGGCAGCTGCTTAAAACACAGGTATTCAATTCAAGGGGAAAATAAACACAACTAAACGTACATTCTATTCAATGGTCAGTGTGGACCCTACCGCCCTCGACGACACTGTCAATAAACGGGCATGACCAATAGGAAGACGCAGAAACCTGCCAGGGCCAGTCCTGACGATGGCGGGTTGTCAGTCTTCCAATCTGAGCAGGACCAAGGCAGGAAGGAAGCTTGGAACTGTGGCCCCTATCTTTTACTCTGTGTTGACCTTCGATTCTCTTTTTTTTAATTAAAGTATAGTTGCCTTACAGTGTTGTGTCAACTTCTGCTGTAGAGCAAAGTGGCCAGTCACACATACACACTCTCCTTCTCAAACCACCTTCCGTCACGTACTATCTGAAGAGACTGGATACGTTTCCCTGGGCTGGACAGCAGGACCTCACTGCTTATCCATTCTCAGCGTAACAGTTGGCATCTGCTAACCCCAAACTCCCCGTCCATGCCACTCCCTTCCCCATCCCCTCGGCAACCACAAGTCTGTTTTCCGTGTCTGTCCGTCTGTTTCTGTTTTACAGATAGGTTCATTTTAGCTTCCACATAGAAGTGATAGCATACGGTATTTGTCTTTCTCTTTCCGGCTTACTTCACTTAGTACGAGGATCTCAAGTTGCCTCCATGTTGCTGCAAATGTCATGATTTTGCTCTCTTTATAGCTGAACAGTATTCCCTGGTGTACACGTACTACATCTTCTTAATCCAGTCACGTGTCAATGGACTTGATCAGACTCTTTTAGGGTCGTGAGTATCCCTCAGGCAGTGCCAACACGAGGCGCTCTGGAATCACAGAGGGCGTGGGGCCTGGTTCTGGCAGGCCCTGGATACGGGACTCCGTGCAAGTTATTCGATTTCTCTGCATTGCGATTTTCTCAGCTCTAAAATGAAGAAGAAGGAATGCTTCCCACGACTGCAGGGCTAATTTTAAAAGCCCCAGCCCATACCACCTTGTTCTCCAAATGTCCCCGCACTTCTTGTCACTGTGATGTTAAGAGGGGAAGCAGCTTCAAAAATTAACATTTTATGAATTAGGAAAGTTTAGAGTAATTAGGAGAACTGGCCAGAGTTCAACAGTTAGCTGGTTTCAGAGTCTGACAAGAACTCAGGATATCTAATATTAAAGTCAATTTTAATATTAATAATTATATTAGCAGATATAAATTGAGTGCTGCATTTTAAACTTAATCATAGACAGGTAATTAGGTTCCAGTAAGTAATCCATTAAGCTTGTTCAAACTCAAAAATATAAGTATTACAGTGAAAATTCTCTCTCCCTTCTGTGTCCCCTCTCCCTGATTAATGGCAATCAATAGAGTTTCTGATGTATGTTTCCAGTTTTCCTATGCATAAAAAAGCAAATATATATTCTTAATTTTCTTCATCTTTATACAAAAGATATCATACTATATAACTTGCTTTCTTAGATGCCCTACTATATTTTAGAGATATTTCCACACAGACATTTTCTCATTCTCTTTCACAGCAACTTAGAATTTGGTTACATGAAAGTATCATGATTAATTGTACAACATAACAATAGCACAGTAAATAATCCTGTGCTTAAATCACCTTACACATGAGCAGTTAACACAGTAAGATAAATTTCCAGAAGAAAAATTTCCAGAACAGAGAGCATACGAACTTCTAATTCTGATTATAATTTCACATGGGGTTCTCATTTCTATAAGTAATACATGAAAGAGTCTGCTTTCCCTCAGCTTTCAATATATGACAACATGGCAGGTAAAACAGTAACACAGCACAGTTTTAACTTCCATGTGTCTCACTGTAAGTTATGCTAAAGCATCTTCTCACATGTTCAAGAAACTTTCTGTGAACCCTCTATTCATGTCCTTTGTGTAGTAAGGATACTTTCTTTTAATCTACAAAATGGATTCAAGGTTTTTTTCCCTTAGTTTCTATTTTTTTTTCTTTTTTATTTCCTTTTTTGTTTTGGGGTTTTTTTTTTGTTTTTTTTTTTTGAACAAGGCAAAGTCTTCATAAAACCTCTTCTCATTTCATCCAAACTTGACTCAGAATTCTGGCTTGGAAATCCAGATTTGGTTCTGCTTATAGACCAAGACATGGGACATGGGGTTTCCGAGATATAGCCTATGATGAGTGATTTTGTTGAGACTTAAATCCTAGCTCTTCGTCTGTTGCTTTGACTTATCTGACCTCCCCAACTCTGGATACCTGAGTAGGAAACATTCACTCTACAGTATAAAATAGACAATTAATGAGAACCTACTCTATAGCACAGGAAAATCTACTCTATAGCTTGTAATGACCTACATGGGAAAAAAAGAATGGATATATTTATGTGTATGACTGATTCACTTTGTACATCTGAGAAAAATACAACATTGTAAGTCAACCATATTCCAAAAGAATTTAAAAAAAAAAATGGTGTTAACGGACTCGACTAGTACCCAAAAGGATGTGGGTCCGATACCTGGCCTCACTCGGTAGGTTAAGGATCCGGCATTGCCATGAGCTATGGTGTAGGCTGCAGATGCAACTCGGATCCCATGTTGCTGTAGTTGTGCCGTAGGCTGGCAACTGCAGCTCCAATTCAACCCCTAGTCTGGAAACTTCCATATGCTATGGGTGTGGCCCTAAAAGGACAAAAACAAACAAACAAATAAATGCATTTACTCTAGATGCAGACTTGCAGCCAGCTCCCTTTAGGCTCCACCTGCAGGATGAAGACTCAGGCTGGTGGATCCAGGACAGGTCCACTTCACCGCCTTTCTGGCTCTGCCCACGTTCTCCTCTAGTTTCTTCTTAGCCCAGAACGCTGACAGCTGTTCTACTTCAAACCACTGAAAGTCTTCCGTTTCAGTCTGAGTTAAAACACAGCATCTGCCCAGGTCCCACGGAACCTGTGCTCCCTTCTTCGGTGCTCTGGCTGTATCTCTGACTTTTTCTCGCATTTCCTTCAGCTACAGGGGCCTTCTGACTATTTCTCAAACTCTACAAGTTCGCCTCTCCCTGAGGGGCCCCGCACCTGCTTCTCTTTCAAATGTTAGCTCTTCAATGAGGCTTTTCAAGAATGCGTTCCTCACAACGACAACCCCCTCTCCGACCCCTTCTTTCCTCCCTGCTTTGGGCTCTGACAACATTTTGGCGTCTAATAACCACACACAGGCACACACACAGGTGTACACATGTTTGTTTAATTCTAATTACTGTCCCTCTTCCCGCTACAAATTCCACGCAGGCAGGGAGTTTTTGCCTGTTTTGTTCACTGTTGTGTTTCCGGTGCCTCCGGTGCTGTCTGGCATATTATTAGGTTCTTAATAAATAACAGTTGAATGAATGAATGAACACAACAGCAGCCAAGAGAGGTTGATGAAATATTAAAGAACATTCTGACAGATCCTAGAGGGTGGACAGATCAGGAACCAGTTAAATGGGATTTTGGGGGCCACACTTTGGGTTACGAACGACATGTCTGTAAATGCTGTTCTACTGTGAATATTTAAAGACTTTCACTTCCATTTTTTTAGTCACAGGGAAAAACTACGACTCTTGCCCTCATGGAAATAGCTCTAGCCTAGAACATAAGACTGACTGAAATGAGAACCACTCAACACTGATGTTCCCAGGAGTTCCTACCATGTTTCAGCAGAAATGAATCTGACTAGCATCCATGAGGACGCAGGTCTGATCCCTGACCTCTCTCAGTGGGTTAGGATCTGGCGTGGCCGTGAGCTGTGGTATATGTCACAGACGTGGCTTGGATCCCACTTGCTGTGGCTGTGGTGTAGGGCAGCGGCTACAGCTCTGATTCGACCCCTGGCCTGGAAACTTCCATATGCTGCAGGTGCAGGCCTACAAAGACAAAAAAAAAGAGATTCCAGAGTGTAGGTTATGCCCTACAGTACAACGAGTAAACAATTGGCTTTGATGTCTAGTAGTCCAGACTTCAATCCTTGGCTCTGCTTATTATTATGTGCATAAGGAAGTTTATGCTCTTTAAACTTTAGCATCCTTATCAATACTAGGCAATAGCTCATGAGGAATCAGTGGAACAACATAGGTTAACTAGAAAGAGCTCAGTAAACAGAAGTTGTTTTAGCAGCAACAACGATGATAAGACAGTCCAAAATCCCAGAGCCACATTTCTGAAATCTGAAGCTTTCAGGAAAACTATTTAACGGAACAATTTAACCTGAGCCCGCTGAGTAGCAATACCTAGCCCGGACTAGCAAGAGGCTGTTCATCATCTTTATTCGTCCTACTAGCTGTCAACATTCCTAAGTTTGTGCCAAGAACACTGCTGTGTTTAACGGCAGAGCGCTCTTCCAGGCTCCTTGGAATACCTACGACACGGTATATCCATTCGTTCCTTTCAAAATAAAAATTAAAAGAAGAATTTCCATATAGATCTGACTCCAAGGAGTTCAAATTCGTGGCTCTGAACCTGTATGTTTACTAACAGGTACTTGAAATAAAAAGGATATTATGACGCTCAGAATTTGACATCATCAGGGCGATGTGCTGAGTGGCACACATTTCTTAGTTCTAAAATGTGTGTATCAATATTTGATTGGTGGAGTTCCCGTCGTGGCGCAGTGGTTAATGAATCCGACTAGGAACCATGAGGTTGCGGGTTCGATCCCTGCCCTTGCTCAGTGGGTTAACGATCCGGCGTTGCCGTGAGCTGTGGTGTAGGTTGCAGACGCGGCTCGGATCCTGCATTGCTGTGGCTGCGGCGCAGGCCAGTGGCCACAGCTCTGATTAGACCCCTAGCCTGGAAGCCTCCACATGCCACGGGTGCGGCCATAAAATGACAAAAAGGCAAAAAAAAAAAAATATTTGGTGATTTCTCATATCCCTGCATATGAATGATCGACGGTGGTCCTGCTGTGGAAGAAGGACCTGAGAATGTCTAAATCTGATGGTCTGGGAACGGGGTGATGGTTTCAGGAGAGAAGATTTTAACCTAAGAAGCCTGGCCAGTGAATTGGGATGTAAACTAGAGGATGAGTAACTGGATTTCAGGGACAATCTTCACGATTTTGGTGCGAGTTAGTTATTTTATGAAAGCCTTCTTATGTAATCAGTCTTTCCATGAGGCCAGTTCTTTTGCTCATTAATAATCACCTTATGCATCCCTATGCAAGAATCGATTTGACCTCCAACGGTCAAGAATCCAGGACTCAGAGAGGGAGATGAAATCAGACTAATGTAAAAAATTATCAAAAAGACTCAGCAGGTGAGTTCCCTTGTCTCTCTTGATATTTAATCTGCAACAGAAAAAGGACAGCACAGCTAGAGTGGGACAGGCAGGGAAGGAAGGTTCATGAAAGACAAGACTATGTGGGAGTTCCCTGGTGGCACAGAAGATGAAGGATCCTGTGGGTGCTTTGGTCTTGGGTCTCTGCTGTGGTGCAGGTTCAACCCCTGGCCCAGGAACTTCCACATGCTGCAGGTGCAGCCGAAAAAGAAAAAAAAAAAAAACACCTATGTGTTAGGTAAGCTCAGAAAGCAGACAGTCGTCACTTGAATGAACGTGGACATGGTGGGAGTCTGAATGACTGGGAAGTCCAAGAAGCAGGATTTTTCTGGAGAGAAAGAGAAACGTTCAGATGGCTGATGGTGACTCTGAGGATATCAGTCGAGCTCAGGACCTCCAAGCTTAGCTAGCCTTGCCATCATTCCTGAAGGAGGGAAAGAGCAGCCACTTATGCCAAGCAGACTAGGAAGTAGTTTGGGAGGAAGAGCCTGTCGACACATAAGTATCCAGGTCTAGGGTGGTCCCCCTGTAGAGTCAAGGTCTAAAGCAACAGCAACACTGCCGAGCAAGAGGGCGGCTCTAAGGAAGCGAGGTAACTGGACCGTGGGAAGGCAAGCAGATATTTTTATCTTGAGACAGGAAATTCTAAGCCATGAGAAGAGGGAAAGTGTTCCTTGCCCTGATGCTGAGAGTGGAGGCGAAGCCTGTCGGACCGCGTGGGAACCCTTTGGGTTCTGCCCTCTTCGTTCTTAGGAAAGAGAGCGCATGCTGCTCCCTGCCCGAAAGGGTCTCTTCTCTGCTTCCTAACAGCATCGTCCCCTCCACCAAGAAGCCTTCCTGCCGGCCCAGGACACACGGCGCGTCCTCTCTCCCTCGGCTCTGCACATCAGGGATGGAATTTCTCTCGTGTCAGTTTCTGGAACATACTGTGTAGACCTTGCGGGCTGGGATCGAGTAGCAGCTTCACAGGTCCAAGACCTACCAAAGACTGCGCCCACAGAGAACACGCTGCCCCACACGCGCATTTCCTAAAGCCAGCGGAGAGTGGCAGTTGGTCTCTGTCTATTTTCCTGTGTGTATTTAGGAGCCTGGATATTTCTCCCACCCGGTTTCATGTGCTGATGAGTAATCAGTTCAACCTGAAGAAAACTATTTTATTATTAGGGACTTGATTAACTCGTGGCTCCGTGGGTGTGCGGACACTGTGTGCCTGATATTAGGTTAGAATATCAGCACTGGGAGCTCATTTAATTTCGATGTCTCATTTTTCTCTACTTTTTCTCCTCAGTAAAGTGTCAACACATCGAAAGTTAACTCTGCTGCTAAAATTACCCAAGGTATGCAACAGATTTGTTTGCAGGAAATACAGACAGGCAATCACCTGATTCTGCAGTGTGCTTTGAAACAGGGCTGACTGGATGTACGTCATGATGGGCTATTACTATTTTTAAAATCTAGTTCCGTGTGTTAGGATTGATGCAGTCAGTTCTGCTGTTTCTCAGCAGAAGATGCTGAACTGCTCAGACCTCTGGCTAAGAGGAGCTTCTTTGTCTTAGGGGAAATGCTGGAAAAAGGGTGCCTTTGTAGTGTGGGGAATTGAATGTCTATGCATAAGGGCTTCATACATGTGGACGAAAAGAGGAAGACAGGAAGGGGGAGGTGAGAAAGCACAGAGATAAAAGGCGATTCTTGAGTATCAACTGGTGTCAAGAATCTTATACTTTATTATAAGTTACTGAATCCTCATTATACACTTTGGGAGGGCTCCTATAAGACAAAGAAATTGAGGCACAGAATCAGCCTGTAAGTAGCCCAGAATCTAGCAGGCGTCCCTAGCATGTAGACAGAACAGAAGTCAAAGGCAGTGAGTGGATGTTGCGCTGAATCCAAGACGGGAAAGTTGACTCAGTCAACATATCTCTTTGAACCTCAGTTTCTTTGTACCTAAAGCAAGGTGGACAGTATATCTGCCCCATGGACATCTGGGGAACGAATGTCATGACCTTCAGAACCGCCCTGAGCACAGCGCCCAGTACAAAGGACTTATTCGATACAGTTCTATCAAGTGGTACTGGTACTGGAGCTGTCTGGGATGTCAGTGTTAGGACTGCTGCTGGGTCATTTTGTGGCTGCCCAACTTCAGTCCTTCTAGGACCACTGCCAGGTAAGAAGGAAGCATGAGTGATGGCTGGCCATGAAAACGAGCAGTAGGAGGAGAGGCTGAGAACTACTTACGGCACCTTTTCTTGTGGGCAGAAGACGAGGAGAAGCCGACTTCCAAGTCGGCTGACAACAGTAAATCACAAAGTAAACACATCCGACAGGGCGAGAGCCGTAATTGCTTCCTCTGTTGCTCCCAGTTGTTCATTATGGCTTGGAAGGGCCCCCAGATTGTGTAAGAAAGATGTGATGTAAAATATCTTTAGCCTCATCTCTTAAAAGAAAAAGTATTTAGAGGGACTGAAATCAAATTTTAAGAAATTTCAAATCTCTCACTCTGCTTGCTCCCTACACCCTCGCCATTGTGTATGAGTGCAAAGAACCGGGAGAGAAGGGGTCTAGAACTGAAGCCGTTCATAGCATCCCCCCAAAGTGCCACCTTAGCATGGATAGAGACACCCCAGTCTTGTCCCCAAATGCTAATGGGGCACCTACCTCATACTGTCTCCAAGTGAGGCCCGTGCCCCCACCCACAAGCCCTGCCTAGGACGGTCCAGGGGGACATTACTCTCCATCCTGCACCTTTCACCTGGCACCTCTACAGCACTCCATGCCAGCCAGAGGGAGCTGTTCGCCGTGACCTTGCCAAGATCGTCAGTCTGAACTCCTCACTTTCAGGTGGAGGGAGAGGTTAGCTTCTTGCCCAGTGTCACCTTACATTCCCCAAAAAGCCAGTGATAGAATTGGGCCACCGTTTTGGCCCAATATCAGAGAGCTCAGAGGTCTCCCCTCCACAAGGCAGTTTCTACCCTACTCTGCTTTAGAAGTCCTTACACTTGTTCCTATCATAGCATCATATCATAACACCAGTACTATCAAGGATGGTAATAATCATTACCAGAAGAATAATAAATACTAAAGATGCTCTAAATTACACAGTTTCTAATTTCAACCCCAAAGCAAAGTGATGGCATTAGGCAGTACATCCACTTCACAGGTAAAATAACTGAGTCTCAGGGAAGTAAAAACACTTGGATTTGATCATAGAGCCAATGATCTCAGGAGTCTGGAAAGGCCTGTCTGTATTTCATCTTCCCTTTGGTTAGCAGTCCGCATAGTCTGAGAAGTAGTGCCCCAGCCTCTGCAAGTGGACACAACTAAGGTCAAGTCTCACTCATGAAACACCTGACTTGGTTCCACTCAAGAACTCAGGCTGACGTTGTCCATGTCACTTCTGTGCTTCCTTGATCACGACTACAGAATAAAGAGACTACTTTGTGTCCTATGCTGGAAAGTCAACGCTTCCTTCCAGAAGCGATGCAAAACTCCAACACTGAACTCATCACCCATCCCGCCACTGTTTCCTGCAGTCTATTTGGATCTCCATCTCTGCTGGTGGGAACACCTGGTCTCTGCTGTTAGACACCTGGAGGTCATCCTTGTTGCCTCCTGCTCCTCAGTCCTTGACAGTCGCTGACAGTGTCTCATCTAGATGGTCCTCGAGTCAGCCGCTTCTTCTCCATCACTAGTCCTCTGCCCTCGTTTGGACTCCCATCACTCGTCTCCCGGACCACGGCAAACACTTCCTGATTGCCCTTCTTGCCTCCAACCTTACTCCTCAGAAACCGCAAAGAGCAAACAAAGAGGTGTCCGATGCACCCCACTTTTCACCCTCTCAGAGACAATGATTCCACCTCTTTAAGATGCTCACATGGGCATTTGCCTCATCTCCCTAATTTTAGGTTTTTCTGCATGAAGTGGTCAGATTTCCAAGAAAAGAACCTCGCGATGCGCATGCAGCCTGGAGGCTGAGGTCCTGGCTGCCACCGTTTCAAGGACTGAAGATGGGAAAGGGCCCGCAGTTTCAGCCCCTGGTGTGCAAACTGTCGCTTAATTTTTGTGTCCTCCCATGTTCTGCCCTTAGTCCTGGGACCTTCTTTTTTAGGGTCAGAGGATAACCTTCCCAGGAGATAAGCTTCAGTCCTTATTGTCAGACTGTAGGGGAAGCAGCTTCCCACTGGAGCTGTGTGAGGTCTAGGGATTCAATGTCTTCATAAACAAAACCTCAACAGAGGGGCCTGACACCGTGTATTCTGAAGTTTAGGAGGAAGTTTTACATCAGTTGGAGAGTTCACAGCCCTCCGAACATCTGGCTTAGGACTGTATTTTCTCAGTTCTACTAAAAATTTGTCACTGATCCATTTTCCTTCTGCCTACAAAATACTGTTGTCTTGTCTCCCGATATTCCGATCACGTGGGTTGACATCTTTTGAAGTATCCCTTTTTCTATAATTTTAGTGGGCTTGGGGGAGGGACTGCAAGTGGGAGTGGGAGTTAATTCTCCCATGTTTAAACAGAGGCCTCACTTTTCAATTCTGCACCTTCTGCCTTTTCAAAACGACTGAGTATTTAGCAATGTTTTCAATTAGGAAAAAAAAAATTGAACCTTAAGCACAACAAAAACAAAACAAAAAACACAATACTTTCTAGAGAAAGTATGACAATTATTGCATGTATAGCAAATAAAACAATGTCATGAAAAATTAAATTAAAAATTAAAAAAGAACTGACAACTCAGTCTGCAAATGTATATTCAAAATAAAGCATTATCCTCAGTCAAAAAAAAAAAAAAAAAGAACAAACTGCAGAAAGTAGCTCAGGCTATCTCAGGCTATAAGGGTGGAAGAAGCCTGCTATATGAGGAGTGATAAGGGGCCTAAACACTGATTTGTTTTTAAAACAAAATCAAGTTATACTCATTGTTTCAAAGTTTGTAAGACTAATTATTCAGTGACATAGAAGAACAATTCCTCTTACAGAAGAAGAGAGATTTTTTTACTCTAATCCAACCCACGTATTACCTCCTATGGCAATTTGTATGGGAACAGAATGAGATCTGGTACAGTTTTAGATCCAATTCAATTTCTGAAGGATCGGTTAGTACTAAGCAAAACCTTAAAGAAATTTATGCAGGATTTAAAATAAATGAGCCTTGTTCACACTCTCTCTTCTTGGAATGTCCTACTTCTTGCTTGGACTCTCTTCCTGTTTCTTTGAAACCCAACTCAAGTATTATCTTCTCCAGGAAGATCCCTGATGCCACAGGCTGGTCTGGGCTCTTCTCCCTCATGCATATGAAGCCCTGTGCATCATCTGAAAGGATGTTACCCACGTGTATTACCTGTGACTTCCGCTCTCTGATTTACTAGTCTCTTCTGCAGTAGGCTCTCAATACAGGTGTTCATTTTAGGGCTGAGGACGTAAGTAAATAGAATTTATTTGCACAAACTAAACTAAATCTATGATGTATTTCTAGGGCAACCACTAATTACAAGAACTTGTTTAAGGATACCCTAGACCAGGAATCATAGATCTGTGGCCCCCACAGCACTTGAAAATCACCAAGCCTCCCTAAGCCCTGGTTTGCCAATTTGAGCAGTGGAGAAAATGGAGACAATGTGGATCTCCCAGCATTTTGATGAGAAATACGTGAGAATGTGTATTTCCTAGTGCAGAGTGGGTACCGAGAAAATGGTAAGTGCTTCTGAATTACATGTAACCACCAAATATGAGCTAGAGAGTAAGTAAACTGCAAGCTGCCCTTTTCTTGCTTCTCTGAGAAGCAGCCAAGTCTGTTAGTTAAATGCAGGTTCTGGGGCTGGACTAGAGGGTTCATATCCTGAAAATGCTACTTTATCCAATTTTGTTCCAGTGTTCTCTGCTCTGAAGTGTGTGCAATGATACGTACTGTGAGGACTAAATGAATGCATGCACGCAAAGGGCTGACAAGAAGGACTGGTGCATATTAAGTAGAAATGAACACTTGCTGTTGTTATTTCACCTCAAGAACACAGGACCAGGTGGAAAGTGCAAGAACTGTAGAGGTAAAAACATGTTTAATCCTGCAGGGAACTGGGTGAAGGCGCCCCGGGGCCTGGGAGGCTAAAACTGGAGAAGCAGGTGGATCTTGAAGATCCATGAACTTAATCCGAGATCATTTAGGAATCCCTGAGGGATCATGAACAATGAAGTAATGAGAGATTTTTTTAAAAAGTCACTCTGATCATTTCCAACCCAATGAGTGGAAATGGCCTGATGCCGTATCAATGAAGTGACACATACTGCAATGCTGGGTCTTGCATTGAGCCAGACATACATTTTAATTATAGCTGTTTAATCAACTCCTCCTTTTTCGGAGCCTTTAGCTTTATGAAATGGACATGCAGCTACAGTGACATCTCTCCCAACCCTTCGATCTGTCATTCTCAGACGACCCTACTGAGGAACATTCTCTCTGATTGAAGACAGACGTGTCACAATTGCCCACGGCCTCCCTTGCTATGACAACATTGATGGCTTCTCTTCAAAATCCCAGGAACTGTTCTTAGTTCCGTAAAAAGTAAAACACACTCTACAAATGTATGTGATTGCTGCAGCTAAATGTGGGTCAGAGAAAGAGAACAATAGAAAGTTTATCCCTACTTTTTTTTTTTTTAAGGAAATGTCACAGTGTGGGCTGAGACTGCCTTGCAATTCATTTCTTCAGAAGCATGCACAGAGCCCCACTATTTTCAGAAATTCTGCAGGCTCTGAGGGGACAAAAAAGAGCAGTCAAAGGATTCAGAAGGATTCAATGACCACCATGCCAACTCTGAGTTTCCTCGCTCCATCCAAGCTCAAAAGAGGACCAGGTTTCTAAGAAAGAAAGATGGGAGCAAGATGACAATCCATCACCAGGATGTGCTGATCCACAGGACTGCCTGATTTCACCCCCATGTAACTCCTGTCCCGCACGGCTCCCTCTGTATCTGGAAAGCAAAGCCATTCTAACCTGCAAGATCACTCGGTCACTCAATTCTACCTGTCATTCCTGCTGGAAATTACAACCAGCCTGCCTGCTTCTCTTTCTTACACATCATTTTCTCTTTAGACGCTCAGCATTTCGGTTGATCACAGACTTAGGCCCTCATCCCCTGTCCTCTCCAATCAGATCAATATCCTTGCTGGGTCACTTCAGGACAGAGCAGTAGCAGGAGGACCAGGGCAGAGGTACTGGGTCCTAGCCATTTTCCAGTTGCTTCGCTGGATTATCACCGGCCCCGGGGCCCCCAGGCAACAGCAGCAGCAGCAACAACAACAGAAACAGCTGCATCCTCTCCCACCTCTTTCCAAGGCCAATGGGGTCACACTGCAGTTTCATTGTGCTTGTGGCCAGGCCTCAGAGCATTGCATAGTTGGCAGCCTGGGTGTAAAGTTCATGAGCAAAAAATGGAAAGAAGAGGATTTAAACTCAGTACATCTTCCTGAAAAATGCTGAAACTTGGAGTTCCTGTTGTGGCTCAGCAGTAACAAACCCAACTAGTATCCGTGGGTTCGATCCCTGGCCCTGCTTAGCGGGTTAAGGATCTGGCGTTGCTGTAAGCCGTGGGGTACGGTGCAGATGTGGCTTAGATCCTGGGTTGCTGTGGCTATGGTGGAGGCTGGCAGCTGCAGCTCTGATTTGACTCCTAGCCTGGGAACTTCCATATGCCATGGGCACGGCCCCAAAAGCAAAAAGAAAGAAAGAAAGAAAGAAAGAAAGAAAATTGCTGAAACTTCCTTTTGGTAACATGACAAAACTGACGCTCACCTTACCCGGAATTCACAGTGCTCGTGAGAATCAGAGGGATGCTGGCCATGAAAGTCCTGTGCAAATCACTGGGCAACCAGCAGGTGCTGGAGATTGCGTGTGATCAGACTGCAAAGAACGTGAGCTTGAAGCAAGACACCTCTGGACTCAACTCTTGACCGTTCTGCTGCCATGATCCCTGGAAGCAGGGAATCCCTTCCCCAGCCTGCAAGGGACTAAACCTCCACTGCAGCGGACCTCACACTTGGCTGGACGTTAGTGTCATCCAGCAAGACTCCACAAGCCCTGCCGCTCGTGTTCTAAGCCCAATGATTTCATCAGAATATGTGGAGGGAGGACCCAGGCATGAGCCTTTTGGAAAGCATCCTTACATTCTAAGCACTCCTCTGTCCCTTGGAGTAGCTGAGGTCAAGACCCTGGAGAGCTCACACAGGCTCAGTGCATTTCATCCTCTATCAAGCAGGCCTAACGGTAACCACATCCCCCACCTTCCTGGACGGCTGGGAGATCAGCCGGGATGGTGTCTGCGAGCCACAGGCAGCCGCGTGATGGAAGCCCTGCCTGCAGGGACTCCTCGACGAGCAGAAGGCCCAGAGGGAAGAACGCTGGTGGTTTGAAGCAAATATGATTCCTGCTTCCAGAAATAAATGCAAACTCCTCTTCCCTGACAAGGAGAGCTCCTACCACCCTCGCAGCAAACCAGAGGAGGATCTGTGTTCAAGGAGAAGCCTGAGAGGAGCTCGCATTGTCCAGAGACTTGCCTTTTTCCCCCTCGGTATTATAGGTACCATTTCTGGTACGTAATTTTTAAAATGTTTTTATTCTTTCCATACAGTTGGTTTACAGTGTCCTGTCAATTTCCTACTGTACAGCAAAGTGACCCAGTCACACACACATATATACATTCTTTTTCTCACGTGATCCTCCATCAGGCTCCATCACAAGTGACTAGACATAGTTCCCAGGGCTGTGCAGCAGAATCTCAGTGCTTATCCATTCCAAAGGCAACCGTTTGCATCTATTAACACCAGATTCGCAGACCATCCTATTCCTGTTCGGAGACTTTCTAATGGGTCAAAGGACAGCAGGCTTCCGGTTTTTTCTCCATAGAAGGATTCATTCCCCCTGACTCCCAGGAGTTTCTGTGCCCAAAGAAACAAGGACAGAGGGAGGATCCAGACTCTAGAATGGCAAGCTCTTTTGTTACTGAAGGCTGCCCAGAACTCTGCTGACCCCCTCTGCCCTCTCTCATGCTGATTTAGTGGGAGACTCCAATGGATGCATTTTAGCTCCACAGGGGCCTTTCCTGATGATTTATCTCCTGCATTTGCTCCTCCTGGCTTCTCCTGTCACTGCTACTGAAAGGAAGGTGTGTGACTGTAAGAGGAAGCACGGTCATTCATCAGCTCAGGAAGCGTCAGTCTTTCTGTTTTTGACAAAATTCCTGTTTCTTAGAGAGAACGCTCCGGAAAGCAGGTGTAGAAATCAAGTCAAGCAGAGAGAAGCTGGTTATGCATTAACTGTACCCCAACCTTTAGCCTCAGCCAGCGTGTGTGCCCAGACGACCCACAGTCAGCAGCAAACGTCTCCCTTCCCAGTGTCCCTCTGAAGGGCCTGCCCGTGCCAGGCCGGCCAGCTCCCTCCAGGCTCCCACACACGGCTGTTAGGAAGCATCTGGGTCAAGCCCAGAATTTCTCAGCCTCTGCACTATTGACATTTGGGGCCCGATCCTTCTCTGCAGGATAGAGTCGTTCTGGGCATTTTCAGATCTCAAGAGCACCTCTGACACGTACTCACTCAATGCCGTGAGCAGTCCCCTCAAAACCGTGACAAGCAAAAATGTCTCCAGGCATGGCCAAATGTCACCTGGGGGTGGGGTGGCAAACAGCTTTCACTCATTTGACAACCACTGGGCTCCGGAACAAGTCACCTTGCCCCGACTCTGGCCACTCCAGATGGTGTCACATTACAAGTCACCTTCCTCCTCAGACACTCAGTGTCCCCTCCTGAATGATGACGTTATAAAGACTGAACGTAGTAATGTGACTGATCATGTTTAGTGAATTACAACACACAAGAAGGGGCAGTGTCAGTTATGACGGCAACAAGAATGCCTCATGCCTTAGGGTTCTCTTTGTATTTCTAGGAGCTTCTAGCAGCAGAAAAGCTCAGTCAGATGGATGGGTGTTTCATATACCTGGTTTTAAGCAGGTGGCTCTTCAAAGCCATTGTTTTTAAATCTTGCTTGTTATAGTGTCAGAGGGCTTCTCTTGAATGCAGTTAAGCTGCCAGCAGCATCCCTGGGCGTGAACAAGTGTATGTGTATGTTCACTAATGTAAATGTGTATGACTGTGTGTGTGTGTGTGTGTATGCGTATCACAACTGAGAAACAGGACATGGAGCACAGACTATGGATCTGTACAGCATGTGATGGATGAGGGACTGGCATGTGGGGCATGGAACATGGGGGTCAGGAAGGAGATACGATGCATGTGAGATATGGGGTCAAGATGAAAGTTTGAGGGTCCCTCTATTTGTGGTATATAAATGTTCCTTTATTGCATTTTTTTAATATGAGTGTTAACGGAAAAATTGCCACCGGCCATATCAGTAAACAAAGGATGCTGCAGCCATCAAGTCATCACATTACAGTGACGTCCTCAGGGAACTCAGGACAGAAACAGGATGCCCGCCATCCAGCCCTCTGCCACTGCAGCCACCCCCAACGGTGCCCGCTGAGCGCACTCAGGACGGAAAAGCCCAGGATGCTGACCCCGGAGGGCTGAGGTGCATGTCAAAGCGATGATTTCTATGAGGCCGGACTCCTACACCTTCCCATTCCTAGAAAAGCGCTAAAGAAATTCATTACCTTGAGATGTCTGGTTTTCTTTACCTAACAGTAACCTTCCTATGTTTTGACTACCTGGTCTTTGCTGCAAAAACTCCTAGATAACCTGGCTCCCCCATCACCTCTGCAGAGTGGTGCCTTAGACCCAGCTGAGAGGCTGCCTCCCAGGCTTAAGTCCTCAGTTTTGTCCGCCAAATAGGATATAATTCTCAGCTTTGAGGTTGTACATACTTTTCAGTATGTAACGTGATTTACATGCTGAAAAGTATGTAACGTGTACTCGTGTTACATATGATACACGTAATGCGGGAAAGTGCTGCATGTGGTACAAGCAGGTACGCTGGCGGGATGCGTGTGTACACTCCGGGCTGTGCCTACGTGAAGGCATGTGTGAGGTGAGGCTGTTGGCTCTGGGAGGCACGTAGCAGATGTGGCCACAGTGGGCAGGATATGTGTCATTTGTTCTCCACGTTGTTTACATAAACCACACGCACTCTGCCCCTGCAGTGAGGCGTGATGGGTGTGTATACTTGTAGAAAACATGTTTGTGTGCGTGTGTGTGCACTTATCAATCCTTTAAGTATTTATTTATGTATTTATTTACTTATTTCTGTCTTTTTAGGGCCGCACCCACGGAATATGGAAGTTCCCAGGCTAGGGGTTGAATCAGAGCTAGAGCCGCCGGCCTACACCACAGTCACAGCAACAGCAGATCTAAGCCATGACTGTGGCCTACACCACAGCTCATGACAACTCCTGATCCCTAACCCACTGAGCAAAACCAGGGATCCAACCTGCGTCTTCCTGGATACTCGTCAGATTCGTTTCTGATGAGCCACGATGAAAACTCCCCTGGATCCTATAAACTTTTAAATCTCAACACATCTTTGTGGAATTTACTTGAATGGAATAAAAATAAAATACCGCTCTGGTCCTATTGATCCCAGGGCTATTTCATGACTTGTCCCTCAGTCCATCCCAAAGGCGATTCTTTCCTGGTCCATGGCCCCTCTTACGGTTTTCCCACCCCATCCCCCATGAAAAACCCCAGTGAACTAACCAAACAAATTGAGATTTGTGCAGTGGGTATTGGTATCATGTCTCCTAATTTTGCTCCTGAAGAAGTTTCCAAATGGGCCGGAAGAGTTAATGAGAAAAAAAAAAAAATTGCGTTTTTTTTTTTTTTTTTTCTCTGATTGATTAACTTGTGGGCCCTACTCCCCATTTTGCTGATAATGTGGTCTAGGCTCTTGGCAGTGAAACGACTGGCAAAATCATCTTGAGAAGAGCAGCAGAGTATTAACTCTAACTGCTGATTATGCTTCCACACCCCATACTCAAGATACTTCTTCTAGGTACAACAGGCACAGCTGGGGGCTCTCGCTCTGTGATACACCTGCTGGAGGTTCTGGGAGCTCAGTGATAATCAAGGTATGCTGAAAGCCTTCACATTAATTTAGAGAAAAATAGACAATAAAAGACTGCAATTTGGAAGGGGTGACATGAGAGGCTGCTGATGGGGCCACTGGGCTTGGCCACGCTTGCTTGGTTGGGAAAGCTGCCGGATCACCTAGGTCACATCCTGGGGTGAGTGACAGTTTATTCCACTGACGAGGCCACAAGGGAATGTCAAAGAGGACAGCGTGAGCATAGATCCCTCCCACCAACGGACAAACAACTCAGCAAGGTGGGTGTGGAGGTGCTTTCGGACAGAGCGAGAAGCACCACTCAAGGCTTTGCGTCAGGAGAGCGGCTTATCTTTTATAGGCTGAAGGGCGCCACTGGGGAGCTGGTGCCAAGAAATGGCACGAGCAGCTGCGCATGATTCTATTTGCTTTTCTCCACCTCCGAACTCATATGCCAGGAAGTATAAAAGAGATCCCTGTCTGAGGCAGAAGCTGTCTCCATTCACAGACCTCTTCTGCCCAGAGTGTCTGAGTGAGCCGAATAAATCCCCCGACGTCATTTGTTTTTGTGTCATTTCCCTCTGTGGGGAAGCCAGTTTCAATCTATGGACAAATAACTTGTTTGAATTTATATTTTAGAGCACTGACGGTACCTGGGAACACTGGTGTCAAAGGCAGCTTGTAAATATAGCGAGAAAGTTGCCGCCGTTGCTAGGAAGCCATTCTGACTTTTGGCCAACATCAAACTTTCTGTGTAAAAATGTGTAGGGGATAAAATACTTCTGTGGGTTTTTTTTATAACAGACTGAAAAAGCGGAGGCTCTGATTGAATAAAAAATAATCATGGTATGTTCTTGCAGTACGGGCATACATTTTTTTTTCTGCTCTATCTTATCAAATTTGGAGCATGAAAGAGAGAAAAATCTAAGAAGGGTCCATGGATAAGGAACAGCATCTCTGCAAGATGGGAAAGCACACAAGTCAAGCAAGACTCCCAGAGTGTGAAGACCCATCCACCCGCCCCCGGTCGCTCTTGGCAACTCCAAGACCTTCGCTGGAGGAGCTCTGAGTTTGGAGGCAAAGGACCAGCCTCTGCCCTGATCTTGCAGTGGCAGCTGAGAGCAATGGCTCTCGGCCTGTAATATGATGAGACGCACCTGGAGGGCGGCTCGGACCACAGGTTGCTAGGTTCCACCCCAGAACCAGGGACTGCGAATCTGCATCTCTAACAAGTCCCCAGGTGAGGCTGCTGTTAGTGATGCTGCTCCTTGCGGACCCCACTTGGAGAACGACGGGGTCTTCATCTCCCCAAGCCCCTCACAGTTAATATCCCAAAGTGAGATACACACTGATAAACACATTTGCAAAAGTCCTCACAAGGTAAACAGGCGTTCAACCAGGGTGACGTGAAGTTCCATGGCGTGAGTGTAAACAAGTCATGGTCACCCCAGCTTCCTTAGATCAAAGGAAGTGGCAGTGCTGTTCCTGCTGTGGCTCCGCGGGTTAAGAACCACGAGGACACAGTTTCAGTCCCTGGCCTCACTCGGTGGGTTAAGGATCCGTCACTGCCCCAAGCTGTGGCCTAGGTCGCAGAGGCAGCTTGGATCCAGCATTGCTGTGGCTGTGGCACAGGCCTGCACCTGCAGCTCTGACTGGACCCCTAGCCCGGGAAATGTCATATGCTTGGGTGTGGCCCTAAAAAGAATGAAATGAAGAAGAAAGGAGATGGATGACATCATTCTCTAAAGAGTTTTCTGTTGCTTTATTTTATACTTAATTCAGGCTAAAATCCACTAGCTATATCCTAGTAGTGAAAGGCATCTGGATCTACAACAATATTTAGAAAGGAGTTTTATTTTGTATAAGATGCATATTCAATCCCGGTATCATTGACATATTTTAAGAACTAATGAAAAATGTATATTTACCTAGGTAGTTATTTCTGTCAAGGTTTACCACATATAATTAACACTTCCGTTATTTAATATTTGCACTTTTCAAAGAGAGTTACATTCATGATTAAACTAACATTATTTTTCAATTATAAATCTCTAGCATGTGATGTAGGCAGAGCTAATATATTAAAAGACTGAGAATAATGGAACAGCTCCTTCTAAAATAGAAATAATACACAGCTAAATGATGGTTGTGGTCAGATGGCTCTTTCTGATAATTAAGCATTAACTCATTGCAGAAACAGACAACTTAAGCCCGACACAAAAGGATGATCTTACGATAGGCTCGTGTATGTGTATGTATGTGTGTGTGTGTGTGTGTGTGTGCGCGCGCGCGCGCGTGCGTGTTTATGGCCACACCCACAGCAGACGGAAGTTCCCAGGCCAGGGATGGAATCCATGGCAACACCAGATCCTTCAACCCACTGCACCATCAGGCTGGGGAATGAACTCACGCCTCCACAGTCACCCAAGCCACTGTAGTCAGATTCTTAACCTACTGTGCCATGGTGGGAACTCTAGTGTGTTATAGTTTGTATTAATCTATATGGGAAAAATGGATATATATATAATTGATTTACTTTACTGTCAATCTGAAACTAATACATTATAAGTCAACTATATTCCAATTATTTTTTTTTTTTAAAAAACAAGATGATCTACACTTATTTGCAATGGTCCATGTCAGGGTTGGAGTACTGTGCTTTCCAAGCTATTTCAGTCCTTTACCTGGGACCGGGGCCTTACATTTTGGTAATATCTATAAAAGTTTTAAATGCTCACACTATTGGACACAAAAATTCCACTTCATTGAATTTGTTGACAGACACTTATTCCAAAAATGCAAATACGAAAAAAAAAATATTGTGACCCTGTTTGTAAAAGCAAAAATGAGATATAACCGAAATGCTCTACAATAGATGACTAAAAAAAAAGCAAAAAAGAAGTCATAGTTGATGTATACAATAGAGAACTGTGAGTGCTTAGAAAGTATAAATCCATCTCTTTGGACAGCTACGGAACCAGCCCCAAGGTAAAAAGGGGAAGAGAGAGCTGTGGAAAAGTGCGAAGAGTGTACTAGCCACTGATACGGAGGAAGGGGGTCTGGGTAAAAGCCTACAGCTACCTACACTTAAACCTACATTCACAGCTAGGTCTGCACCTGTATCTGCACTTACACCTGCAATTACACCTACACCTGCACTTCGACCTGCAGCTCCTTCTGTACCTACATCTATATTTCCAATTATAGCACACCTCCATATCCGTCTATAACTACACATCCAATTATATCTCCGTTAACACCTGCATCTCTCACTTCCATCTACACCTACGTTCACATCTGCACAGACGTCTACGTCTCACCTACACCCACAGCTGCCTCTACGCCCATCTCCGCACTGACATCTATCGCTCACCCACATCCACGACGATGCTCCCACCTGCACCCACACCTGTTTCCATCCACACCTGCATCTACAGCTACGTCCTCTACAAATATATGTGCCTTTTCTGTATGTGATTTTAAATCTCTGGAAAAGTACAGGAGAAAGTGCTGATAGTGACTGCTCAACAGTGAGACAGGAGTCTGGGACAGGACAGGCCAGAAGGAGTGTTTTGTTCACTATTTGGTGCAATTTAAAGAGCTAGCTAATTCCACGACCGAATGTTTCACAACATATACACACGGACATAAGCTCTGAAAAAGGGCGCAAGAGGCAGTCAGGCTGTAAAGTGCAAGTCATTTAAGCACAAGTCCTCCTTCCCACTGCACTTTTTGCAGTTTCAAATCTTTGGTTGGATTGGACCTTGAAATTCTTCATGGATTCCTGGGTTCCTAAAGGCCTCTGTTTGTATTTTACTTCTGCTGTTTAAGTTTCTACCCCAAGCCTCCCCACCCCCCACCCTGCCTTTTTAAGGGCTGCACCTACAGCACACGGAAGTTCCTGGGCTAGGGGTTGAATGGGATCTGCAGCTGCAGGTCTACACCACAGCTACTGCTACACTGGATCCGAGCCGCATCTGCAACCTACGCCACAGCTTGCATAACCCACTGGACGAGGCCAGGGATTAAGCCCGCAACCTCATGGACACTATGTCGGGTTCTTAACCTGCAGAGGCCCAACAGGAATTCCAAGCCCAAGTTTGTTTTGACAATTCTGACTCCATTTTCATTTGGTTTCACTAACATAATTTGGGCTGATATAAGCAAGACAAGGAAACCGAGGTCAGGGAAGGCAAGTAACCCCCTACCCCAAGTCAGAGCTCCAGACACGACTGAGCTGGAATTTGAAACAGGACAGCACAGGTCCAAGCCCCTTTCCCACTCACGTGGTGCCGCTTTCAGCACGTCCCTGGATCCATCTGGAAACTTACAGCTTATCACGATCTCAGGAATGGATGGTTAGGGAGATTCACATGAACATCTTGCTGGGGTTACGTGTGTGGTTCCAATAATAAAATCTTTTTGCCTTCCTCACCTCACCACCCCCATAAGCTTCTTTCTGTCCCTTCCATCTCCCTCTCTTTCCAAACTTGTTCTTTCTTCCCCCATCTTACGTCTGGCGTCAGACTAAAGTGCCCACCTATGCATTTTTCATCAATCTGGCAAGTTCCTTAAACGCTTGGTATAAATAAATCACCACCGTATAATTCATTATGAATAGCATCAACCCGGGGTCTGATTCTGCTACAAAAGAGTCGGCATGTTTCACAACTTCCGGCAGGAGGGTATTTTCCCACTCCCTCTCCTTTCTTCTGAGAGCAGTTTTAAGTGTGCCTCATTTCCGTGTATGCTAATGTCCCGACTCTTTGCACTCTTCAAACATCCATCTCTGCGCTGCCGCTGCTCAGCTCTGTCGTAGACAAAGGTGACCGATCATCTCAGTTCTCATTCTCAAAAGAAATGAGGAAGAGTGAACCCATCTGGTGGTCCTACAAACAGGCACCCCGGTGAGTCATGGTTCCTGACTGGCAGCTAGGTCAAACTCTGCTTTCCTCGTATGAGCTTCCCCTGCAAATTATGGGGAAATGACCAGGTGGTTTTAAATGCACAGGATAATAGTCATGTATTTCAGGGGAGTCTCCTACTGTACCAGGCTCTGTACTTGCTGCGTGCGTGCGTGTGTGTGTGTGTGTGTGTGTGTGTGTGTTTTAATTGACTTCAATTCCTCAAACTCATTCTATAAGGCAACTTTGCTTCTCATTTTCTAGGAAAACTGAGCTTCAGATGCTGCAGTAGCTTCTTCAGTGCCACACACTGTTAAAATGGCAATATTGATACTCAAATTTAAATCCATTTACTCCAAAAATTTGACTGGTGTTTGTCTCTGTGTCACCCACAACGTGGGGGTGAAGCTAAATGAAATGAAATGCAATGAATGCAAATTTCTGTCAAAAAGGTGCTTCTAAAACATGCATGTCTCTACATCTTGCCCAGATTTCTGCCAGTATGTAATTATGTTCACGAAAATTCTGAGTTGGCAATTTCTCCTCTCTCAGCCCCTTGGAAGAATATCTGAAAAGCTATACAGTCTTTTAGAATTGAACTATATTAATGCTTTTAACTAACATTATGCAGCGCTAACTCAGTAGCTGGTGGTGTCTTTTTTTTTTTTTTCCTATTCCTTCTTCTCTCTGGAAAGTGTGGCTTTATCTCATCCACATTTTCAGAAACTGAAAATCACATAAAAGCCCTGACTTTCCCAAGAGGCTTGCACGGCTGGCAGTGGACGTTGCCTCGTGCCTTTATCAGAGGGAGGTGTGGGCTGTGTCCTGACAAATCACAGCCGGATGAGGCTGTTCCCAAGAGCCGCCACTTCATTTGGCAGAGAGCACAACTCCAATATGACTGCTGACTCGGAAAACAGCGCCCTTGCCCCAGGTGACCGGTGGGGTGGTGGGGACTGCGCTGGTATAAACTACACCGCCGGCACCTGTCAGAGTAACGTGTTCTTCAGTTAACCTGGGGACTTCCTACCGGCGCTAGTAGCTAATGTGGGGTGGGGGCTAAGCCTCCCGGGTCATGAAAATACTTTAGCATAAACTAAAACTTCTTTCCCTAGGGACTCAAGCTGTAGCCTTTAATTGGGATTTTTTTTTTTTTTTACTGGCCACACCACGGCATATGGAAGTTCCCAAGCCAGGGACTGAATCCAAGCTGCGGCAACGACCTAGGCCACAGCTGCGGCAACCCCGGTCCTTTAGCTCACTGCACCAGGCTGGGGAGCAAACTCACACCTCCGCAGCGACCCGAGATGCTGCAGTTGGATTCTTAACCCACTATGTTGCAGCTCCTAACTAGGATCTTTTTATAGAAGCCATGGGTACTTTCCTCTGAAAAGCTCAGAACTTAGCTTAACTGAACAAACAAGGTTAAATACACCGAGAGTTTATTTATTAAAAAGAATTAAACACATCTAGTCTTAACGCTGGACCGTTATTTACTATTTGTATCACACTGGACATGCTTCTTTCTCTCAATAACTTTGGGTTACTAAGGCATATCTCAGGGTTTTGCTCACAGGGTGCAGTGGCAGGAGTAATGGGCAGCTCCTGGCATCATACCCAGCACGACACAGGGCAGATCTAGTCACCCAGTTCCCCGACACTCGCCCACGAGAGACTGCGGTGGGTTCCAGTGAATGGTACAATGAGAGGTTGGTGCATGGAGAGAAAACAAGGGCAATGCAGTGAAAAGAAAAAACATGCTCTCCAGGGACTTCAGGTTTTTTGGAACAAAGTGCCAATCAAGGCAGCAGGGAGCCAGAGGGAAGGCGCTGAGGGTAGGTAATGGGCTCTGGCATTCTCTTTGGGTTAAAACATCTAAGGTCAGGTTCAGCCTTGCTGAGCCCGATCCTGAATCCGCGTCAACACCGTCACTACCCAGATGGCCATCGCCTTTAGCATCGCGGTTGCTCAGATCTCAAGGCTCTCGAAAATCTGCAAGTCCTTTCTCCTACTTGATCCTCACAAGAGCCCTGAGGGTTAACTGGGGTCTGTATTGTCCTTCAACGAGAGTAAAACTGAGAGGCTCAGAGAGGTCAGGTCGCTGCCCAAAGTCACAGAGCAAATGTCAGATTAGCTCCGCCTCCATCTCTGGTCTTACGGCCTCCGCTCGGGTCAGCTCCTCGGCTCTCTGCTGCGCTCAGGTCCACAGTCACCTTGCCTGTCAAGGGGCCCTACTTTAGAGCGAGACCTCCTTCAGGAATTAGCAGTGACGATTCACTCCTGCGACACAGATCCCAGCCCCTCCATGACCTCTGCTTTTACCCTTAGAAAGGTTTCTACAGAGACTCCTTCAATTGCTGAGGAAACTGGTTACCTAACTTGCTATTAATTACTCACAAGGACTCTGGTCTATTACAGAGGGCGGAGTCTCTCTGTTAATTTATTCCGTTCCTCATTCTGTATTCTGACTGATGGACCCTCTCAGCATCATAAATCCGGAGCAGGTAATTAACAACCACACTTGGAACCCAATTCTCTTTCTTTTTTTTCCTTCCTAACTACCTCTGCTTCCTTTGATTGGGTTCATTTTCTTAATTAACTCACGTGCCTGCCAGACTTATTTCCTTGGGTCTGTGTGAACTGAGGAGGCTTGAAAGTACGAGACAGGGGTGCTGACCTCACAGCGAAAGATTCCAAAAGGTCATGGCCACCGCCGTCGCCACAGCCGCGTAAACCCCAAGAAACAGAAATTAGCAACTGCCACTAAAACAAAGTCACCGCCATGTACTAAGCAACTATCGCGCCCCTTACTTCTCTTCACCATGCCCTTTATCCCCACTTCCGTCATGCCCACTTGGGTGATGGACAACTCGCCTCGGAGGAGGTAAGTGGCTTGTTCTAGAGCCCAGAGCTAAGAAGTACCGTCGAAGGTGTTTTCTGTCCTAGTGAGATGTTTCTAGAGAGATGGCCTGAGAGTTGGATGGATGGCAGTCTGGCATCAAGTGTCCACTCAGCCCTGACCACTCATGGCGGCCTTGACTGCAAACAGGGCGAATACAGCTCAGCAGGCAGATAAAGAAGCAAGCACGGAGGACACAGGCTCTCCCTCAAGCCCATCAATTCTGGCTGGCCAGTCTCTCTGTAACCAACCTCACGCAAGGCTTGGTGGTACAAGGACCAGAAGCTGGGACTAGAGAAACACGATCGGCAAGCAGTAGGCACTTGTTTAAGACTCCAGACAATGAAGTGAATTCAAAGTGAAAATTTCAGACCCAGTAGAGGACTAGAGAAACTCAAGAAACCAATGAAGGAGCCAGCCATAAGGCAGGGCTTCCGGACAAGTGTCCAGACTCCTTTGGGGCAAGCAAGCCACGGGGCCCACAGAGACACAGCTGGTCAAGCTTCCAGATGGAAGAGGGCCACTTCAGGACAGTGGTTCAGACCCCAGCCCTTGGGGTCAGCCAGTTCTGAGGCTCATCTGGAGTCTCCTGCTGATGTGTGTCCTTCAATTTCTTCATGTGTCTGAGTTCTGGTGCTCTTACCTGTACAATCAGAAAGATGGCACCAACTCCATGATGGGAGGTGAACTATGACAAAGTGAGTGGATGTGTTCAGAGAGCTTAACATGGCACCTGCCACATGGTCAGCAACATTAAGGTGGTTCCCGCCTTGGTTAGAACTCATTCCAAGCCTGGACCACACATCACTCACGTGAGCAACAGTTCTACGCCCAGCACTGAGCTGAGGGTAAGGCTTAGTGCCTCACTCATTCCTGTCTGTCTCCTCCATTCCTTACTGCAATGATACTTGTATTAAGAGCTTAAGAAATAACATATCACTTGATTCACTCATTTAATTTACTTTTCTGGCTCCATTTAGCTTGTTATTATTATCATCATTATTATTATTAAGCTTTTTAGGGCTGCACCCGCAGCATATGGAAGTTCCCAGGCTAGGGGTCGAACTGGAGCTGCAGCTGCCAGCCTATGCCATAGCCACAGCAATACCAGATCCAAGCATCTGCGACCTTTGCCATGGCTCACAGTAACACCGGATCCGACCCACTGAGTGAGGCCAGGGAATCGAACCCAAATCCTCATGGATACTAGTCAGATTCATTTCTACTGCGCCACAACGGGAATTCCCAGCTTAATATTATTTATATGAGAATTTTTATTTAAAAAGAATGAATCAACTTATTAAACCACTTCTACCTTCAATTGTCCTAACATTGATTATCTTCAGTGACATTTGATAATCCCGATTCTGGACTCCAGATCAGACCATCCGTGAAGGAGAGAACAATAATCCCTTAATGAATGCAACGCAGGTTCAGACACCGTGGTGCAGGCACCACTCATGAACCCAGCTGGCTAGAGCTGGAGCGACCTTGGCATTAATCGGACCCTCCCCAAAACAGAGGCTGATAGTGGGTGACCCGGGCCACAGTTTTGGTGAACGGTGGGGTCAGGGTCTCAAGGCGCTCTCTGTCTTTAGCTCCAGTCCCCTGTGGGGGAGCGCGTAAACAGTGACCGTTGGAGAAGAAGACGAGGAGGGCAGAGCTAGAGCAGCCAAGGATAAGATCGAGGACCTACATCCTTAACCCTTCTCATGAGAAGCTACCAGAATGCGGGCCACACAGCTGATGGAGCCAGGGCCTCTCCTCCTGGACACACAATTTTCTGACTGAGGAAAGGGCTGTATATCCTCGTGCTTCTGAGTGGGGCTTAGAATTAGCCCAAATGTAGCTTCAAGCCCCTGCCTAAGGTCTGCTGAGCTGAATCCACAAGCAAAAGTAACTGTGGCTTTTTCCTCCCTCGGGCACCCACGCTGGTCTCTGTCTCTGGAGCCATGAGGACACAGAAGGGGGAACATCGACTGTCTTGTTTCTACACTTCACTGAGAGTGGCTTCTCCTTGTGCTTGCGGCCAAGAATTTTCCACTGAAACAGATGGAAAATGCAGCAGTAATCACGGGCGCAATGGCTTCATTTGCTGGGTGTTACCTAACGCGGTCCGATCTCAGCCAGTCAGAAGCCCTGGCGGGAGACGGCGCCGAGCCAGAACAGCTCCGCAGAGCAGTCACTGGTGATGCCACTAACGGCACCGCGGCACAGCGACCGTGAACCCAGTTAGAAGTAATTACGCCCTTTAAACACATGTGTCCAACCTACAGAGCTGGAATGTGCCAAGGGCTCAAGGCATCCGTGCGTGATCGTGGACTACACCGAGAAGGCGAAGCACTGAGTTTCGTGGAGGGACCACTAGGCTCCGCAGAGCTGTGCCGGCGGGAAGGGTTTGTTATTACAGATGTCAGAATCCAAGAAGCCTCTGGACCGCGGCAGGTGGTCAGGTCTGGACGGACGGACGGACGGACGCCCATCCCAGCGAGGATCATCACCATCTCTCTAAGAGCTACTATGTCAGCAGGTATTTTCTAGGTTCCAGACCTTGAGCTCAGCATTTTACAAACAGCACCCGATTCAATGATCTTGAACAAAGCTTGGCAAACTACAGCCCAAGGGCCAAATCCAGTCAGCCCTGTGTTTGTAAATAAATTTTATGAGAACACATCCATGGCCTCTTCCTTGCATAGGGTCTATGGAGACCTTCACTGCAGAGTCAGAACTGGAGTCTGCCCCAACCCACTGCGTTTGGGAGAGCAGACAGAGAGCTCTTGTGCCTGCCACGCCCCTGCCACTTTCCCAGATCTGCCCGTCAGGGCCCTCTTCTCCTCTAGGCAGGGATTCTCAGCCTGCTCTGAGACAAGCACTCTGATGATGGTATTTCAGACTACAACTATGGAACAAAGATAATACTCTGTTCAGTCTCACCCATTTTCCCTAGGAATAATTCGAAGGCATACCCATCACTGGACATTAACAGGTAAGTTTTTTTTTTTTTTTTCTCTCTTTCTGCCTTTTCTAGGGCCGCACCCGCGGCACATGGAGGTTCCCAGGCTAGGGGTCTAACAGGAGCTGTAGCTGCCGGCCTTTGCCACAGCCACAGCAACACAGGATCCGAGCCGCGTCTGCAACCTATACCACGGCTCACGGCAACGCCGGATCCTTAACCCACTGAGCAAGGCCAGGGATCGAACCCGCAACCTCATGGTTCCCAGTCGGATTCGTTAACCACTGAGCCACGACGGGAACTCCAAAAGGAAGGCATTACTGAGGAGCGTGAAATAATGGACAAAACTCAACTGCCCGACTACATATAAGTCAGGCCTATTTGATGGAACGGAGAGCAACCAGTCAAATGTGTCACGGCCATGTAAAGTTTCGGACACAATGCTTCGTGAAAAGGGCAGGATATAAAAGTGAGTCATTACAATTAAATTCAGTCGTTAGCTAAGACCATATTCAGCGATGAGCCATCCAGGTCTTCTGCGAGGAATGTCACCTGTAGCGATGAATAAATAGATGTTCTCCACCTTCAGGGAGCTCACAAGCCAAGGCGGGGAGAAGGACTTGATGCAAAATCGTCCAAACTATATGAACTGGAGTGAAGCAAAGGTAGGAAAGTACACGGTACTCAGAGCTCCATCAGAAGCATCTGATTTAGAATTTAGTTTGGAGCATGAAGTGGTTCTCAGACACAGGCAGGATGCCTCGGAATCATCAAGCCACGAAGAGGGGGAGAGGGTTCCAGGGAAAAGATAAAGCAGGACTAGAGATCTAGCCAGAGAGCAAACCCACGGGACACGAAGCTGGAGGGAGGGGGGCGTGGCAGGAATCTAGCCAACAGGAGGATGCTGATGGGAGAGAGAGTCAGAGAGACGGGCAGGGCCTGACTGCCTAAGGCCGTGTTTGCCACGCCTGTTAAGGACCTGAGATGTTATTCTGAAGACTCTGAAGAAGACTCTGAAGAGCCTCGTCGGTGCGTGGTATGACCAGAGGTACATGTTAAGACAACGGCTCTGACTGCCTGGGGGGTGGGTCACCAGGGGAGCAAAATAAAAATGCAAAACGGCACACGTGTGCCCTCCGTCATGAGATATGCACATAGGAAAATTAAACTACTTTGATTTATTTTCCACGCGACGTGGTTCTAAGATTTCTCTCTTTGAAATCCTCTTCCTGTTTTCTATGTAATTATGGTTGCTAAAAAAAACAATAATTCCAACCATGATGCTTGTACAGCTATAAATATAATAAAATTCACTGAATTAAAAAAAAATCAAAAAATAAACTCCAAGTAATAATAATAATAATTATCCCCAGCCAAACAAAAGACAGAAAGAAGATGTGTGAGGCTGTCATATAGATTTTGGACAAGTACCATCTAGCCACACTTGTTTCGCTGAAGGACACGCCTATCCAGCCAGGCCTGCAGCTCCTCCCTCCGCTCACCTGTCCGGCCCCAAGGCTGAGCCCTGGCCCTGGGCGCCTCTCTTCTCTAGACTGTACCCAATGAACAGCTTTTGCCATTGATTAAATGCTGCAGCTCGCCTGGAGCTATTAATCAACTGCACCAGCTGTTTACAGCTTTATTTACTACAAAGGAAGCAAGGTAATCCCGGTAAACTCAATAGATCTAAATTAACTGCATGTTCGGGAGCCAGCTTAGGAAGAATTATTGCTCCGTGACTCAGGGGGACAGAGAAGAAGAATGAACACAGGAGCCTGTGACAGAGGCTGTGACTTGCTTCTTGCGTCCAGGACGGTCATGTCACAGAGGGCACCTGCTGGCTGGGTCTCTATTAACTAGCTGGAGCCCTTCCTTGTTCTGAATCAGCATCTTTGAGCCTGGAGTCCAGCTAGAGCCCTTCCTTGATTCTGAATCAGCATCTTTGAGCCTGGAGTCCAGCTAGAGCCCTTCCTTGTTCTGAATCAGCATCTTTGAGCCTGGAGTCCAGCTAGAGCCCTTCCTTGTTCTGAATCAGCATTTCCTGCCCCAACTCCCGTGTCTTTCATTTCTTCCTCTCCCCTTCCCCTCCATTCCTCTGCCTCGAACTGTCTTCCATCCCCTTCCATCCTGCAGGCCAGGATTCCTCGGCCGTGATAACGATTCTCTCCACCTACTTTTGTTTGTGAATGATCATAATGATCTTTAATTTGTTTATATTTGTTTCATGAATTTATATTCAGTCGAGATTTCCTAGGCAACCACTGAATGCCTGGAATGGGATATTCATATGCCAAGAATGGGGCTGGCTGCTTTTATGCCACTAGATTATTTTTTTTAATCTGATAGAACAGCCCTGTATGATAAATGCTCATGTTCTTGTTTAAAAGATAAGAAGACTAAGGCTCAAAGAGATGAAATACGTCGCCTAGCATAACAAAAAAGGCTAGCAGAGGGTCCTGCTGGGCTTCATGCTGAGTTCCTAAGGCACGCCTCTCCTTGGTCATGGTACAAGGTCAGGGTGCTGAGTGGATGGCACTATAGGGTCAATTCGCTTCCAAGTGTACACAGGAGGTGAGAGAAGGAAACCCAGGGCGACTTGGGAGATAAATAACCTCCTTTTACTATCTGGCCTGAAATCAATCCAGAGCCCCACCTACAAGGCCCCTTCATGTTCCACCATCACCACCGTACATTCTAGATTTCGACACCTCAAAGGGCTTGAGATGGCCCCACACAAACCCTGTCTTTATCTAGGCTGTTTCTTCCGAAACGGTACAGCCTCTTTGCTCCCCTGGCAAATTCCTACAAAGCTTCCGGGCCCAGCTCTGCCACCTCCTTGATAACTGAACTTAGCTCTGCCGCCCTCTCCTGCCCCGGGAAGGGTGACCGTCCCAGGTCTCAGCACCTCGGACCCTGCACCTGTCACTCTGCTGTATCTATCCTTGGATCCCTGCCACCCCGAGGCGTGGCTGGCAGGGAGTCTGTGTCCGATCACTCGGTGGCAGGGCGCTGCAGGAAAGCGGGGTCTGGCCTCAAACACAGCGGGGAGACATCATCACAAAATTAGGATCTTTTCCCAAAGGCGACAATTCTGTCTTTTTCAAAGTGTCATGACATCAGGCAAAACAGCGCCAGGGGGTTATTTATCCCAAGTCCCCGTGGCTTTCCCGCTCGGGCCGTGTGTGCCTGCTCTCGTCCTGGCAAGCTGAACAGAGCAGATGGCGTGCATCGCACTCTTTGCTTCCCCCAAGTCTGAATGCAGTGCCAGCCCCAGTCACAGCGAAACCACACACGCCTGCTGTTTTCACACCCTTCCCACCCTGAGCTGAGAACGCTCCTGTTCCTCTTCCTCCGCGGAACCATCATGGCCCTCCAGCAGCCCGCAAGGCCAGAGGTTCCCAGGACCCCGTTATCCACATCACCCCGAGAAGCCAGGCCCCCGGGGCTTCCCAGGACGCCTGACCCTTTCGCACAGATGCGGCTGAAACTGTCCAGAGCCGGGATGTATGAGCCCCGGGAACTGACTCTCCGAGCACAACTCATAAACGACAGGCAATAGCCCTGACGTAGACGGACAGCAAATCCAACTCCTCGAAAAGAGTTTTACGTGGAAGCAGCTAGAGACTCTCATACTGACTGAAGTGAGTCAGAAAGAGAAGGACAAATACCATGTAATATCACCTATACGTGGAATCTGAAACGCGGCACAAATGAACCTATCGACAAACAGGAACAGATCACCGACATGGAGAGTGGAGGTGTGGTTGCCATGGGGATGGGGAGGGAGTGAGATGGACCGGGAGTTTGCGGTGAGGAGCTGCAAAGACTATGAAGTCAGCTAGACCAGGGTTCAGCTCCAAGCTGGCTATTCTCTCAGCCCTGGATTTCAGAAGTTATTTAACTTCTCTGAAACTTGGTTTTCCTCATTTGTCAAGAGGAGACAGAGCATCTTCCTCATTGAGCCCTTTTTTTAAAAAAATATTTTAGTGAAGCATAGTTAATCTATAATGTGTTAATGTCTGCTGTACAGCAGACTGATTCAGCTGTATGTATATGATACATTATTTTTCATATCCTTTTGATTACGGTTTGTCACATGTTGAATAGAATTCCCTGTGTTACGCGGTAGGACATTGTTGCTTATCCATCCCCTCTATGTATAATAGTTTGCATCTGCTAATCCCACAGCAACCACAAGTCTGTTCTCTATGTCGTGAGTCTGTTTCTGTTTCACAGGTAAGAGTTCATTTGTTCTATAGTTTCGATTCCACATGTAAGTGACATCACACGGTATTTGTCTTTCTCTGTATGACTTACTTCACTTAGCATGATAATCTCTAGGTCCATCCATGCTGCTGCAAATGGCATTATTTCATTCTTTTTATGGCTGAGCAGTATTGTACTTATCCCTATCTTCTTCATCCGTTCATCCGTTGGTGAATATTTAGATTGCTTCCACATCTTGGTTATTGTGAATAGTGCTGGTATGAACACAGGGGTGCATGCTTCTTTTTCTTTTTCTTTTTTTGTTTTTCAGGGCTGCCCCCGAGGCATATGGAAGTTCCCAGGCTAGGGATCGAAACGGAGCTGTAGCTTCTGGCCTATGCCACAGCCATAGCAATGCAGGATCCAAGCCACGCATGCAACTTATACTACAGCTCACAGCAATGCTGAATCCCTAACCCCCTGAGTGAAGCCAGGGATCGAACCTGCATCCTCATGGATACTAGTTGGATTCATTCCCACTGTGCCACAACGGGAATTCCTGCATGCATCCTTTCGAATTAGAATTTTCTCCAGATGTATGCCCAGGAGTAGCATCACAGGATCATGTGGCAACTCTATTCTCAGTTCTTTGAAGAAGCTTCACACTGTTTTCCATAGTGGCTGCACCAGTTGACATTCCCACCAACAGTGTAGGAGGCTTCCCTTTTACTCATGGAGCTCTCCTGATGACTAAATGAAGTAAAGAAATAAAACACTCGACAGAGCTCCCTGCACAAAGTAAGACCTCAACAACTAAAACAGCCTGTGGGGTTGTAACAGTTTTCTGGTCAAAGAAACACGAAATACCCGGGACGTGGTGGGGGCCGAGCAGACGCTATTCCTCTTCCTGACCCCCAGTGATCTCTACGGGGGGCAGTGACCTTTCCGATAAGCACCTCCTAGACAATTTAGCAATCAGTATCCAAAAAAACTCCTAATCAATAACCTGGCAATAATACTGGAAGAAATCTATCCCATCCCCACACAAATAAGACAAGCTCTATGCCCGAGTTGTTATGCGAGTGCAAAAATTCTCGGAGGGCCATGATGACTAACAGAAAGAGAAGAGGTCACGAAAGCCAGCAGAATGGGAGGTAGGCATTAGGAAATGTTCACATAAAGATGCTACAGACCCATGAAAAAATTACCATGTTGAGTTCCCAAAGTGAGATGGAAAATTGTATACAGGCTGATTGCAATAGTGTAAAATTACAGAGGCATTTGGACAAGCCAAGAAATGAACATGCGGGCACAGAAGTCATCATTTTAGGGTGATGAGACGGAGGGTGATCGGAGGTCTATTTTCTCTTCTTCCTCCCCTGCTGTGACACCGTCTTCACCACGGTGACAGGGAAACAAAAATAAGTGCCCTCCGCTCCTCAAGTGCTGACCTCAGCTTCAGCGAAAGCGACCCGGCCCCCTTGGCTTCTCCAGCAGGAAAATGGGGCTTGAGTGCCCGGGGATGATAACGGTAATCAGAACTTTCCCAGCCGTAACGACACCTTCTTTTGAGACAAACTTCTTTAAACAGGACACAACAACCCTCTAAAGATAACGGTCCTCCCTCACTCTCCTTCTCTGTCGCCTCCCGGCCATTTCTGTCACCAAAGCAATCCTTCTAAAGCACAGGTCTGATCATTCATGCTCCGACCACAAGCACAGGGCTGGTGTCACGTTCCTGCGATGAAGTCCAGATGCTCCAGGGCAGCACTCGGGCCCCGCCCGCATCCCGCTACCCCAGTTCCTGCCCGTGCCCGAGCTCTCACCTCCAACCTTTGCGCATCAGGCCGTCTGCCTGGAATTCTCTCCCGGATCTCTGAGGTCCCCTCTTAGAAGTGAATTCCACTGGGGCGCTTTTCCCGACGTTGCCGCAGGCCCTCCCTTGCCCAACACCAACACAGAGGCACAAACACACGCATGAACCCACACACGTGTCCTTTCTACAGGCACCTGCTGCTGCCGTTTTCATGGCACCTAATTTACATGTGACAGTTAGCTGAGGGGCAGGGTGATATTTTCCAAAACATAAAGGGACTTTCTTCTCTTTGGTATTTTCCGGATATAATTTCATACCTAGTGAATCAGAGGCTTCCTTGCCTTTGAGGAAGTTAAGGACTGACAGCAATTCCAAGAGAAAATTGTCATGATCACGGACCCCCGCAGTGGGTGCCTAACCCTCCCTCTCAAAAGGTCACCTGGGACTAAGCATAACAGGGTAGCCCCAGGGTGTAGAAAAGACCATCTAACTAGGAGGCACTGGGCTGAGTTTCCAGGGCTGCCAGGACAGACTGCCATAGGGTCAACTCCTAAAAACATACACATTTATGACTGCCTAAATTCCTAATTTAAGGTCAGAAGCCTGGAGGTGGGGTGACTCGGCAGGATCCTCTGCTGAGGGTCACACAAGGTCAAAATGAAGGAGTCAGGGGGTTGTCTTCCTTCCTGGAGGCTCTGATGGTCAACCGCCTTCCAACTGCCTTCGGGCCATTGGCCAAAGTCAGTTCCTTGCCGACACAGAACTGAAGCCCCCCATCCTTGCTGTCAGCAGAGTCATAGCTTGCTCCTGGAAGCTCCCCCTCCCCCACCACGCTTCCCATGTGACCTCCTCTGACAACGGTGGGTCAGGACCACTCACACTTTGAATCTCTCTGACTCTTTCTTCTGCTACATTTCTTCTGCTCCAGCCAGAGAAAGTCCTCTGCTTTTAAGGGTTCATGTTATTCAAATGATGATCCAGGAGGCTGTGCTGATCATAAGGTCCCTAACCTTCATGACCTCAGCAAAGTCTCTTCTGCCATATAAAGCGGCACATTCTCAGGATTGGGGGACAGCGTATCAATGATGTTTGGGGGTGTTGAAAACCACAGAAGACATCCAGGGGCCCCTTTCCTAGATAAGCACAAGGTCACATCGGCCACACACCCCTTCCTACAGCCAAATCCTCTCTAAGCTAGAAGAAAGGGACGGGTGACATCTGTGAGCCTTTCCATTACTGGGCTAAGGGCGCTGTTAAAACGTGTCTATGCACTGGACTCTGATTTGGTTTTGCAACAGAACGCTTCAAACCCCCCTTTTTTTTTTCCGTCCACTCAACAAATTCTGGCTCACGAGAAAAAAAATGAATGAAAATATTAGCTAAAAGAAAGAAATAACTGATTGCCTTTAAATCAAGACTTATCAGGCTTGTGACATTTTGTAAAGCATACATGAAATTATGTCAAAAATAGCTTAACACATGGAAAACATATATCGTTTAAGCTTCTGAGTAGATTTCATGGTAAAAATGTTCACCCTGACTTAGAGAAGTAAGGAGGCTTGTGAAGATCCATCCCAGAATAAGAGAGGAAATTCTCGGTGGAAATTCCAGGATCCAGACTCCTAGAATGTACTTCGGGATTTGAGGACCTTCGTCACCTCCGCTCCTAGAGAGGCAGGGAAGCTTGCCTTTGGTTCCTTCCTAGTGACCTTGTCTCTTGACCCGTTTAGATCATAAGACAGAACTTTGAAACAAAAGTAGACTCTCAGCTTTGAAAATATCCAGAAAAGAAGGAAGTGGAGCATTTGGGAACCACGTTCATTCCAAAGCCAGTGTGAGCGGCAGAGAAACGGACGGAGGATGGAGGCCTGTGGATGAAGACGGCGTCAGGAATGGAGAGCAGAATCAGTCCCCAGGCTGGAGGACTCCTACAGGACCCACAAAGGCTGGAGAGGAGGTAGTGGGACCGGGGAGAGGGTACAAAGTCCTTGGATCTAATCTCCATCTGACTCCTGACGGGCAGAAGGCACCAAAGACACATACGTGTCCCACATATAAAATGAAGATGTGTATGTATTCGTTCATTTTTGCCTCCTACTAATTCCAAGTGGTTCACCCTGTCTCGCAGGGATCAGAGCAAAGCCCCTGCGGGCACCGGGCGGGCAGGGGTCTGCAGACCAGAGTGAGTCGCGAGACAGAACTCACAAGGTCAGCCCAGAGAAGTCTGCTCTCTGAGTGCAGGAAGAAAAAAGATAAAGGCAAAGGTTAGGATTTGCGAAAGTTATGCATTGAGCTTTTACATTTGCTCATCGCTGAATCCGCACAGGCCCCCTGCAGTAGAAATGGTTAGACCAAGCTACAGACGAGAAAACAGGCTTAGTGAGGAAGCAAGTCTCAAGGCACCAAGGGGAGAGAACTGAGCCGGGGCGAGACCCAGGCTGTAGGACCCCAAGGCCGAGGCCCCTGGCACTCAGTCTGTCCCAGGCCTAGATCACCAGCAGCCCGAACAAACCAAATGCTCCTCCTTTTCCGTTCCTTTGTAGGTTTGATCAGTTCTAGGTTAGTAGATGGCTTTGGGGAAAGCGGCAACTGAATACATCAAAAGAGTTACAGGAGTTCCCTTTGTGGCTCAGCGGGTTAAGAACCCAACATAGTGTCCGTGAGGGTGCAGTTTCAATCTGCTGTGGCTGTGGCTGTGGTGTAGGCCGGCAGCTGCAGCTCCGATTGGACCCCTAGCCTGGGAACTTCCACATGATGCGGGTGCGGCCCTAAGGGAAAAAAAAAAAAAAAAAAAGAATGTTAAGAGAGGAGGTTCCTGCCTTCAAGGAAACATAAAATCTTTGTTTTCCACACCACTGTACTCAACGCGTCCTTCATCCTCGTGCCACCTCTGAAGGCAGAGGAGCAAACCCTTCCATCACCCAGACCCAGACAGATCTCCGCTGATTCAGAGCGAGTGGGTCAGAGTTTACGTGACGCTAACTATCCAGATGGACATTTTCAATTTATAGTCCCATGTCCAGGAGCTCCCTGGGCGCGTCCCCGGCCAGGCTGTGACCTTCCAGAAGCACATGGAGACTAACCTCAGTGGCTGGAAGAGTAGCGTCAGGTTCATCGTGGGCGCACAAGAAAACGTGTGACAAACATAGGAGTGAATCAAAAATAAGTGAATAAGTGGAAACAACCACTCTCAGTTATTTCAAGAAACAAAAAATCACCAAATCTTAGCAAGCAATGTGTATCCAGTCCAGTGAGTCTCAAACTTAAAATCTCAAACACACGGCTAAGAAAAATGGGACAAGAAAAGCCAAACTTGGATCCTGAAGGCTTTGACTTGAGATAGTTAACACGAATGCAAATGCTGGGGCTGAATTATAAGCAGCTATTGGCTCTGAGTTATTCACACACCCGACTGAGGCATCACCTTCACCTTTTCATCAACCCTCATCTAAATAAAAGCACAGAACCTGAAAATTCTCACAGAACAACCAACAACCCCACAAATATGTTTCCCAATCCCAGCAGATCCGTGACGCACACGGTGGATGAAACGCTCGGCTACCAGCTCCCTCGGCTCCTGGGGGAATAGACCCTAAAAGTGAATGACTTTCCCAGAGCCATTTAATGGCAGAGCAAATTTTAGAGGGCAGGTGTTAGGGCTCCTAGCACAGTGCTCTTTTCCAAGCAACTGAATGATCAGTAATTTGTCCACCAGTTGGTTAATGGAGTGTTGTCTGTGGCATCAAGTTAAGTGGCGCAAATGACATATCTGGAGAGTAAACCAATAAACACAACCCCATTATCATCGGCTCCTGCCTGGCTGGCCCCTGGTCCCTGGCTCCAACATGGTCATTGGCAAAACCTGATACAGAGGAAAGAGAACCAGCACTTACCCTCCAGGCTGCGTGGCATCACTGCTGAAAGTCATTACATGTTTCAAGGGCAGGGACCGTGGAGGTTCAGGTCCCCCGAGGCACTGTAGTATTTCTGTTTGTGAGGCGAAAATGAAGAGGAAGCACAATTAGCGCATTATTTCATATCCAGTACATTTAGAACCAGCATGTGGATCAATGGAGGCTGAAATACACTTCAGTCTCCACTTCTACTGCATTTTCAGGGTTTGAATGATGCCTAATGATGTGGATTTAGGCTCAGAACAACAAAATTCAAGGCCGAGATTAACTGGGCAAATGTTTCGTTGTTTGAGAGAAATAAAAGGCAGGTAATTTGATGCCCAAGTTTCAATGAGAGGAAGGCACCGCAAGGAGGGAAAACCGAAAATCCCAGCATGTTTCTCCTTCTGATATTTTTGTATCGTCCGTAGCTAAAAGCAGTGGGTTAATCACCAAAGTCAGCATCTACTTTTGCATTACGTGTAGGAACAGAACGTTGTCTGGGGCCATAAATGCTTAACTAGAAGGGGGAAAGGACCAGCACACTCACCCCTTCCTGCTGGTATCTGCGACGTTCAGAGATGACAAGCAGACAAACTGCCTGTGTTCCGTCTTTTGCTGAAAGGTGTCAGGCGGAGCTACAGCGGCAAAGCCGGTTGGTTCTCAAACTGGCCCTCGTGCCCAGAGGGCACGGAGAGAAGGAAGGAAGAGGCAGCCACTCCAGATGGGCAGACGGCGGGGCGCGTAAGCAGCGAGCTTCTAGAGGGCTTGTGCTGTGCTTCGACATGGGTGGGTCTCTGCTTCCACCCACCACAGTCTCCCAAAGCTTACAGAGGGGCCTGAATGGGGTTCAGTCGCACATGCCATCCTGATGGCGGAACCACATGTGCTTTGTCAAGGCGGCATCCTCGAAAACGGCCGCCTTCGTGGAAAGACGGGCAGAGCGGACAGGTCAAGGCCATTCCAAGGGGAGGGGGCCGGGGGCCTCCGGTTGCCCTGCTTCAGGTCGAGGGTCAACCAGCTGTCATGTCCTCCCGATGACCTCCTCCAGCAAAGCCACAGGACCTGAAGCCCAGCAATGTGGCTTCTCAGGCCAGCTCTGCCCAGTGGCATCACCTTGGGCACATCAGGAAGACCTCAGGTCACCTCCCGTCATCCATCCATCCACCTCTCCATTCACGCATCCCTCTGCGAAGTTTTACGGTGCCGGACACAGTGGGAAAGACTGGGAAAAAACAAAAGTCAGCAGTCAGAGTCTCTCCTCGCTTTCTAAAAACTTACCAGCGAGGTGAGGCACAGACACACACATTGACAATGACCACATGGCGTAATCGGTCACACATTCATCCGTCCTCTGAGCACCTGCGCTGCGTCAGCATCACGTCCTACAGGGGAGCGGGACCTGCCTCCACGGAGCTCACGTTTCAGCACTTTACACACTTGCCCCATCGCACACTGGTCGATGGTAGGGCTAGGACTAAAGCTGAGTTCTCTCTGGTTCCAAATTCTGTGCTCCTGACCTCCGTGCCTTACGGCTGACTGTTCTCAGTGCCGACACAGCACAACCTGAGGTCCGTTCCCTCCGTGTCCCGACACACATATTCAGCCAGGACGGAGAAAAAAATCCAGAGTGACATATGCAAGTTACAGTCATGCTGAATGGCTGCGGGCATCAGAAACGGCCCCTCGTCCAAAGTAGAGCTGATTGATGCTGAAAGGAAGATTTATCTTGACTGACCTTACTTGTGTAGCTTGTTTTGACTTTGCGGGGGCGGGGGAGGGGGAGAACGGAGAGACCCCAGCTTCGGACTTCAGCCTGTAGTATTTATTTGTCTGTTCGTTTGTTGTTTATAAATTCCATCCCTCTCCCCAGTCACTGGGAGGCAGCATGATGTTGCACAGGCCCGTCACCCTGGCCTTCGAGAACCTGTGTTCAGTCCCGGCAGTGATGACAGGGACGGTGATGGTGAGGACAGGTGGAAGGAGACACTAATGACATTTATGACCCTAATCAGGCGTGACCTCCTCAAAGAGATCTTCTCTAACCAACCCATCCAGGTAGGTTTCACTCCCTTATTCTTTATCCTACCTTATTATTAGAGTTAGCAGCACTAAGATTAGATACTACATGTATTTCCTTTTTTCATTTATGTCTGTCTCCCACTGAAATACGAGCTCCATGGAGCCAACGCCTTTGTCTGTCCTCCTAGAACTCCCAGCACCTAGCCTAATATCTGCGATTCCTTAAATGATGAATTTATATTTTTTGAGAACTTACCGTCTACTGGGCACTGCGATAAATATCATAAGGGCATCATCTTACAGAACATAACAACCCATAACAAAGCTACCTGTTCTTATATCATTTTAAAACTTAAGAAATTGAAGCCTAGGGAATTCAAGTAACTCGTTCAAGGTTGTACAGTTCCTGAAGGAGCCAGGATTCCAACTTGAGCATTTAACCACCTCTCTGTACTTCCATGAACCAATGCATGTGACTTTGGGCAAGTCATATCCCCTCTCTGGGACTCGAGTTTTTCTTCTTTGAGATGAGGGAGGTTGGCTGAGCTGCTCTGACTCCACTGGAATTTACTGTCTTCCACTGAACTCAGTAATCCTTAGAATACCTGCAGGCTATGTTGTCTGCAGGGGACACAAAGTAAGAACTCACATACCAGGGATAGGAGCTAATTGCAAGAACCCGGGAACTCGGAGTTTGTGGTGCAACGGAAACAAATCACACTAGGAACTGTAAGGTTTCAGGTTCCATCCCTGGCCTCGCTCGGTGGGTTAAGGATCTGGCGTTGCCGTGAGCTGTGTGTAGCTTGCAGATGCGGCTAGGATCCTGCATTGCTGTGGTTGTGGCACAGGCCGTCAGCTGCAGCTCCAATTGGACCCCTAACCTGGGAACCTCCATATGACCCAGGTGCAGCCCTAAAAAGCACAAAAATCAAAGAACACAGCAGCTCAAGGCTGAAGTGCAGAGCCTGAGGCTGGGCGTGATTTCTAGGCTCCTCCAGGACTGCTGGGTGGGCATGGAGTTACCTGTTTCTGCATAACTGACCAGTCCGAAGCCTAGTGACCTCAAACAACAGCCCACTGTTACTCATAATTCCGTGTGCGGACCTAGCCGCCTCTCTAATGCTCTCCCCTGGGCTTACTCAAGCGACAGCCCTCAGTGGGAATTCAGCTGAAGACGGAACATGCGGTTCCTCTTTCATCACAGGATATTCAGTGCCGGCTGTCACGGGAACATCTTGGATCTCCTTCCCGGGGCTGCTCATCCTCAGACAGACACCAGCACCTTCCTCGTACGGCAGCCTCGGGGTGCGTCCTGACACAGGCGCATTTACGAGCTTTTGCTCGCAGCACCTGCTGATGTTCCACCGGCCCAGACACGTCATAAAGGAAAGCCCAGGGTCCATGCACAAAAAGAAATTACTTTTCCTTTTTTTTTTTTCTTTTAACTGAAGTGTAGATTTTTTGTGTCTGTGCTTTTTTTTGTTGTTTTCTTTTTTTTTTTTTTTTGTCTTTTTGTCTTTTTGTCTTTTCCAGGGCCGCACCCATGGCATATGGAGGTTCCCAGGCTAGGGGTCTAACTGGAACTGTAGCCGCTGGTCTATACCACAGTCACAGCAACGCGGGATCCGAGCTGCGTCTGCAACGTACACCACAGCTCACGGCAACGCCAGATCCATAACCAACTGAGCAATGTCAGGGATCGAACCCATAGCCTCATGGTTCCTAGTCAGATTTGTTAACCACTGAGCCACGAAGGGAACTCTCTAGGTGTTTTGTTTGTTTTTGTTTTGCTTTTTAGGGCTGCGCATGCTGCATATGGAAGTTTCCAGGCCAGGAGTCAAACTGGAACTGCAGCTGCCGGCCTACACCACAGCCACAGCAATGCCGGATCCGAGCTGCATCTGCGACCTACCCCACAGCTCACAGCAAAGCCGGATCCTTCACCTACTGAGCGAGGCCGGGGATCAAACCCACATCTTCAAGGTCACTAGTCGGGCTCATACCACTGAGCCACGACGGGAACTCCCTATTTAAGTATAGTTGATTTACAACATTCTGATACTTTCCGCTGTACAAGAACGTGATTCAGTTATACATAGTTTTTTACTGAGGTATAGCTGATGACAATATTACAGGAGTTTCAGGGTTACCACATAGTGATTCTCAATATTTGAAGGTCAGACTTCATTTATACTCATTACAAAGAGCTTGTGCACATTTTTCATCTATAACACCACGAACGTAGACCAAGTGACCCAATTCCCATGAACTAAACCAGGAAAGACAAGCAGCACCTACTCCCCTCAGACTTTTTCATCTTAGTTGATGGCAACATCATCTTTCCAGTTGAGCAAGCTAAATCCTTGGAGACATCCGTGAGTTCTTTCTCTCCCACTCGCCATCGAGTACATCAAGAAATCCAACTGGCTCTATTTTCAAAATTCGTTCAAAACGCAGCCACCTTCTCCATACCTCACCTTCTACCACTCCAACTGAGTCCTGGGGGTTAGGCGTATTCAGAACTATCGACCACGGCTACGGGTCAACTAAGGGTAAGCAGAGAGCGTGCAGGGCAACATACCGACGGCTGCAGGTTATTAACCCGGAGAGGTAAGTTTAAGGATTGCCCAAAGGACGGGAGGACAACCAAGGCCAGTTCCGAAAGAATAGGATCCACTGTCAAGTCTTCAGCGGTCAGAAGTGGACATATTTAGCTCGAGAGCTCACTCACAGCGGGATGTGTGCCTGGTCAGCGTAGCAGATTCAATGGAGGCGACCTACCGTTTCTAGGAAACTTAATCATCTCAGGGAGCTGACTTTCCAGGGCGGAAGACAGCCAGGTCTGCATGTGCACACAGCACTCTGGAGGGCACCCAGTTTGAGAGAACGTTTCAGCACGTGAACTTGGCAGGTCAAAAAAACAACAATTAAGCATCACCACAATTAATCACTTTGGATGGAAAGCTGGTGACCTAAATGCCGGTGTGTCTGTATCTTAACTCCCATCTGCAGTAGCTACATTAGGAGAACTTTACGACACTCAGAAAGTCTCTTCCCAAGAGGGTCCTGTGGCAGAGCAGATGTTTGCAAAATCATTTAGCCTGTCGGTGATGAATTAGTTTTTAATGGCATTCTCATGTACTTGTTATAAATCATTAAGTGTCCAACAGACTGTCTCCTATCGTCACAGACTTGGTCCACTGGCGTTCCTAAGGAGCAGAAATTCACAGGGATGGGAACGAGGCGGCTGTGCCCCGTGGCAGGCAGGATTCCTCTATCCCTTCTCCCTCGACCTTGACATCTGTCCACGGGCCTTTTCTCACCTGCTCACCTCGCTCCCTCCCCGTCCCCCCACCTGCCAACGGTCCCTGCCCATTTCTACCCCTTCACTCTTCCGTCTGTCCATCCCTCACAACTATTACTCTTCTCTCTCCCCTCCCTCCACACTGTCCCCACTCCTCTTTCCACAGCCCAATCTTTCCTCGGCATTAGAAATAAAAGCTGTTTTCTTTCGATAAGCCGAGAGAGAGATGCACATGCTGACACAGTATGATTCTTAACACCAGTAATAAATTCACGGTCAGCTCTTCCTGGAAATGCAGGAAATTAGAGTCGGGGTGGGGGGGCAGGCAGAGAGAGCAAGAAGAAACCTGAAAAAGAGAAAAAGGCAGTTTGATCCTTCACAAATGAGAAATGAAGAAACTAAGAGCTAATTTCTTGCCCTAAGATACACAACTGAAAAAGTATAATACTGGCACATACAGAGATGCCAGACTTCAAGATCTTCTTACTCTACTACCCAGGTATTTTAATATTGAAATAAATATATGTGCATATCTATGTATGCATCTATAAATACCATACGCACATAAACAAGGTATATATGTGTGTGTGTGTGTGTGTGTATACACACACACACACACACACACATCTGTATGCATATATGTATGTTGCTCAGGACAAAGACCGGCACACAGGAAGTGCTGCCCACTAGATATGTGTGCTTCTTTCTTCGGGCACACGAAGAGCTGCATTTCCCATGGGGTGACCGCGTGACACGCTTTGGTCACTGAAATAAGAGTGAAATTGACAGGGCCGTTTCAGATGGAGGCTTTTATAGTCAGGACCCCCTGCAGTGTGCTTGCTCTCCTTATAGCACTGACAACAAAAACAAGCCAGATAATGGCTACTCCATCCGTCCGAGTACGAGAGAGATGGCAACAGGAATCAGAATCCCTAGAGAACTTTGTGTGGACAAGAAGTCTGAGTGGGCAACAGACCGGAGCTATCTGATGCACTGCGATGCCAAGGCTGTTTGCTCCTGCACTGTAGCCTAGCCTCAGCTGGTCAGCGTTCCCGCCCTTGCTGCTCCCGCTGGTGTGACTAGTAGCCGCAGCGATCGCAGGCGTTATTATTATTACACTATGCCGCCCACCCCTCGTGTTTGTGAGGAAATGGCAGAAGTGCCCAGTGCAAGCCCACAGCTGTGCATATATCAAAGGTTCATCACAGAGACCACGAAGTGTGATTCAAATCGCCTTCACTTTATCCCATTTACAGACCCCAAGTGGCCTCAAGCCATGGCCCGGAGGAGAAGGGAGAAGGGGAGTAGGCAAGGCCAAGGCTATCTGATCACACTCATTAACTTTGAGGTAGAAGCTGGGTTTATAGCATCATAAAACGCGGAAGCACTCGCTTGCCTAACTCCTTCGAGTCAGGCCTGGATGGCATTCTTGGTTTATTTCTCAGGTGAATTAACTGCTTGGATTCCTTCAAAGTTTAATTAAATTGTCACATAGCACATAAAATAGCAAATAAAACAGGCTTTTCCTATGTCCCGGTGTTAATTTTATGTTATCAAAATTGTTTAGCTTGTTAGCTGCCTAACTCCGGCCGCCCCAGTTACCAATTAAAGGTTCTTGCGTGGGCTTCCTCCCCATTTAAACACCAACTCTGGCTGCACTCGTTAAACTTTTCATGTCCTTGGGGTTATGACTACTAGTTTTTTAATAGGTTCTTGGTCATTTAAGTTTTATGCTGTGCAGTTTTTGATAGCAGAAAAAAATTTGAAAACTTTGACTCATGGAAAAAGTATCAACAAGCTCAAGTATTTGGGAAAAGGGACTTGGCAATTATCAGTTCTAACCTGCCTGTTGTGTCAACGAAGAAACTGAGGCCCAGAGTGGCGACCTGAGATGCCGTGTCCCATGGTGAATCAGTAGCAAGAACGGAGTTATAAGCCGGGAAAGCAGAGTTTAAGGGCAATGCTTTTGAGTCTTAACAGCTGCCACTTCATGCAAGAACCTCTTCTCCATTCAGTGACATTTTCTGACTGTGGTCTCATCGTCTTTTAGATAGGCTATTGATGTCATAAGATTTTTGTTTTCTTTCTCTTTTTTTCTTTTTAGGGCTGAACCTAGGGTATACGGAGGTTCCCAGGCCAGCGGTTGAATTCGAGCTGCAGCTGCCGGCCTACACCACAGCCACAGCAATGGAGGATCCGAACCGCATCTGTGACCTACACCACAGCTTGTGGCCCACTCAGCGAGACCAGGAATCAAACCCACATCTTCATGGATACTAGTCAGGTTCTTAACCTGATGAACCACAACGGAAACTCCTGATGTCGTAATCTTTTGATTAGCCTTCCTGATTCTAAACGAGGGGGGAGCTCCTATCCATCCCCCACCCTTCCTCTTTTCACCCCTCCCCACAGCTCAGTTTCCATTAGAAGGATGAGGACCTGTTTATTTCACTCCCGGGGGGAGCAGAGTCGGCTGGAGCACCTCAGTTCATCTGGCCCCACCTGCCCCTAGTCCTCCCATGGAAAAGGGTGTGACCCACCCACTAATGCACCTTAGAGACGTGACACACACTGGACCATGTGGGCTAAGAGCAGAGTCCCTGCCCTGAAAAGCCAGTGCAGACCTGGACACTGACGGTCTCAGCCCCTCTGCTCTACAAGACTGGGTGTGTGGACAACAGCATGATCTGCATTCCAAGGGCTGGACAGGCATCTTCCTGGCAGGTCAGCTCTCACCACGTGTTCTCTGTCTTTGTGAGTTAGGGGGAGGAAGGAGGAAGCCTTTTTTTTTTTGCTTTTTGAGGACTGAACCCACAGCATATGGAAGTTTCCAAGTTAGGGGTCAATCGGAGCTACACCACAGCCACAGCAACACCAGATCCAAGCTGAGTCTGCAACCTACACTGAAGGTCACGGCAATGCCGGATCCTAAACCCACTGAGAGAGGCCAGGGATCGAACCTGCGTCCTCATGGATACTAGTCGAGTTCATTACCACTGAGCCACGATGTACACACCGAGGAAGCCTCATTTTGACTTGGGTTCAAACTGCTTGGTGAGTTTAGGTCTATCAACCTAAACACAGGGAAATTTGGGGAACCAATCTCGCACAGTAAGAGATACTGCACTTGGATCTCCAAGTTCGTTTCTTAAGAGATTAGAAACCAGTGGGAAGGAGAGGTGAATGGTTAGCATTCGCAAAATTTCAACATAAACTCTTCCTATTTTTTCCTCCCTACTGATACCCAAGATATCTCTGGCTGGTTAAAATCCTTCAAAATGTCCCCAGGGCCTAAACTTGGCATAAAATTATAAGATGATGGGAGAGAGCACGAGAACAAGAATGCATGTATACGTATGACTGAGTCACTATGCTGTACAGCAGAAATTGACACAACACTGTAAACCAACTATAATTTAAAAAAAAGAGACTTAGAATAATGATAAAAGGCTTTTCTTAAATGGCCCTTCTCTACCTATCTACCAATCTCTCTCATAATCCCCATCCTTTCAGCCTAAATATCCGTTACACAAGGCCACTGGAAGTTCGCTCAAAACTCTGCGGTTCTGTGCATCTCAGAAATACCGCGTTGCATGGATTCTGGGCTCACGCCTTCCCTCCTCCATCTCCACTTCCACATAATTTGCTGCTTGGCCAATTCCTACCCTTCCTTCCAGAATATGCTAAAAGGTTACATTTCAATGAGAAGACCAGATTCCAAATGACTTGATTAGCTAGGATTTCAGCGAGGTTCAAGTAAACAACGGTCATTTATGAGTGATTTAAAATTAAAATCCTTTGAGTTTCTCTGTCATGAGAACTTCAATTTTTAAAAAAATTGTGGTAAGAACATCTCATAGATTACCCTCTTAACAGATTTTTAAGCGTTCGATATAGTGTTGCTACCTACAGGCACAAGAGATCTCTAGAACTTACACATCTTGCATAACTGAAATTTTATAAATATTGAATAGCAGCTCCCACTTCTGCCTCCCCCACTGCCTGCCAACCGCCACTCTATTCTTTGCTTCTGTGAATGTGTCTATTTTGAATACCTCATATAATCATGCAGTATTTGTTCTTCTGTGACTGGCTTATTTCACTTAGTGCAAGTTCCCCAAGGTTCGTCCATATTGTCACAAATAGCAAGATTTTCTTCTTTTATAAGGCTGTATAAAATATTCCATTGCATGTATTTACATTTTCTTTACCCATTCATCTAGAGATGGGTATTTGGGTTGTTTCCATAGCTTGACTATTGCAAATGATGCTACAATAAACACAGGAGTACGTATACTTCCTTGAACTCCTGATTTTAATTCTTTTGGATAAATACCCAGAAGTGGGATTGCTGGATCATAAAGTAGTCTCACTTTTAATATTTCCATAACTTTTTATAATGTTTTTGATAGCAGCTGCACCACTTTGCATTCCCACCAAGAGTATACAAGGGCTCCAGTTTCTCCACATCCTTGCCAAGACCTGTTGTCTTTTGATTTTTTGATAAAAGCCAACCTTACAGGTGTGAGATGATATCTCCTTGTGATTTTGATTTGTACTTTTCTAATAATTAGTGATATTAAGAATCTTTGTTTGTATGTCTTCTTGGAGAAATGTCCATGCAAGTCTTTAGACCATTTTTATTCAGGTTATTAGAGGATTTTTGCTATTGAGCCATAAGAGTTGCTTGTATATTTTGGAAATTAACAATATATAGGCCATATTTACAAATATTTTATCCTCTTCCACAGGTTGCCATTTCACCCTGTTGATTGTTTCCTTGCCTGAGCAGAAGTTTTGGTTTGCTGTGGTTCCACCTGTTTGCTTTTTTTTGCGTATGTTTCTGGCATCATATCCATTTGATACATTTCCAAGGCCAATATCATAAAACTTCTTCCCTTATGTTTTCTTCTAGATGTTTTACAGTTTTAGGTCTTACATCCATCTAAGTCTTTAATCCATTTTGAATTGATTTTTGTGTGTGGTATAAGACTCTAGTTTTACAGTCTTGCATGTGGATATCCAATTTTCCCAACGCTATTTGTTAAAGAAATTGTCCTTTTCCCATTCGGTGTCCGTGGCACCCCTGCCAAAGATTGGTTGAACATACATGCATGGATTTATTTCTGAGCTCTCTATTTTGTTCCATGGGTCTGTAGGTCTGTCTTTATGCCAGTAACATACTGTTTCAATTACTGCAATTTTAGAAACAAATACCACCTCTTTCTCTCCCCTTCTATTTCCTGGAGTCAAATGATACCATGGACCTGAACTGCTTGGCTTGTCATTTTAATTCAGTCAGTACTCTACTGAAATAAGAGTAGGAATATCCAAATTATAATATAGTCCTTCTCATGTCAATTTTTTACCAGAAAAGATAATAGCCTGAATGTCATAAACTCATTATAAATTCGTTCACTGATTTTACTCAACAAATGTTTAATGAGCACCTACTTTATGTCAAGCCTTCTGATATCCCTTGAGGATTTGAGAGTGATTAATATATATGCCTGTGCCTATGAAGTCCATAAATTAGAGAGGATCAAATTTAGATAAATCTAACAGAGTATAATGGAGTGAGGGATAAGACTCAAGACGGCCAAAATGAAAAGTGAATTTCAGTCTCCTTAGGGTAGGTAGGAAAATTTTCAGAGGGGAACTAAAATTCAGCCTTGGCCTTAAAGAATGAGGAACACTTTGCAAAGGGGAGAGAAGATGATGCAATCCAGAATCTGAACATTAATGAATAATAAGAGATACCACAACTGGGGGAATGGCATCAAAAGAATATTCCACAATTTGGTGTCCAAAAGATTTTGTTAGCTGTTCAAAGATCCAGTTCTCTACTGGCCAGTATGAAGCCTCAGCAAAGATCTCTAGTAAATGGAAAAGCTGACCTTTTCAACAATTATTTTCAGCAATTTCTAAAATGATGGTGCTAGTAACTAATACTGGAAACAGAGTTCTTGCCATGTGTCAAGCACTCAGCTAAGCATTTTCCATGTATTATCTAATTTAATACACAAAACCAATCTGCAGGATAAATATTACTCATAGTTATTTCTTAGAGTTCCCGTTGTGGCTCAGCACTAACAAATCCAACCAGTATCCGTGAGGATGCGTGTTCGATCCCTGGCCTCACTCATTGCCGTGAGCTGTGGTGTAGGCTGGCAGCTGCAGCTCTGATACGACCCCTAGTCTGGGAACTTCCATACGCCATAGGTGTGGCCCTAAAAAGAAAAGAAAAAAAAAACAACTTTTCACTTTGAAGGAATCCAAAATAGTTTTCATTCCCAACTCCTGGGGTCTTACTAAGTGGAAATAAACATGAGCTTTGCGATCAGACAGATCGAATTTCAGCACTTGGTTCCACCATCTACTTCACTGAGACAGATCATGTATCATCTCTGAACCCTGGCATCTTTATCTGGAACCCAGAAACAATTGCATCTGTTTAACAGGGTTACTTTTAGAAGACAGCAAGGCTACACACGAAGAACCAGTACATCATTTAGCACACGAGAGGCAGCACACGAGAGGCAGTCAATACACACGCGCTTGCCTAGTTGGGGGTCTAAGCACTGTGAGGACTGGGAATATCCTGAAGCCAGAGCTCTCTGAGCTTCCCCTTTTTGTTGAAGTTCGGCACAGAGGGGCCATATATCAGAAGAGACCAGTGGTGGCTGCCAGGGACAATACATTTTCAGAATGGCAGCCACATGGAAAGAGACTGACATTTCTGGCACCCAGGTGGCCCATTTCCACCCAGATGCCTGTCACATCTTAGAGACCTTCTGTCATTCATCAGAACTGCCTGGCCAGGGGCTGTCTTCCACGTGTGGCTTCTACCCCTGCTCTTCTTTTGGCAGAAGCCAAGTGAGAAAACAGAATTCAGAACCATTCTCCTAAAGCACAGAAAAAGCAGCTTGGTATTTAATTTGGCAATCCTGCCCAATGAACTTTTCCTGAATCTTAGGATCAACTTCTGTGAATAAATTGTCATTTCCAACCTTCTGTGTGGGATATTCTTTCCCACTGAATCCAGGAATATATCTACATAAGTACGAATATTAACATGCAAATGCATGGAAATGAGGCCCAAACGGGGCTAAATACAGGGCTGTAAAAGAAAATTAACTTGTATATGTGAGCATATAAATGCTCTATATGAAAAAGGCATTTAGTTATTGTTCTCTACGTTTATGAAATATGCTTAGGAGGAAATTGCCTACAACAAGAAAAATCTTAATTAAACACAGGGAAGGATTTCTTGATCTTTTCGGGGCAGGGAAGTAAACAGACATCTAGAATGGGCATCTGCGTCCAGGTCCACTTCCGCCAGGACACAGAAGATGGAGGTCCTGCTGTTCAGCACAGGGACCGATACCCAATCTCCTGGGACAGGCCAGGCGGGAAGATAACGTAAGAAAGGAAATGTATGTATATGTGTGACTTGGTCACTTTGCTGTACAGCAGAAATGGGCACAACATTGTCAATCAACTATACCTTTTAAAAAATAATTTGTAGATGTCAACAGGCCTGGAGGCGTGAAGAATGAGAAGTCGGCTTTGCTTCCTAGTTACCCAGTGGGGGAGGGACCTGAACCCTGAGGCCTCCCGAGGCCTCCACCAGCCTATCTGCTGTCCCGGGAAAGTGGGTCTTTACCCCTCAGACCTTCTGTGATCCTCATGCTGACGGAACCTGCTGAGAAAAGCGACCTGGGAAAGTGCGAAGAGAAAGATGCGAGTGGGAGCAGAGGAAGGCAGGGGACAGTGAGAAGACTGTGGGCAGAAAGGCCTTTTGAGGAGTTCCCACTGTGGTTCAGTGGATTAAGAACCCAATGAGTATGTGGGTTCGATCCCTAGCCTCGCTCAGTGGGTTAAGGATCCAGTGTTGCCGTGAGCTGTGGCGCAGGTCGCAGACGTGGCTCGGATCCTGCCTTGCTGTGGCTGTGGTGTAGGCTGGCAGCTACACTCTAATTTGACCCCTAGCCTGGGAACCTCCATATGTCACTGTAGCCCCCAAAAAAACAAAACAAAACACAAATTCTACGAGGTTCCAAGATGGGGTGCTTCAGATGCCTTCTCAGAACTGTGCAACGGAGCCAGACAGCCCAGGTGAGATGGCTGGGTCACAAAAGGGTTCAGCTCTCCCACTCTCCTTCACACCAAAGGGACCAGGAAGAGCGAGCACCTGCCCCAGGAAACAGGCCCTGCCTGGGTCTGCTGACCCCCCACGTGCTCACTCGAGGGAGGAAGAACCAGGAAGAGGAACGCGTGGGCTCCTGCCCTTACGGCAAAGGAAATTCCAGCAAAGGAGACCTTCCCCCTGACCCCAGGCCACCCAGTGTTTGCCTTGGGTTCTGACCAGTCCGACTCATCCTCCTCCACTGCCCAGCACGGTTGCCAGGAAGTGGGTGGGCAGCTGGCAGGAGCAGATGGCTGAGAGCCCACCTCCCCCACGCTTGGCATCCAGAGGCAGGCAACAGGAGACGATTCTGCCCATAGATGTAATAAAACAAAATAACAGAAATAATAGCTAACATTTATTGGAGCAACAAGAGGCACGCACCGGAAAATCCCTAGCATATCCTACCTATTTTGCATGTATTATTTGTTTCAGTCCTCACAAAAACCCCATGAGGTCTGAGTTATTAATACCATATCTGTTTGTCGGGTCAGGAAACCTGACACAGGGATGCTTTCTAGTCTGTGATTCTGAGACATACAGAATGTTCTGGAAGCTCACGAAGGTGTGTGCCCTGTGTGTTGGTGGGCAAAGGGGTCGTGGGACCCAATTTAAAGGGGACACAGACTAGAACAAAATCAGTGACTGTGGAGTCACTCCTGCTCGTTCGTTTCCTGCACAAAGTCTACGAGAAAAGACATTCAGGTCCACCCTGCAGACATTTCCGCGCTCTGACCTCCTCTCGCGACTTTCCCTGCCACTGCTCTGCTCCATGGCCTCATCTTCTCTTGTCCAGCTCTGCAGCAGCCCCTGATCGGTCTCCCCGCTTCCACGCCTGCCCCTCTTCGCCCGCTCTCCACGCAGCAGCCAGAGCCAGCCCGTTAGAAGGGAAGTCAGTTCACACCCCTCTCCTGGCGAGGTCCCACCTGCAGCTACCTGTCCCACCCAGAGGATGACCAAAATCCCCAAAGTGGACAGCGGTCCTACACAGTCTGACCTCGGGTTTCCTCTCCGACGCTGCCTTCTACTTTTCTGTCCTTCCCTTTGCCACATTCCAGATGCACTGGTCCCCTGTCCGCCCCCAAGCAGGCCAGCAGGTCCCATCCTCAGAGCCTCTGCACAGCCTGACCCACCGTCCAGGGGCTCCTCCCCAATATCCACACGTCTCACTGCCTTCCAGTCTTGTCTTGGATGTCATCTATCAGCAAGGCTTTCTCTGATCACCCCTGCCTAAAATTCCCTTTAATTTTCCTCCTTAAGCACCAAGTACTAACATTTAACCATGCTTCATCATTTCTAAGCTGATTTTTTTTGTGTGTGTTTTATGTTTTAAATTTATTTATTTTTGGTTTTTCAGGGTCACACTTGCAGTATACGGAGGTTCCCAGGCTTGGGGTTCAACCGAAGCCACAGCCACTGGCCTACACCACAGCCACAGCCATGCCAGATCCAAGCCACATCTGCGACCTACACCACAGCTCACAGCAATGTCAGATCCTTTAACTCACTGAGAGAAGCCAGGGATTGAATCCACACCTTCACAGATACTACTTGGGTTCTTAACCTGCTGAGCTGCAACAGGAACTCCCTGAATTTTTTGTCATCGTTGTTGCTGTTGTCGTTTTAACATCGTTGAGATGGGTGAGGGTGAGTTTTGTCTTGGGTTCCCATGAGGAGCAGGGTTGGGCTTGAGGCACTAAATGCCAACCCTCAAAGCCCCACGCCATTAACTCCTCCTCATTCAAGGCAATATCTGCAATCTAATCTAAGTAGCCTTTTGTAGCATCCTAAAAATCACCACGGTGCCCTAAGATGCAGGCCTCTGACCAAGGCAGGTGTGACCCACCGCAGCTGCACAGCAATCAGGTGGCAGCTGGGATCACAAGTGCCGACCACAGCACATCACTTTCTTTGGCCCAACTTCTTCCTCAGGGACCCATAAAGCAGTACGCAAATTACAATCAATAATGTCTTTGACATGATGAAAGATGGTAATTTTCTTATTTATTGTATATCTGTGCCACTAAAAGCCACTCTCCATAAGAGCACCAGTGCTCCAAGATGGGAGAAAGAAGGACCAGCTGCCCTTTCTGGGTACGCCTGGCACAGTCAGATTTAAGAAATTACTGTTGAATGAACAGCAACTGAACAAATAACTCCTATAAGCAAATGCCACAAAATGAACTATGCAGGGGGCTCCTCCCCTGAAATTCCAACCACAGAAAAGTCTAAAAGCATTTAGCAGTTGTGCTGAAGTTACTCTGTGACCAGAGGTGGTCTCGTTGATACAGTTTGTGACACTAGTCTCCAGGGGAGTTCCAACACCCCTCCAGCTGGGGGTGGGCGTAGCTGGCTGGGGGTGGGGTGGGAGGAGGGACTTTGGTGCCAGGAACAGAAGTTAAGTGAAAGCTCTTACATGCCTGGTATGCTCTCCCTTCTGGGAAGTCTTTTGTTCCTTTAGGATGTATTTGTTTTTCTCTGTTCCCACACTGGGATCCGCTGTAGCATGAGGGGCCAGAAGAAGAAGGACCCTCCCGCATCCCTTGGGATGCTTAGCAGGAAGTAGCCCCAGGGCCAGCAGGCAGCCGTCTCAGAGAGAAACGCTCTATTCCCCTTGAGATCTGGGGTGGACCACATGCAATTTTCAGGGATGCCTCTGGATCCAATCCAGCTCTGAGCACTGTCATCCCTACAGGAAAAAATCATTTTCTGGCTTTTTTTCAGGAAGTTCCACCTACCTGCTTCTCATATGATACTTTTCATCAGCTGGCAGCTGAGGGGAGAGGCAGGAGTTTGACACCGTCTGAATGTGTTTCTCTTACATTCCCAGGAAACTACACAAACTCAGCATTCACAAAGGGCTGGAAGATGCTTCTGAGGCACCCCCGCCATCCAGATCGCTGCCTCTCCAGAGTCTGTTGCGGTGCCCCCGCAAATAACAGATATGCCATAAATTTGCAAGGAAGAGAGAAGAGGAAAAGTTTCATAATAAGAGATAAATCAACCCTCACTGGCATTTCTGCCTGAATCTTTTCTTTCTGCTGTTTTACGTGGGAAAATTAATACACAAAACACGGATCCGTTTAACACTGGACAATTCGATTCCCCTTCTGGGTTTCCATTTTCCCATATATAACAATAGGGCACGATCTATATTTCTCCTAATATCCTATTTCTTTTTTCTTTTTTTGGGGGGGGGGGGGGTTTACATCCGCAGCAAATGGAAATCCCCAGGCTAGGGGTTGAATCTGAACGAACCGTAGTTTGCCGGCCACAGCCACAACAGAGCCAGATCCAAGAGCTGCATCTGCAACCTACATCGCGGCTCACAACAGCCCCAGATCCTTAACCCAAAGATCCATTTCTAGTTTTTAATGCATCTGTGTGGTTCAGTTTGCTAGATTTCTGACCTCTGGTTATTCTCTCCAGTAACAAAACTCAACAGACCTATGTCCCTTCATCTATAACCCACTAGGAAATCTTATCATATACCCTAATGTGAGGAGAGACAGTAATCTGAAGATGAAAAAACTCTCCTAAAACCCTCTTTTGCCCTGGCTGGCCTTTTTTACACCCCCTCCCCAAATGTTTATATTTTCAAAACACAAATGAGTTTGCATCTTGGCTCAGCAGGTTACAACCCGACTCATATCTATGAGAATGCGGGTTTGCTTCCCTGGCCTCACTCAGTGGGTTAAAGATCCAGCACTGCCATGAGCTGTGGTGTAGGTGACAGACATGGCTCAGATCTGGGGGTGCTGTGCCTGTGGCGCAGGCTGGTAGCTGCAGCTCCTGTTAGACCCCTAGCCTGGGAACCTCCATATGCTGCAGGTGCAGCCCTGAAAAGACAAAAAAAAAAAAAGAAAAGAAAAAATATGAATGAAACATTGGCATTTTCTTTAGGGTGTTGGCTCTTTGAGCAGTTCTATAACCACAAACCCCTCTGCGAGAGTCACCGCGCTGACTGGTGGCATCCACACGGCAGAGAGCAGCTGGGTGGACTGGTTCATAGCTGCCTTCCTCTTGCGCAGGCTGTCTCCTCTGCTGCTGCTGGAGGCTCATCCAAGTCTCCCCGGGGCCCTGAATTAAAACCACGGCTCTAATCTGCATTAAAAGCCCCTTGCCCTCCGACCTCCACTTCACCTTGTCAGCCTCGCCTCACAGGGCTGCCCTCCCCGTCCCCCAGGCTCCAGCCCAACGCCCTTTCTGAGAACAAACACAGGAAAGAAGGTTGTGTTCTGCAGCTGACCGGAGGTGAGCAGTTAAGGGGACAGGAGAATAAAATCAATGCCTAAAGATGAGGCTGAGTGAGTCCTAAGCACTACGCGAGCAACGCTCCTCCTCCTGGGCAAGAAAGTGAGAACAGCACGTCACCCCTGGAAATGTGATATGAGGTGTGATATTTCATAAACTAAGTAGCCGCTCCATGCAGAACACACTGAAATTAACTATGTGAAGGGCACACAACAGGTTAAGCAGAAGACCTAAGATACAAAGCCAGGTATCCAGGTACGACTCCAGTAGACTTGCCGTCTCCCCTGCACAGCGTATTGTCCAGAAATTCCAATTTCAAGTAGGGTCCCCGTGAAACAGACTGCACAGTGGTAGACCGCAGAACCGCCACAGGGCTTTGAAGTACTAGCCCAGCATCTGAAAAGGCAACACCATCGTTCTGTTCCTCCTTGGCATTTCTCAAGACCTATTTTCCCCTTTTACCAGAAGAGCAAATCCAGACAAGCCTAGAGTGATCATTGATTTGTTCCAATCAGCAGATCGTTTTTGTTTGTTTTTGCCTTTGGTATAACGTAACAGCTGTGACCTAATGGATTCCATATGTATCCATTAGGAATGCTTTTGTCCACAGGTGATAGGAAATGCAATATCGAAGGGCTCTGAGCAATAAAGACATTAAATTATCTCATGGAACCAGAAGACCAGAGCTTCTGCTCTGGCACTTAACTTGGTTAGCAAAGACTCAGACTCTTTCTAACCTTGCCGGCCAGCTCTCCTCAGGGCCCTGACCTTTACTTTTTCTTTGGTTTGCTGCCTTAGGGTCACAAGAAAACTTGCATGTCTCCAGAATTAATGTCCTTGCAATGCTATTTCTCTCAGAAAAAGTGAGGAGCTGCTAAATGCTTTCTCTCTTAAGGCTCTAGCTTTTTATTTGGAAATTAAGCCCTTGGCCGACACCCTCGTAAGTCTCATTGGGCAGAATTGGGTTAAACAGTGGACCAAACACTGGCAGAGCGGATGACATTTCCACAGTGGCCTCAGAGCCAGGAAGACTGATTCTCAAGGGGCAAAGGCAGGGCTTTCTTTCCTAAAAATGACTGCACAAATCCCACCAGTCGGGCTGAGTGTAGAACTCGGGTCTCCTGAGTCCTCGAAGCAATGACCAGAGTACCAGCTCCAGGAATCCGAGTCTGACCATAAACACTATTGAGCAAATCAACAGCTCAACTCTGATGGCAGCTTTCACTATTCACTCAAAATTTTGAGGCCCATGTGTCAGTGTGCAAACAGGAATAAAATGTTCATCCTAACATGCTTTCCGAAGCCAAACACTATCAACAGATCCTTGGTCCAGACGAAGGGAAAATAATGGTTTGAAACGTGCCATCTCACAGAGGTCTGACTCTGTCATGAGATTCTGATCCTCCCTCGCCATCCAAACCAGCCCAACCACACCCAGTTGCAAGCTGTCCTTTCCAAATAGATCCAAGCAGAGGATCAACACAGGGCCACCTGAAGAGCCTGAATCTGGAGTCCAGAGTGGGTCAATGCCAAGCTCTGCCACTTACAACCTCTCTGAACCGCAGCGGTTTTGCATAAAGACAGGGAGCGCCTTAGGGCAGAGGCTGCGTGATGATCACTCCCAGCTTCGGTCCATACCAAATGCCTAGTATACAGCTGGGATGCAAGGGATGCATTCATTCATCATCCATCCATCCATTCATCCATCAGCGTTAGGTCCTATCCAGGTGGCAGAGATGTAAGAGTGAATAAAACAGATATACCCCAGGTCCACAGAGTGTACAGATAGGTGGCAGAGATACGGATAAGGAAATACAGTTTTAAGGGGGTACCACTGACGTCTGTGTGAGAGGAGGGGTCCTATAGGAGCGTATAGGAGGGAGAGAAGTTAAAGGTTCAAGAAATCCTCAGGAGTTCCCATTGTGGCTCAGTGGTTAATGAACCTGACTAGTAACCATGAAGTTGTGGGTTCAATCCCTGGCCTCGCTCAGTGGGTTAAGGATCCAGCATTGCTGTGAGCTATGGTGTAGGTCGCAGACGCAGCTCGGATCCTGCGTTGCTGTGGCTGTGGCATAGGCCAGCGACTACAGCTCTGATTCAACCCCTAGACTGGGAACCTCCATATGTCTTTTTTAGGGGGGCAGCCCTAAAAAAGACAAAAAGCAAAAAGAAATCCTCATTTATAATGGGATGCATAGGCTGGGGTCTGAGGCTGAGCTGACGTTACCAGGTGAAGAGGAAGGGGAGAGAAAGGACATCCCAGGGGATGGATAAAGACTTGAGAGCAAAGGAGAACATAAGGCCTTTGAAGAAGTAAATGTAACCCAAATGACTGGAATAAAAAGTACACATGCATTTAGGGTTGAGAATGTGGTGAGAGGCGTTAGAAGCGTTGAAAAGAGCAAGACAAGGAACTAGAGAGGAGACGAAAACCACAACATAAAGGTCTTTAGAAGCCCTGCCAAAATGTTCATTGGATATCCCAAATGCAAGAAAGGGCTTTCAGCAGAGGAATGAAATGATATTTTCTTTTTTTAAAATATCCATTGGTTGATGTGTAAAGAATGGATTAGGGGCGGCCAAGGCAGGTGCTATGAAGATTAATTAAAAGCCTGTTAAGCCTGTCCGGGCTGGAAACGATGGACTAAAACTGTAATATGGAAATGATATAAACGGACCCTTCAATTTCACGTGCACATTTACTCATTCATTCTCACTCACTGACTAGCTCACTCGCTCAGCCGTCATTTACTGACTCTCTCCTCAAACGCACCCAGCTCCCTCCTCCGGGGACGGACAGGCTCCCCTCTCTGCCATGAAGGCCGTGTGATAAAAGTGAAGAGCCGGTTTGCTTGGCTTCGCTTATCCAGTCTGTCTTCCCCTTTCTCCAGAGAACAGAGGCTTTCCTTCCTGCGGGAGACCCGTTCCTCATGGTTTGGGTGAGGATAAGCAAGCAAGTCCGTTCCCCGGACTACAGAGGTTATGTACACGTGGGCATCTAAACTTACCAGGGACAACCAAGGCCCTGCCAGGATTTAGCGACGCACACACTGAAAGAGAGAGAGGGCGGCTCTTCTTCGGGATTGTGACTTGTAAAGACGATGAAGACTCAGAGTTGCCAGGGGCCAACCTGCCTCCACCTCAACGATCTGCTGAGACTGAGGCTGGGGTGAGCCGAGCCAAAAGGGAGAAGAAGGGGAATGTATACCAGTGCCCTGACTGTAACACCCAAACCTTAAAACTCATCTCCATCATCTCCTTACCCTGGTACCTAGGCCACAACGTCCTTCTTCTGACTATACACGTTTGAGTCAGGTTCCTGTCACTTCCAGAAGGATCCTACTATAAATGGATACATGAGAACAAGGCAGGACATACAAGTGCTGGTAAAAAATAATAATAATAAGCCTCCTTGAGCTGGTAAGAGAGACGGGAGTGCGTCAGCTGAAAGGGGGGGAAGAAGACGCTGTAGGCAAGCAGGAATGGACGGAACCTGAAGGCACGAAAGGACAGAGGACGCGCGGGGAGCCACACGTGTTTTAACACTATAGAGCACACGAGTGTCCACGGGCAACTGCACAGAGCCGCAAGCTGGTGGGGAGGGACGGTGGAGCCTCAGGGAAGGGCCAGAGATGCCGCCTGCCTCTCTGTGTCACACACACACCTGGACTGGGGCTATGTTTGCTCTAAGCTGTCCTTGTCGGACATGACCTTTAGGATCATCTGGGTTAAGGGTCTTCTCCTCCTTGTGTCTAGAATCTGTTTTTAGGTCCCAAAGCCTTGTTCACGGCATCCCCTACATTTTCGATTTTCCGTACTTTTCCCCGTCTCTGAAATCCTTTAGGACTTAACAGAGAAATATACTCTCTTTGAGAAATCTCTCTCAATTTTACCAGGCAGAATTCATGCCTCTTCCCGTGAGCGCCGACGCCCTGGGCGTGCACCTCTTTTAAGCACTTATTTCATTCTAGCTCCTGTGAAACTGATTATGGAATAGCCCCCGTCGAGTTCTGTGAGAGAAAGGGCCTTTACCTATTCATTGTGGAGGAACCTAGCACAGTGCCTGGTCCCAAGGGTTGTCAAATACGTGGTTTTTTAAAAATGGTGTATCTACCAGTCATACAATTTTAGCCAGTTTAAAATGTTTCTGTGTGGGCTCAACAGCAACACCAACAATGAAAACCCACAGGCGAAGAACGTATGTGAACTTTCTAGGCCGGGAGATAGTGACAAATCTTCAACTTCTAAAGCTTTTCATTAAACAAGAGGAAAGTATGAGACCGGCTCTGCTTTTCCTATTTCAGCTTGACAGTTTCTGGGCTCAGTTGAGCCCATGAAGGAATTTAAATAATAAATAAAACCCACCCAAAAGGTCTCCTGGAACAGAAAGAAAAGTGGGGGAGCCCGACCGTGTCACTTCTGTGCTCCTGGGACGCTGTTTAAAGTGCCAAACAGTCAGGTTAAAAGGGAGACAATCCAGTCATCCTGTGCCAGATTTGCTAATAACACTCCTGGGTCTTTGGCAGCATAAAGACCATCATTTGAAAGCTCAGGTAATTGTTCATCTTTTATACAGATGGTTTTGTATCAAGCACACTGAACTTGGGGAAGATATTTCTGCCAATATGGCTATTCACTGACCACTCAGAAGGAAGAAAACATAAACTGCATTCCTTGAGTGTAAAGGAACCTGAAAACATAAATCTTTAAGCCTTAAGTCTTAAAGATTTTGAATCCTCCTGTGCCTTTTTTCCACAAGATGTAAAAAATCACTCAGGCCCAGGAGAGCACCATGGGACCTCCGGAGGGCCCAGGGGGTGGCAGTCACGAGTCGCAGAAGCTGTAACCCTAAGGGTGCCCGGGGAGAAAACTTTCAGCGCCAAGCCGGAGAGGCCAAAGCACCAGGCCTTAGGAACTTGAACTCAGACTTGCCCAACACTGTCCACAAAGCTTTCATACAAATATAAGCCATGCTTATATAGTAAAGTTAAATTTGAAATAATGATTCTAGTGCATCTAACAGTGGAGACCAACTACACACACACCTGCACACACATGTTCATGTGTTTACGTGTATTTGTCTCGCGGGGGAATAACAGCCTATTCATTCACAGTAAAGATGTCACTGTATCAAACAGAATCCTTCTGTTCTTACCCAAACCATTCTTGAGATGCAGGGAAAGCCACTATAATAACACAGGGCTACGAGTGTCTTAACACTCTTCCAGTTACAAATGGCAGAAATCCTGCCAAAAATGACCCAAGTGAAAGATTCTTGTCAGGCACGGCTTGATCAGAGACAAGTCGCACACACACGGATCCATCCTAAAAATACATCACTCTGCACACACCACGTGCAGGTGGTGTGTCGTACAAACAGTGCACATGGTCAAGAGGACAGCGTGACTCAAGGCTACTTGTAACCAATATGAAAAGAACTGCCCTAGAACTGTGTTTGGGGACCCCGGACTGTAGACGGAGAGGCACCAGCTTCTGATGGGCTGGGGAGGGGAGGGTTCAAGAAATGTTCATAGGAAAAGATGTCTGGGTTGGGTTTTCAAGGTCAATGCCAAGTCTCACCTAGAGTGGGAGGGAGGGGGCAGCGTAGGGTAAGCGTGTGAAATGGAATAATGCCGTGGCCGTGGCGGGGGACGGACTCCGTGTTATCTGACCACCTTAGTTTATAGAACGCAAGCAAAGAGGACAGAGAGTGATACAGACTGAATGTCTGGGCTCTTTCGAAGGCCTGAGCCTGGCAACAGTCTATCGGTGCAGCAACAATCACTGGAAATACGTCGTTTGCGAAAATGCCACGGGAAGGAGTATTTTGATAAGGTTTTTAGGGGATGAACCCAGAGTGAATCCTCCCCAGAAGTCTCGAAACCCTAGACGGTCACTCCATAGTTTTCCCAGGAGAATAAAACAGGATTCCCATAGAATCTGTCCTGCAGAGCCAGAGAGCGAGTTGGGTTGCGCTGGATTTTCAGTGGCCGAGCCAAACAATAAGTATGGCACCTGGAAGGGTGGCCTCTTTCTCCAACTGTCTAGGATGCAAGACTCAGCCTTGTGCTGCTATGGTTTAATGATTGTTACTATTAAGCAATGCTACTGCTTAGGGACTGTGAGGCATCTACTCAGTAAGTATCAGCCTGGAGCGGTACCAAGTTGAAGATCTGCACAGAGGGGGACCTGTCTTGGTCTGACCTGGTGACAGCCCTTCTGTGTAAGACAAAGACTCTCTGCTTTCGCCTCACTGGCTGACCCATCCTCTAGAAGGTGCATAAAACAGCACCAGCACATAGTCTGTGAAAAGTGATATATTTCTGTAATGGACACGTGTATGCGCAATGCACACATCCAAAACGAGGAAGCTGAGGTCCAGAGACAGGAAGTAACTTCCCCACCGTCACAGAGCTAGAAGCATCAGCCCTCTCATTCCTCTCCCCCAAGCCCCCTCCCGTGTCCCCTTGCTCTGCCTCTTTCTTCTTCCCTCAAAAGGTACAAAGCACTGTGAACTTTCCTTCCTCAGGCAACACCTGCAAGCATTCCACGCGGCATCCTGGTGGACCGTCACTAAGTTCCTGCCCTGACAACTGGCCATGACTCTGCCCGAAAGCCCAATTTATTAAAGGCCATGGAAACCAACATCAGCATTTGCCCTACCGCCTGGCTTTCCCTGGGGATTCATGGTACTGCCACTGGTTATGGTGATTAATGAGTTAATAATGAAGACGAAGGTTTCTGGGTTTCCGAGCAGAGGGTAGCTGTCCACCAAAATGGATTAATCTCATCCGCTGTGTGGCCCTGAGGGGACCCTGCTTTATGCTCCTCTGGGGACCTTGTTTAGCGCCAACCACCTTGTCATAAGGATCTATGAAACGGTAAGCAATTTTGGCCACCTGCTCAGAAACGCTGCCTGTGAATTCTGCATCCTGCCCCAGGAGGGAGAACAGAGGGCAGAAAGAAGCCTGCCTTCCCTTCTTGGCTTCCTCTGGAGCTTCCTGCATGTGTCACTTGGAGAAATCATGTCCCTCTGAGCCTCAGTTTCCTTGCATATGAAATAAGCATGTAGGGGGTTCCTGCTGTGGCTCAGCAGGTTAAGAACCCAATATAGTGTCCATGACGATGCAGGTTTGATCCCTGGCCTTGCTCAGTGGGTTAATTATCTGGCATTGCCACGAGCTGCAGTGTAGGTCACAGAAGCAGCTCGGATCAGTTGTTGCTGTGAGTGGTGCAGGCTGGCAGTTAACACCTAGCCTGGGAACTTCCACATGCAGCAGGCGTGGCCATAAAAAGAGGAGAAAAGAGTGTAGCACTAGGATCCTTAAACCCCTTTCTAGAAAGATAACCTATGATGCCATTATTGGAGCCAAAGCCCTCAGTTAAAGGTTGCTTTTCCCAGTTTGACAGTGAGAATTATCTGAATTTAGAATGTTAAAATCCCAAAGTTTCAGGTACTACCCCAGATGCAGAAAAAAAAAAGACAGAAAGAAAACTATAATCTCCAGGAAGAGGACTGGAGGGTCCCTTAACAAACACCTTAGGGGCTTCCCATGACCACACAAGCTGGAAAACACTGGGAGAGAGGAACGCAGCCTTGAGGGTGGCTTGTGGCATCTGCAGGTTCCAGACCCTCGGTTCTTGAGCTTGAGCGTGTTCAAAACACCCAGGAGCTTCACCGTTCCTGCCAAGCTGATGCCATCTCCAGAAATCTGGACTGAAATGGAGTGGGGTTCATTTCAGGGGCTTGGGGGGCTTTAAGGACCCCCCCAAGTGATCTTCACACGCAGCCAGAGTCAAGAACCTCTGGCCGAAACTCAAACTCCACGTGAGCCGCACGCTTTCAACCTTTCTTCTCCTCTAGCCAGGGGACATGCGCGAGGCCAGCCAAGTTCTGACGTTCCTGCAGGGGCCACGCTGGCCATCGGCACCTGGTAGACCCTCAGAGGACCAGAGAGCCACGTCTCGTTTCGCCACATACCAGCAAGGGAGCAAGAGACGGGAGGGCTCGCCTGCAAAACCGAGCCGTCCTCAGCCCCATGTCGCTGGGAAGGCTCGGCTCACGTGACGCCCGTGCCCGTGCTTAGTACTCAGTGAACGCTGGCTGCTGGCTGGACTGAACTCTGGGCAGAGCCAGGAGGGCTTTTATGAGATCACAGGAGTCTTTCAGTCCTAAGATATGTGACAAATAACTATCAAGAGCATGCCTGTCATTTTTTTTTTTTTAAAAAGCAGAAGTCGCAGGATTTTTGTCTGCCATTTTTTGAGCTCTAATGTCCTGCAACACTGAGTTAGGCCCAACAGAAAGTAGAAGTCTGACCCCATGTGTCTCAGTCAAGGACACTCAAGGTCAAAGACTAGAAGGCTGCGCGGCCAGCACAAAACAGAGGTCCAAATTCATATCTGCCCCCTCCCCAGACCACAGCAGCCCTGCGACTTATTCAGTGATTGTTTTATCTCTGAGTAACGAAGTCTCCCCCCCCACCCCCGCTCAGCACCCAAGGCCACACAATTTACGAGGGAGCTGTCACTGGAGCACTGTCTCTGGGGGGACGGCAGCCCTCCTCAGCCTTTTGCAAAGTCCAGCACAGCAGCGGGCGCCTGTCTGCGGGAGGCAGGGCAGCGTTTAGGTCACCAGCCTACGTCTATTAAAGGAGGAGCGTCCATCTGGAGAGTGACTTGACATTTCGAAAATGCCTATTTGTCACCGACAGTATCCTTTCAAACTTTTCAAAAATCCTCTAAAACTGACCAAATCAGCCACAACGTGAATCGGCCTATTTGCCCTGTCAGGCTCTGAGTCATGCTATTTCAGCAACCAAAGAAGTGTGTTCGTGTGTGTATAATGCATGCATGCGTGTACGTGTGCATGTCTGTCATGTATATCAGTGTATATGCACGTCTGTGTGTGCATGTGTCTGTATGTGTGTGCGTTTGTCTCTGTGTGTACCCACGTATGCGCACACACTGTGAGGGCGTGTGTGCACATGTATGTGAATATACACACCTGCCTATGTGTGTACGGGTGTGGATATGCATATGTGGGCACATGTGTGTGCGCGAGTGCAGTGTGCATGCGTGTCCATCTATGTGTGTGTGTGTGTGAGTTGTGTGTATGTGGAAGCACACGTGTGCACCTGTGTGTGTAGTTTAAATCCTGTGGATTGAGAAGCCACAGGGACTGGGATGTGTAGACAAGACAGAAAACTCTCCTGTGCTGAAGCGGGCCCAGGACAGAATCAAAGGACCTGACCCCACTCACTCCATTCACCACGCAGAAGGGGAGAAAGGAGCACAGATCTGAAGGCACAACCAGCCCTGGAACCACAGCCCCCTCCCGTAATTAGACAGGTTCAGACACAGACTCCTCAACTGTAAAAGGAGAAAACGGCTAAACAAGGAATTGACTCCCACCTTCATCTCTTGCAGCTCTCGGCAATTTGCTTAACTTCTCTGTGCCTCAGTTTCCGCACAGGACTATGACGGTGATTAGATGAGCTAGTAAGTGCAAACCAAGATCCACGGCACATAGTGAGCGTTGCTATTATTCCTCACTTCGCTATCCTGGGAAGAGATTCAAGACCTATTTCCTTTAATATTCAAATCAGAAAAAAAACCCGTAACTACAGCTCTACTGAACATCCAATCTCTCCTGGGGCTTCCCTCTCCCCAAGTTTCTGCGACCCTCCAAACATGGCTTATAGGTTCTGCTAATCCGCTCTGAGTGCAGATTTTTCTTCTTTCTCCAGCCATCCAGGCCCCAGTTCTTGTACGGAAAGCAGCACGACCCCGACCTTATCCTTCCTGCCCCCTTGATATCTCAGCACTGCGTGGGGCCTGGGAACCCTACTTCACGCTAGAAGAATCAGAAAGGATAAAACAAAGAATGGCTTGAGGTCCTTCCAACATTGTTCCCAGGCCTAATAAACTGTTAACTCAACCTTAAGATTTCATTTCATAGCTGGCAGGCTTCCTGGAGGAGGAGGCATCTAACCCCAGCGGATAAGAGCCCCCAGCCTCTCCCTCCTTTGAGACCTTAGCGCATAGAAAGACCATTACTTCCGGCTCCCGGCCCACACCCGGCCCATGCCTGCGTCTTTTCTTGCCCAGAAATTGAGAGCACAGAGAGTAGCCCTTTCTTCAGGGCACATCCTGCCCTTTTTTCCACCACAGGATGGCATCTGACTGCTCGGACAGGGCAGCCGCTGTTGCTGGCATCTCTGCCTTGTCTAGAGCACCAAGATATCAGTGTAAACCCACATTTAGGAGTAATTTTTCAAGGGCTGGGCCAGGAGAAAGAAATGCTCAACCTACATCAAAAAAGCCAGATTTAGAATGGATAAGCAATGAGGTTCTGCTGTACAGCACAGGGAGCTATAGCCAGCCTCTTGGGATAGAACATGATGGAAGAAAATACGAGAAAAAGAATGCATATATATGTATGACTGGGTCGCTGTGTTTTATTGCAGAAATTGATTCAACACTGTAAATCAACTATGCCCTAATACAAAATATTTTTTTTAAAAAAAGACCTTTGTCTTTAGCTTTTATAATCATTAAGACCTTTAGGATTTATAATCATTCAAAAACATATTTTTCCCTCAAAAAAAAAAAAAGTCAAGCATTCCATTCAGCAGAACAATGGGTGCTGTGTTTCCCTGATACGTAGCTAAAGGGACTCAGTAGTAATTTTCCAAAAGATAATCAATGTTCCCCCAACTGCAGGAAGCAAATGTTATCAATGATCTGAAAATGTCCATATTCCAGTGAAAGAAAAAAATTTAAAAAGCCCTCTTCCTTGGGCATCTCATCAACAGACACGTGGTAAGGACAAAGTGAAATGTCGTTTGTGAATTTTAGAACATTTAGCAAATTAGGGTGCAGGGAGATTTCAAGAAAAAGAAACTGATTCTCCTTCAGATCTGGGTAGAGAGACGAGAGAGCAATAAAAAGATTTAAGAAACATCAATGTGGTTTTTCCCCAAGCTGGTGCCAGCAGCCACACCAGGAGCATGAGGGGAGTGGCAAGCTGTTGTGAAGATTAAATGAAATAACAGATGTGAAATCCTGTTCTACCCCCAGTTCCTTTCTTATTTCCACAATGACCAGAACTGCAGCTGATACACTGGAAAGCCTCAGACAGTTTTATACAGTAAGTGATGAATTTAGAGCTGGAGTTTGAGGAAGAGGTGAACGGCACCTGTTATGCCAAGATCAAAGGAAGTGAGGGCTCCAAGGGGCTCAGAGGTCACACCAGCCAGTCCTGTTCTGCATGTGAGGAAACCTATCCTGAGTGGCTTCCCAGAGTGACACAACAAGGTGCGGTCACCCTAAGACCCTCCTCTTGTGCTCCCGAGCTCCCATGGGATCAGGCTGAGGTTATGATTCCTCCTCAAATTTCAGCCTTGCTCCCCTTTCTTGCACACCATCCATGATCCCACCAATCCTTTTGATTGGAGACATTTTTTAGAAAAATCCCTTGCACTAAGATCCTTGGCTTGAAGAAACAGACCCAAGACAGACTTTGTCACTCTAGAAACCCCTTTAATGGATGTCTTATAATGTGCTGTAAGTTCAGGAAGTATCTGCAGAGTTTCTCAGCTACTCGGGATATTCTGGACAAAACTGGGAGTTCCAAGCTGCCTTGGGAAGGAGAAACCATTTTTTAGATGAAACAAAACCTTCCTTGGAAACACAGTATAGAAAACGGACACAAGTCCCCTCACTCAATGGACACATGGTGGGAGTTGAAGCCCCTCCTGTCTGCGTTCCCTTAACCCCCCAATTATCCCCAAGCCTACTCTTGAGGACAGGAAGACTCAGTGAATTCCACCAGCAAACAAGCAACCTGAGGGGTTTTCTGTGATGCCTGTTGATTTGACTCTGATGCTCGTGACACAGTTCTTAGGTCAGTTTCTATTGTTCCAGAATGGGCTCCCGTTCCTTCCTATTTCAGCAGGTGACTGCTGCTTCCGTTCCCAGCACCATCCCCAGACCCCTGGCTGCCCCTGCCCCACCATCAACTTCAAGGGACCAAGCAGGGGGCAAGCGTCTTTCCTTCTATGGCAGTTTGGGAGCTCATGATCACAGTCCCAAATGCGACCACAAGACTTAGCGACCACAGGTCCACTGGCATTTACAGTCTGAATTCGCAAGTGGAAAGTGCCTCTTTCTGGGGGCAAGGCTGCCATTCTGTTAGTAAGAACTCCCCATCCCTCATTTCACTGACCAGCCCTCTCCCCACAACACACTGAAACCCTCAAGGAAAAGTAATGTAACCCAGCAGTGCACTCTAGGACAGTATCTGGAGGGAAACGTGTATGGCCAGACACTTTGTCCTCAAATTCGTACTCCTCCCTGGTCTATAAACGAATTTCACACTCTGTAAATCACGTCTTTTTTCCAACAGAAATATTTATGTCTGGGGTTCTTAGAAAACCCATATATATACTTCAAAACCCATGGTGGAATGTGTCAGAAATGGAGACAGTGACCCAGCATGGATACCATGGGGAATGACATTGGGCACTGGGACAGTAATGGGTCACCCTGGCTGAGAGTAATTCTTTGATCTCAAAAGCCAGGGACATTGAAAAACTCATCAGCTCAAAGGAGGAGGTATATTGTGGCTTCGACAGAGGCAGCTGCTGAAGGCAATGTGGCAAAAATGAAAAAAAAATCCCACTTCTCCAGCATGTATGTAGATCTGTGTTGTCACAAATAGGAACAGGCAGGGAGTTCCGGTTGTGGCTCAGGGGTAACGAATCTGACTAGTGTCCATGAGGATGCAGGTTCAATCCCTAGCCTAGTTCAGTGGGTTAAGGATCTGATGTTGCTGTGAGCTGTGGTGTAGGTTGCAGATGTGGCTCAGATCCCACATGGCTGTGACTGCAGCGTAGACCGGCAGCTGTAGCTCCGTTTCGACCCCTAGCCTGGGAACCTTCATATGCCGCAGGTACAGCCCTAAAAAGCAAAAATAGAAACAAAAAAAAACCCAAAAACAAAAGCAAAAAACAAACAAATAGGAACAGGTATAGAACTTTAGAAAGAGAGCAAGCAGATAGGGCCACAAAACGTGCAGTTTGCACTTTCCATCACTGCAAAAAGCAAGAGAAGGAATTTCACATTGGGGGGGTATCAGCCTGGTGAGAGGAAGACCCACAGGAAGAGCGACAGAAGCAACATGAGGTCCCATCCCCAAAGGGAGGACGGGCGACAGCAGAAGACGGGGCTGAGCTTCAAAACAAAACCTGAACCTGCCAGAGCCACTGACTCCTTTCTCAAGACATCTTTAGGATCCTTGTGAGGCAGGATTACTATTTAACACCTGAATGACACCTCAAAGACGCTGTGATCTGAGAGGCAGAGGCTTCGGGGATCTGGAAACCTGAATCTGCCGCCATTCTTTGCTAGTAGATGACCCAGGGGAAGCTAATTACAGCATCTAAGCATTTACTTCATTGGGAAACAGGAATAATGTCTAATTTACAGGGTGGATGCAAGAATAAAATGATGCCTGTGACTTTCCTAACATAACATCTGATATAAAACAGGTGGTAAAAAATGTCACTTCCCCCTTTTTCTTCTTCTTGCAGATTGTGTGATGAATAAATGTATATACAATCCATCACGTGAAAAAAAATCATCTGCACAGATCCTCCTTTCTGATGGTGTAATACGCATGGAACAGCTGCTCAAGTCACATCTTGATTTCATTGAACGCTAATGTCATAAGCATTTAGTGGACACCCATTGAGTTGACTGCATTCTGAACGACTGGGTCTGTTCACCTGCTTCTTTACACTCAGTTCTGCCATGAACAGCCTGTGGGGTTTCAGGCAAGTTGATTAAAAAACCAAAGCTTCATTTTGCTACCATGAAATGCACATTTAGCCCAGTGATTCTTCCTTTCCCTTCCAGACAATTTCCAAGGACGAGTTGCAGGCAAAAAGTGCAAAAGGGACTTCTGACGGGAGAAGACGTGGCCGAGTGATGTGGGATGCTTCCTGTTGGGAGGTGAGTGTCTGGGTAGCACCGCTGCACCGTCCAGGCAGAAACTAACCTGGAAAGTAACAGAGCTGACTGCAAAAGCCAAGCTCTTCTGACAAGAAGTGATGGGGGAAAATGCAGGCAGATTCATTCTCCATGAGGCTGTACCCAATCACGTTGGAAAGAAAGACCACAGGTAACTAAGGTTAAACTCATTGAGGCTTACCCTAACCAATAAATCCAAACAGAACTCCACCTGGCTCACCATCGCGACATCTCTTTGCTCAGCCCCAGTGATCAGTGACACAAATGCCTCACCACTCTCAGCCCAGAAACCCTGGCTCACTTAGGGCGCCCTGATGCCAGCCTTCCTGCTCTGCCAACACTATCAGTACTCTGTCCTCTGGACAACTGGTCACATGCCCCCTCCGCCTCCTCTCTCACTGGGATGGCACCAAGTGCCCCTGTTCGCGATATCTTTTGAAAAAACGCAGAGCCTTTGATGGGTCATTACTGCCTGCTGGTGCAAGCTGAACTCCTCTGCTGCCTTCTTGCTCTTCCTTAGGGTCCCTGAGCACCAGCCCGGTGCCAGGGACTATGTCAGCTAGAGGATAAAGGGGTGAGGGAGCCTGGGCCCCGCTCCCAGGAGCAAAATTTCCGAGCAGGAAGATGCAGAAGACAAGATCACAGAACACATCCTTAGTGGGCTTACGTGCCACCCCAGGAGAGATGCCTTAGGGAAGAAAGGGCTGTGGAGGCAGAGGGAACAAAGATGCCCCCTGACCCTGTCAAGGGCGAGGACCTTGAGATAAGGCCCGATAACGAACGGATGTGTTCTGAGCACGTGCCAGTGTCCTGCCTCCTGCTTCTGTTCAGGGTTCCCTCTGCCCAGACGCCACCTCCTCCCCTCCTTCCGGACACAGCTTCCTAATGTGGGTCCAACCACATCTCCTTCCAGGAGCTTTCCCTCACCCGCCCAGCCAGAATCAGAGGCTGCCTCCCGCGGGATGGCTCACAGCGGGCCGCTGGGCGCTCCGTGGAGCTGTCCTTCCGCGTTCTGTTCGTGTTATAGCCGCTGGTTTACACGTGTCCCCCAGCTCCGCTGCAGGCTCTACGAGAGCAGACTGCATGCTTTATTCAACTCCTTGGTCCCCACAGCCCCAAATACAATGCACTGTGTCTAGCAGGCAATCGATAGATAGCTGCTAAATTGAATTGTATTCCTAGTCAATCCTTGTTTCAAGACGGCAGCCAAGGTTCATCCTTAGACCCTGTGCAGAGGGGGATAGACGATGTGATACAGGTTCTTATCTTTGGCATCCACGAATCTCGGACTTTCTGCTCGTGTGCCCCTGCACTTCCTTTCATCTTTCCTCTGGGGATTGGCCCTTCCGCAGGCTCCGCTGATTCCTACCCTTGAAACCTATACAGTGCAGATTCTGCACCCCACTTTGCTTGTAACTATCCTACACTTTGATTTTCTCTCTCTCTTTTTTTTTAAGCATCACTAAAAGTTAATCCTGTTTCTTCTCTTACCTGTGGCAGGCTCCTCTTGCTGAGGCCTGGGTTTGTTTCCCCTTTACAAAATAAACAACTGTACCCTGTCATTTTCTTTTCCCCCAGAAGCTAATCAGAGGAAGTGAGAGAAGCCTTGTCGACACTGTCACCAGGAAGCATACGGTGCTCTGAAAAAGTTCTCTCTGTGTGGTCCACTGTGACCACTCAACTCCTCCCTCCCTCCCCAGAGTCTTTTGGTCCATGAATCTCAACCTGAACATCCAAAGGATCCTTGCTCACCAATCTTAACACAGAGGTTCTATCTGTGATCAGCTAGCTCTTGCTCTGCTCACAGATAAGCAATCTGCCTTAGTCAGTACCTTCTATCTAGACTCGCAGCCTGGTGTCTACAAAGTGGCTGCAGTTTGTCCCAAAATCCTGAAGTCTGCTCTCATGTGCCAGCCTCATTAACACCTTCTGAAACTTCACCATCACGTCCATTCTCCCCTTGAAGTACTTCACCTGGATGACCCTACAGCTCCTCGCCTTACTCAAGGCTTAAACCCTCTCCAAGCCATTCACTCTAGCAATGGTCTCCCAACTTATCTGACTACATCTGATTGCACTCCAACAGTAAAAAAAAAAAAATTTCAGCATGCTCCTTCACCCTGAATAACTACCTATCACCTATCTAGACAGCTACCTATAATTTATGAGTTATATAGATTTATGTATCTATTATATGAATATTACAGGTAGCATGATAGAGATTCATCATTATCGTTACTTACTCAACAGTCACCTTCACACCCTCCCTGTATATCAGGCAGCAGACTCTTGCACTGGGGCAAGGGTTGAACGTGATCCAATCACCAACTCAGCGTTGGCCGTACATAAGGCACATTCATATTCCTCCTCCCCTCGGTCCCCCTGGGCAGAGCGGTGGAGCTCAGTTTCTCCCTCTTTGCGAAACTCCAGCGAAGTGTGGACCAGTGCCTCCCTGCCCCCCGAACCCACACTGGGAGACATTCACTGAGACACCACCAAGGAGCCTCACCATCCTCAGTCCACCGAGGCTAAGGTTCCTGGGGAGGCTAGAAACCCGAGGCTAGTGTGATCTGATGCACAGACTCCATCAGATCAGGACCGACTCCACACTTTACTGCGGTTGTTTCACTGGACATGGGACTAGGGACTCGGGAAGAAGCTTGGCCTGGGTCTCACTCACTGCTTTTGCTTTACAGAGGAAGTGACAGGAAGTGACAGGGCTGTGTCTTCTTGGGCCCCCTTGCTGGGTCTGCCCACCTGCCTTCCCGCCCTACCTTGGGGTGCCCCTGCGTTCTGGTCTCTGACCTTTCCACTTTTCACTGTGCTCACTCTTTAGCTGACCTTGTCTCCTCCCATGACTTTGAATGATATCTGTTTTTCTTTATTTTATTTTATTTTATTTTATTTTATTTTATTTTTTGTCATTTTAGGGCTGTATCTGTGGCATATGGAGATTCCCAGGTTAGGGGTCAAATTGGAGCTGCAGCTGCCAGGCTATGCCACAGCCATAGCAACACCAGATCCGAACCACATCTGTGACCTATGCTGCAGCTTGCAGCAATGCCAGATCCCTAACCCACCGAGCGAGGCGAGGGATCGAACCTGCCTCCTCATGGATACTAGTCAGGTTCTTAACCTGTGAGCCACAATGGGAACTCTAAATTGTATCTATTTTTCAAGATTTTAAAAAATTAAGGTAAAAGTGACATAAAGTGAAATGCATGTATCTTAAGTGTACTGTCAGACAAGGCTTGAAAAATACATAGACTTGTGTCAGCAGCATCCCAACCCGAAACAAGACATAAAACATTCCCATCACACCGGAAACTTCTTTTCTCTTGCAGTCAATTCCTGACCCTCCCTGCTCTGACTTCCACCTGCCTAGACTAGTCACATACATGGAATCATAAAATAAAGTCTCTTTCCTGTTTGCCTTCTTTTGCTGAGCATCACGTTTTTAAGATTCGCCCTGTGTTGCTGAGTGCGTTAGTAGTTCGTTAGTTTTGATCACTGAGTACTTTCCATGGTGGAAATACACAACTGGGTTTCGGCTCAACTTGTAAAGAACTTTGGAGCTGTCACTCCCACCTTTACAACCAGAAAAGGCTGAACCACAAACATCCGTGATTTCTCTTAAGCCCATCAGAGAACTGAGGTTACCAGGAAACTATGGCCCCAGAATCTGGAGAGACAAGAAAATGCGGCCCCGTTTGAGAACAGAAGCATCTAAAGCCATCAACTGGTAGGAACACTTCTGACAAATCGGTGGAGGTTAAGTTTGCAAGATTTTACCTCCAACAACCCCAGTGGGTTCTCTTTCAGAAACACCCTCATGAACACGAGGTTTTATTAGCTAAGCATCCCTCAGCCCAGTTGATGTGACACAGAAAATTAACGATCACAGGCCCAGAAAAAGGAATTCCATTCGTCTCATTCATAGGCCTGTGTTTTATTTTAAAAATAGTCAGGTATCAATTTTTTTTATTTTACCAATTAAAAACGTTTAGCAATGTATTCTCTCCCTTGTTGCGTAGAACCTACACATAAAATTTTGATTTTTGCCGCTTGACCTACAAAGCCTAAAATATTTACTTTCTGGCCCTTTATATAAAATCTTTGCTGATTCATATTCTAGAATAAAGCCTGCCGCGCAGTATACGTTGGGTAAATCTGGTGAATGAATGAGCGAGGGGTGATCCAACAGGAGGCGGGACAAGCGCGTTATCTTCCCCAGCACAGAGGGATTTGCTGTAACTGAATCCTGGCCTGTGTGCCTGGCTCCGGGCAGCAGGCTGCCTCTGGGTACACGGAACGCCAGGGCACAGGCAGATGTTCTCATCAGCACAAAAGTCGTGTTGGGTCACCAGCTATCCTCCGGATGTCCAAACCTGATGGATAAGCCTTGACGACTCTGTGTCATTCCCCATTCCGATCAGAAAATAAGGAATCTTACATGGAAAGCAAGGCATCGTTCAGACCAAATCCGAGAAAGAGAAGCAGATGCAAGCGCCCATCTCTGGCAAGACTAGGCTGACCTCTTCTCCAAGAAGACCTCCCGGGACCTCCACGGTGGGCACCAGATCCTCCTCCTGCAGCCCCTGGCCCAGCCCTGTCTTTGCAGAGATGACACTGCATTTAAAACACCTGCCCGTGTGTATCTGTATCTTCTCCATCCAACTATGACCCTCGAGGCAAAGGCAATGCCTTGTGCATCGTGGCGTCTCCAGGGTCACAGCAGGACCGGCACTTGGAGACTCAGCAGATCGTTAAAGTGGGAATGTGTGATAATTAGACGGTCTTTGCGGGGAGGGGGGATGAGCAGAGTCCTTGGGTCTAGGAGACCAGGACGTTTCACAGAAAATGCCACAGGTCTACATCTTGGACCCGCTGTGCTGAAGCCTCCTTTTCACCTAAAGCCCTGACTCTCGATGCTTCCTTCCTCTGTCCCCTTTATTTCATGTGACATCTCACCCTCCCAAGCACAGCAATGACTTCCACAGCTGGAGCTTCCAGGGGGCAGGGGCGGGGGCGGGAAGTTCCCCAAGCAAAAACACAAATGGGTAAGGATCACACCAAAAAGATATCTGACTGCACTAATTACCAACCAAGTGCTCCTTCAGTAACATTCAAATATCATTTGATTCATCAACGATCAAAGTGAAAGTCTCCAGCTGCTGAGGTTCAGCCAAACACAGTCTCCCTGAAAACGTCAGTGCCCACGGCGACCCCGTGAGACAGATGCGATTTCTATTTCATATACAGGGAAGTGAGGCTCCCAGAAGATAAAGCCTCAGACTGTTCAAATTGTCCATCCCCAATCCCAAATCCTCTTCATCTCTTAAGACTATTTCCAGGTATTATCTCTTTCAGGAAGCCTCCTAGGATATAGCATCTTAAACTGGGCTTGGCACACCCCATAATCTCCTACCCATCCCTCCTCCATCTCTGAGCCTGCACGGCATTTCATTTGTCCATAGACCTTCCCCTCCTAAGAGGCTGTGATTACCATGAAAATATTGACAGCCTCAATTCATCTCTGTACGCCCCCCCTCCATCTTCCGTTCCCCCCATAGAGTGAACCGAGGCAGCCTCAATGAATGTGTGTTAAATTGAAGACTGAAAGATGGTGAGCCAGATTGCAATTTCTGCCTTTTTCTGACCTCAAAATCCAGGCTCTTTCTAACACGTGATGCAGCCTTGCTGAATTTATTGAAGTCTAGCTTCTGATAGGCTTGGATACGGAGCCTACAAGGAAGATGAGCCAAGACTCCTCTCCTTGGCCTGGGATGCTACACGCCCTGCCTGAAAAAAAGCCTGTCTCACCCTTCCCTAGGTAGACAAAAGTCCAGCCAGAAACATCTGTATTCTCTAGAGAATGACCATCCTCCCAGAAACTGATCTGGTCTTTAATAGCCAGGCAACCAGAGGCTCTTTCTCAAGACACACCTCATGCAACACAACTGGCACCTTCCTCCTATTCTCTCCCGATATCTACAGGCGGAGTCCAGGCTCCCCTGATACGTGAACTCTAAAATGAACAATTTCTTGAGCATTTTTAATGCTCCAGGCAAATAAGCTCTTTCACTTGCTTTATTACATGTAACCTCAAACTAATTCTGCAAAGTAGACTTTAGCATTTTTTTTTTCTAACTGAGGAATTGTGGTTCAGAGAGGTAAGAGGCTTGGCTCAAGGTCACCTGGAGAGTGAGAGGCTGGGAGTTTGAACCTGGTCCGCCTGACTGCTAACCACGTGCTGCTCGCCGCTCCAGTCCTCCTGCCTTTTTCCCTTCATGCTTTGCGATTCCGTCCTGCCCGTGGAGCCCCATCCCACTGGACACCACAGATCTGCAGTGACAATGTTTTGTGCCCCCACTTCCAAAGCCAGTCACTCATTCAGTCATGCTGCTGGGTGAGAGCGACCTCTGCCCCGCCAAGCAGCACCCATCGCCTCCCTCCCGCTTACAACGTCTCTCAGCCTCTTCCTTCTCCAGATTCGGCACAATCAAATTTTCCCATTATATTACCCGGCTACAGGTCAGCACCCTTTTCAAATTGAAAATTATTATAGATAGGCTGCACGCCACTTTATTTTTCTTCTGTGCACCTTTCAGAAAATAGAGATGCTTTCTTCTTACACTTTCTCATCTTCTCGAGCAGGTGAGGGGGAGAGTGGCACCTCGGCTGTGATTTCTCCTGCACTTTCCTCCAGGCAGCATCTTCCCCACGATGATTTTTATTCAGGTGAATTGAAAACCCCAGATGGAAGTAAATACATGCAGGCAGCAGGCAATTCATGAGACGAAAGGAAAGGCGGCCGCCAAGCAGATGAGAAAGTTCTGCCAAATTTAATTCCCGTGGACACCTTCAGAGGAAGGAAGGAAGGGAAGATAACGAGTGTTTCCTGAGCACCTTCTATGTGCCGGGCCTTTGAGAGGGGTTTCACAAGCCCACCGTGAGGCATTCTCCACATTTAAAAAAAAATGTTATTGAAGCTGAGCTGATCTACAATGCTGTGTTAATTTCCACTACACAGCAAAGGGATTCAGTCAGACACACACACTTTCTATTCCCATAAAGGTTAGCGAAGAAGCCTCCATGTTTTTTTATGGCCACATCCGCAGCATATGGAAGTTCCTGGACCAGGGACTGAAACCAAGCCGCTAGTGCTGCAACCTACACCAGAGCTGTGGCGGCAACACTGGATCCTTAACCTGCTACGCCGGGCTGGGGATCAAACCGGCACCACCACGGAGACAAGGCTTGGATCCTCAACCCACTGTGCCACAGAGGGAACCCCTCTTCACACTTTTTTTTCTGTCCTTTTGTCTTTTCTAGGGCCGCACTCGCAGCATATGGAGGTTCCCAGGCTAGGGGTCTAACAGGAGCCGTAGCTGCCGGCCTTCGCCACAGCCACAGCAACGCGGGATCCGAGCCGCATCTGCAACCTACACCACAGCTCACGGCAACGCCGGATCCTTAACCCACTGAGCAAGGCCAGGGATTGAATCCGCAACCTCATGGTTCCTAGTCGGATTCATTAACCACTGAGCCACGACGGGAACACCCTCTTCACACTTTCAAAATGATGGATCTGAGATGACCCTAGCAGGTGGTGTAGACAAGCATTTATCAGAAGCTAAGTCCATAGAAAATCGTCCCATCCATGAGGGAACTCTGAAATGTCTTCTGCAGTCCTGGAGAGCCAACTAGCAGCCACCGACAGCAACGGGCCCCACGGTAAGACTTGGGTTCCCAAAGCTAAGACAGCACCGGAAGTGAGTCAGCAGCTGCCGGCCAGCAGCAGGGGTGTCTGCAGAGTGTGGGGCTTGGACTTGGCTACCATTCAGATCCCCCTGCCCTTTTGGCTCAGCCGCTAAGATTAGGCCTCACTCATCTGCTGCCCTATGGACCGGTTATAATTTGAACCCGCTGGCCTTCCTCGTCTGATTTCCGCTGACTACTCACACGGTTCACTGCAAAATATTAACAGGCTGCTGCCCCAGACCCCACTCGGTGATACATACCACCAAATACATATGCACACATCACTTCTCTAAAATCCAGAAAAAGGAATCCTTACCTATATCCTCCTTGAATGATACCGAAGGGAGACTGCAGAAAAACGAGGTGCTGGTCCCCTGCCTGCTGGGCTGAGGGGTTGATGGAAGGAGATGCAGACCAACTGGCCTCTGGCTTTCAGTCCTTCACCCCCTCTCCAAACTCCCAGGGCTGAGGGCTTACCACCCAGGAGAACACCCACTGCTTCTTCTTGCAGGTCTAGACATGAATCTCTGACCTCAAAGTGCCCGAGGGAGGGAGGTGAGAAAGCGGAAGTGCTTGTGGTCTTGGTAATCTGCTAATGACGTAATCCTCTCGTGCTCCCTCTAATTTATTCTCTTCAAGTGTGTTCAAAACCAGTTGCCTTCTTTCCTTCTCTCTCTGCTCTCTTCCCACTATCACGCAATGGCCCAGGTATCCCGTCATGCTTTTCCCGTGTTGTATTCCCGAGGGTCCCAGCAGGAAACATGACACATCCAAATTAGGATAATTTTAGGAGAATTGAATAATGGGTCTATTTACAGAGGGAAAGCAGCGCATGGACAGACTGCAAGCCTAGCTCATTGCTCTGGGCTTGTAACCGCCCCAGGCCTGCAGGGATTAGGGAAAGGAAGGCTTAGCAAAAGACTCCAGGAGACAGTCTTCTAGAAAAGAGCCCCTCGGCCTTCCTTCTAAAGATACAATTCACGTGAGATATGAACCTACAGGCGTTGAAGACACCCCTGGATCTGACTGTCTTTCCCGCAGTTCTCCTGGGGCTCCCACTGCTGAGCCCAGGGGGTCTTATTTGACCTGATCCCTGCAGGTCGGCTTCCCAGGCCAGCAAGCCCTGGGCAAGAGTGGGGACCAGTGATGCCATCCAACAAACTGGTCCTCATCCAACTCACTGAGGAAGAAAAGACACGGCTTGTGGCCAGCTGGACATGGATGCAAACTGCGGGAGGAGACATTTGAAGATAATTAAATGCACTTGTAATCACTGGTTTAGCGTCTTGGTTTCTGGCAGTGCTTGAGGCACGAAGGACAGTTTTGCTCATCTTTCTACTGGCAGCACTCAGGCCCAACCTGGGGTGTAGTGTGAGCTCAGTAAACTAGACGAAGAAAAGAGTGAGGGCTCAGGGTGATCTGAGTGAGTCACACGCCCTTTTGGGTCTAATGATTTTGTTTGGTTTTCTGTTTTGTTTTGTTTTTCTGGACGGAGCATCTGGACTGGACGATCCCTGAGTCTCATGAGAACACTGGTCATCCTTGTGGCCACGACTCCAGTATCGTTTCATTCATCTTTGTCAGTGGACTTTAAAAACGCCCCTGGCTGTTACTCAGGCCCCAGGTCTTCCGGCGGGCCTACAAAGACCCCAACAGGAACTGGAGAACTGGGCAAAGTTAACAAGTGAGCCCAGATCCTCCGGTGTCCAACGTCCTCCCAGCTGCATGGCTCATTCACGCCTTTGTTAATTCATGGCTCCCTTCTCCCATCTGTCCTGCCATGGCGTCCGTGGCCAAATTTCCCACTATTCAGAAAACCACAGCTGTCTCTGCTGTCTGAGCACGATGATTTCTCGAGAAGCCAAGCGTATTCTGTGAGAAAGAGACTTCGGGATTCATCTCATCTGGCGCTGTCTCAGTTCACAATGATCTGTGCACACACCTGGTGCGAGGAAGGAATGAGCATTTATTCAGCACCTCTTCTGTCGCTTCATTTAATCCCTGCAAGAGCCCTTGGATCATGAGTTCCCTGCTGTGGAAGGAGCAGGAGAGCTACGCCCAGTCTAGATGGGGCTCCAAGCAAGTGGGTCACAGGCACTGCCTCTCAGAAAATCAGTGGCAGAGCAAGGGGACAAAAGTCCAGCCTTCCCCACCCCAACCTAGCATTGCTTCTGGGAGTATCTGTGGAATGATTACTATATTCAGTGTTCACAAATCTTCTGGGCCAATTTTAGTGTGTGGGCCTGGCTCCTTGAACCAAAGACGGCTCAGAAACCTCTGCTCTTGCTGCCTGGCAGGCAATAAAGTCTATTGCACACGCTATGATAGCGGCGATGATGATGATGGTGATGATGATGATAGCAGTAGCAATAGTCACTCATTGAATAATGGTAATAATAATAAGAGGTATATTTTGGCAGAGTTACTCTGGGCCTGGCCCTGTACTAAGAACTTTACCTAAATCAACTCCTTTACATTTTACAAAAAGCTTCTGCCAGCAGGATTAATATTCTCCTTGTTTTACCACTGAGGAAACTAAGGCATCAGAGAAGTTAAATCACTTGTTTGATGTTGGACAAAGAGGAAACGGAGGAGCTGAGTCCACAGCCTGACTCCAGAGTCCACATTCTTTCTAGTCTTACTTGCAACCACCGGCGGGGAATAGAAGGCAGGATTTTAACAGGAGTATTTTGTAGGGAAGGATACTGAGGCTGGGAGGGTGGCGGCGACTGGCTGATAAACAGTGTACCATTTCCGTGGTTAATGAAAGGGCCCCACACACCTGCAGACTCAGGATTCTTTCCCGGACACTTCGTCCTGAGGATTTATGTCCATTTCCATGTTTTGGGGTATTAGCAGAAATTAAATGGGAGACTGGACATGGAAGCACATAGTAAGGAATAGTTCCTCAGCTACCGTTGGTTCCTTACATTTTAAAAATTCTCTCCTGCAATGCCTGAAGTCCCTTTAGTAAGTGGAAGAGCCGGAACTCAAACAGACTTCCCTACTCAGTCCTGATGCTATGAAATCTGTCTATCTAACTAATATCTACAATATATATAATGATACGATAAAGATATAATGATATTTATATATAATCAATATAGATATATAGGGAAATTTTTTTTTTTTTTGTCTTTTTCCCTTTTCTAGTGCCACGCTCACGGCATATGGAGGTTCCCAGGCTAGGGGTCCAATCGGAGCTGTAGCCGCTGGCCGACACCACAGCCACAGCAACGTGGGATCCAAGACACATCTGCAACCTACACCATAGCTCACGGCAACGCCAGATCCTCAACCCTGAGCAAGGTCAGGGGTTGAACCCACAACCTCATGGTTCCTAGTCAGATTCGTTAACCACTGAGCCACGATGGGAACTCCTAGATATATAGAGAAATTTTAAAGAATAGTGAGAGAGGTAGCATGCCTAACTTATTCTAAGGCCAGCTTAATGTGATCCAGACCCCCAAAGACAGTATCAGTAAAGAAAATTATTAGAAGCATCTCATTCTTGAACAGAGATATGATTTTAGTCAAAATATGAGCAACCCTCACCCTTCCAAAAATATAGACAGACAGGTAGATAGACATTTAAATAGAGTGAACAGATATAAACAGATGGATGCACGGGTGGATGGATAGATAGATAGGTAGAGAAATGGACAGATTAGGTAAGGTGAGACTGAATAGCTAGATGGATGGATGGCTGGTTGGATGGATGGATGGATGGATGGATGGATGGATGGATGGATGGACAGATCTCCCAACCTACTGTTAAAGACTCTGCCAACTGCTTTCAGTTGGACCGAATGAGCTCATCAGCTTTTGTATAAGATGGAATCTAGTGAGAGGTAGGATTCTGGAGCAGGAGACAGAGCTCCTTGATTGGAGGCCTTGGGTAGTTAAAGCTAAACCAAAAGCACAGATGATGCCTAGTGATGGGAGCAAGTATCAGATGAAGGCAGGAGACCCCAAGGAAAACCTCAAAGCCTTCAACCAGAAAAATCTAGATAGCAGTCCCATTGTGGGCCTTTGAGAACTAGGTCGGGCTTCTTCATTCATCTTTTTTTCAACAGATATTTACTGGGCATCCATTATGCACCAGCCTCTGTCAATCCAAGATGAGTATGACATTTGATCCCTTCCCGTGGGGACTGTACGGTAGGTGAGCAGGACCTTGCAATACAAGGTGAGAAGTGGGTTCTGACACTGGAAGCACTTGAGAGTCCCTTGGTCAGCTTTTCAGAATTCATGATGCCCAGGGGCTACCCTACACTATTCCAATCAAAACTGCTAGACGTGGGCCCTGGAAATGAACATTTCTTCAAAGCTCCCCAGATGTTAGCAAGCTGCCAAGGCTGAGACAGGTCGCCAGACCAGTAAACCCAGTTCTGGATTTCAGGACATCAACCTAGTGCTCTTCCTTTCCTGAGTTCAGAATCTATTAAGAACTAGAAAATAGAGAAACAAAGACCAAAATATCAGTCTAATCATTGATCAACCTGTTATCACCGGAGGTGGCTTAGGTGTGTGGCCACATAAACCTTACCAATTAGACAGACCTGTTTGCCTGCTGTTGGCACAGCTGAACCATCGCAAGACCTCCCATTCCCATCCAGCAGTGCATAAATTTTCAGAAATGTTTCTGGCCCTAAGAGAGAATAATTTCCCATCCCTCTGACCTCAGGTTTGGCCATGTGACTTTTGGGAGAAATGAAAATGTAAGCAGAGTAATAGGTATAACTTCTGAGCAGAATTTCTAATGCCAGAGTGGAGTTGCCATGAGAGCAGAGAATTAGGTCACTTGCTCTCACAAGATACCAAGAACTACTAGGTGACCTCGCAACAGAGATGTATTTTCTCACACTTCTAGAGGCTGGAAGTCCAAGGTCAGGTGCCAGAACAGTAGACTTCTGCTGAGAGCTCTCTTCCTGGCTTGCAGAGTGACCCCTTTTCCTTGGGTTCCCACGTGGCATAAAAAGAGAGCAAGAAAAACACTCTAGTGTCTCTTCTTTTAAGGGCACGAATCCAGTCACATTTTAATCCCCACCCACACGACCTCATCTAAACCTAGTTATCTCCTAAACACCACTACACTGGGGCTTAGGGCTTCAGTATATGAATTTGGGGAGAGGGGCAGACAGAACTCAGTCCCAGGCTTAGGTAACAGAAGCCAACAGTGGTCCAGAAACAGGCTTTCCCTAAGCCTAGGATCAGAAGTGAAGACCCTGTGGAACAGAGGCACAGTTGACTCGTGATGGGCAAGTACCTTGGTACCTGCAAGCCACTGAAGCTTTGGGGCCATTTGTTACTGAGGCATGCCCTGGCCCATCCCGACTAGAAGACCACCCTCCTCCCTAACATCCATTCAGATGAATTTGCTCCAAAGACACACGGAAAATCCACCCCCTGTCTACACAGACAGATTTGAAAGAGGGGGGAGGAGAGACTGAGTTGGACACATTCAGTTTTTTCTTACAAATTCGCTCATCAGTTAAGTTATATCTGCTTTAGGCTTGAATTGTTCATTTCATATTTTATTCTTTCGAGGAGAGTAGTAAAAGCTCCCTTCTTACTGTGAAAATATATTTGGTGGCAAATAAAGTGAGCCTATTTCTCACAGGCCCGGGCAGGGCAGGGCATTGGTCCTAAGCACAGGAGTGAGGGGGGAACTTGGAAGAGCCACATAAGTACTGTGATTTTCATATCCCAGTTTGGAACCCCAAGTTTAGAGCGTTCTACAACGTATCCTATTCTCGTCACCGATCCCCAGTGCTCCAGGCGTGCACGCCTCTTGGCTGGCCCTACCACAGCATCCTTGCAAGGATGGTAGTAGCTCCCATTCAAATGGTGTTTCTCCCATAACCCCTGCCCCTCCAGCCAAGGTCAGCTCTTGGCAAGAGCAGGTTCTCAGTAAGTAAGTGCTTGTTAATATCTCTGCAACTTGGGAAGTGCCCTCAGCCCCTGCCCTCTGCTTTTTGTGCTTCTCTGAAACAAATCCCAAGTCCCAGGGGACTGAGCCCCAGGAGCAGTGAAAAGGTATCACCCCACCCCACCCCCTTTGCTAGGCACTGAGCCGTTACGACGATTCTGCATCTCATCCTTCTCTGTTTCTTGGCATCTCATCCTTCTCCCTCTTGGCTCGGGATCCACCCGCTCACGGTGGTCGCAGCAGCGCCCGCCAGACCCACCCCCAGGGAGTGCACTTGGCTCCTGGGCAGCGCCAGCTCCCATCTTCCTGCCAAGACTAGAGGGAAGCAAATGACACGGTACGCAGATGAAATAAAGCCCAACCACAGAAACCGAGTTGCAGACTTCAAAAATTAGGCACGTCAGGAAAGATCTTACATAACTTTTGGCCCAACTTCCTAACTTCCCACACTGAGAAAAATAAGACCGCGAGAGTCTATGGGATTGGGTCACAGTTACCCAATGGGGACAGTCGTGTCTGATTCAGCGTAGCCCTTCAGAGCACTGGCTCATTAAAGCACTGGACGTCTCAGAAACATTCCCATTTCATGAAGATGTAAGTAAGTACTTCAGTTCACCTCAGCAGTCAGCATGCTCAGCATCTCAGTTAAAGAATATTTCCTTTATGTCAGAGCACCTAGTTGAGCAGAGAAATGCCTCCAGAATCACACCGACCAGCTCCTCATAGTAGCCCCTCTGTATTTCTCTCTTTCTGTCTCTGTCTCTGTCTCCCCCTCTGTCTCCCCCCGCCCCCAATTGATTCTATTGATTCTGTTTCTCCGGAGACCCCACGCTCGCTAGGACAATATCCCAATTAACGAGGTAATGGTGTAACCTGACTCAAGGTAATGAGGCCACCATTAACTGATACCTTTCTCTCCTCCATCCCGACCACCTCCATCAAACTTTAGATCTTCATTTTCTCTCCCCTGGATTACTGCAACTACTTATTAATAATATCCTCCCTGCTTCCTTCCCCACCCTCTTCAAAACCATCTTCCTCATTATTATAACATTCATTGGCCGAGAAGACCATCTGCATTTTTTTTCCTTCTAAAAACCCATGGCTAATAATTATACAGCCACACTGGGACAAAAACATGCACAATTCTAAATGTTTCACATAATCCGACGCACGAAATTCTCCCAACAACCCTATGAAGTGGCTGCTCGCAGTGTTCCCACTTTGCAGGTGAGGAAGTCATGGCAGAAAGCAGCTAAGTAACTTGTCCAAACACATACAGTGACGAGACAGGGACACAAGCCCTGAGAGCAGAGTGCCCGCCCGAGGCCGTGTTCTTCACCTCCGAACAAATACAGCTCACTGCCCTTGGCCATCGGGAAAACCGACACTCCCGAGCACAGGGGCCTGCATGACACTGCCTCCGGCTGCCACTCGTGTCACTCACAGCCCAGGGCACCCGGCCGGCTCTGGAATTCTCATGACTCAGTGAGACCCCTGCATACTGTGTACACCATTCCCATGAAATGACTGACAATCCCCAAACGTGCCAAACCGATTCCAGCCTCACTTCCTCTGCACAGGCACCGAACTCCACCTGGAAGGTCCTTCCCAGGCTTCCGGGAAAGCCGCTCTTTTGAGTCTCCGCGCACCTTCCCTCCTCCTTGGTGACTCCTCCTCTGGGACCCCCGGGCCCCAGGTACAGCCCCCCAGGACAACCCAGCCGAAGTGGGGAGACCACTGCGTACTTCTTCCTCTCCCGGGTCTACCGCTGGCACCGGACCGAGCAGACAGTGCCCTTGACTAACTCCGTTATCTAAGGGACCCGGGGAGCGAGCTCTTAGGCTTTACTGAAACAGACATTCCAGAAGATTCACAAGACCCACAGGGGCCGGGATGCCCTCATTCCCGGATACGGACGCCGGGCAGTGTCCCCAGACGCACAGCCCCACTGACTGAAGCCTACGACCCGCCATGAGCAGGTGACCCCTGTAGCTTAAGGTCATAACCAGCCTCAGCAGCAAGTCCCCCGCAGAGAGGTTACCCCAAAGTTGTGTTCACTCAGCTGAGCCAGCACGTCCCTGGAAGCAGGCCAGGAAGGGGTCAGCATTTCTGGAGAGAGAAGGGGGCAGGGTGGGGATGGGAGCGCGGGACCAGCCGGAGGTCCGGAGGAACAGCTGGACGCCACGGCCCCAGCCGGACAGGAGATGGTTTTCTGACGACCTCCCGTCCGTCCCGTCTGTCGTGGACACATCTCTCCCCCATTCTCTGTCCCCAGGCCGCCTAAATCAGGCCAACTGAGTTGCTCTATTTTGTTTTGTTTCTGTTTTTTCACTTTGTGAGGCTAAGGGACGCGGCGGAGAGAGCGCCGATGTTGGGCCAAAGACTGCACACAAGCCCCGGTTCTGCCACTTCCGAGCTGTGTGTGTGCCCCTGCACAGGGTGCTTTTTTTTTTTTCCTGGTCTTTTCAGGGCTACACCCGCAGCATATGGAGGTTCCCAGGCTAGGGGTCCAGTCAGAGCTGCAGCTGCCGGCCTTCGCCACAGCCACAGCCACACTGGATCCGAGCTGCGTCTGCGACCCACACCACAGCTCACGGCAACGATGGATCCTTAACCCACTGAGCAAGGCCAGGGATCGAACCTGCATCCTCATGGACACCAGTCAGGTTCATTACCGCTGAGCCACGACGGGAACGCCTGGACGGGTTGCTTTAACTGTCTGTATCACAGTCTTCCCCCGAGCCAGGCGCTCTGCTCAAGATTTTGTGTCTAGTGCTTTCAGATCCCTCTGCTCTGCAAAAGAGGCAGTGCTTCACCGTTTTACACATGAGAAGACAGGGGTCCAGGGCCCCCAAGGGTCACAGCCAAGGCCACAGGACCAGCAAGGGGACACATGGAAACCCCAAAGAGGGTCAGCGCCCTCCAAACCCCTGCTCCTCCTGGGCTCCCGTGAGCCTCAGTTTATTCATCTGTAAAATGAAGGGGCTGGAATGATTGCCTTTCCGGCACTTTCATTTTATGACTCGATATTCACTCGCGATTGGGGCAGGTTTAATATTACTTCAGAGACCAAGCGTCTGCCAAATCGTAATCAAATTGGCTGCCTGGTCGGAAATCCGATGAGCAAGACTGTGTCCACGGCTCGGCCCTTCTCCATGATAGCAATGGCGGTTTTCCAGGGGCTTCTGAAGCCCATCGGGGATGGGCCCCTTGTCACCCCTTCCCTCCAGCACCACACAGTGAGATACCAGCCTTTCGGAACACATCAGCATGGTCCTTCCTGCTGCCATCAAAACCTCTGCTCATGTGATGACTCAATCCCTGTGATTTATTTTAACTGAAAACTCTGCTGGTCAACTTTCGCCAAAGCATCTGGCCCTCTCCTATTTTACTTCCTACCAGAAAACACCCAGCTGCTGGCCACGGCCACAGCCACAGCCACAGCAGCACCAGATCCAAGCCACACCTCCAACCTACACCACAACTCATGGCAACGCCAGATCCTTAATCCACTGAGCAAGGTGGCCAGGGATCGAACCCATATCCTCACGGATACTCATTGTGCTGGTTTCTGCTGAGCCACAACAGGAACTCCTCCTTCTCCCTTCTGCTGATGCTCCCCCAATTCTGTACTTCCCGAGGTCTCCAGGCACATATGGGTAGGCTCAGATCCACCAATCAAAGCTCCCAGACCCCCTCTCCAAATGGCTAGCTCTGGCCATCTGCCTCAGGGCCCACACAGAAGAAAGGGACAGGCTCGGTGTGGAATCTGTCCCCATCACAGGAACAAGAAACAATTATCCACAAGGCTCTGGCCTGAAAGCATCTCGTGTCTCAGACACACTGCAGCCCAGCTGTCAAACAGAAGCACTTTTTATCACCAGAATCCTGGGCTGTTTTCAAACCAGTGATGTGACCTCCAGGTAAAAAGATTCAGCCAAGCAGGTCATTAGCAAGCCACAAAGCCTTTGAAGCCAGCCATTCTGCCCCAACTGGCTTGCCCAAATGCCGAATCATTTAGAAGGATGCGGTGATGGGTGCCATCTGTGGTGATGAATCTTGCTGGTGTCATCTTTATTTCCCAGGGGGAGCTCTGTGCATTCCAAGTAGGAAGCAGAGGTCTCCTTGCCCAGCCTGGGAATAAATCAAAGATAGCAGCTGAGACCTCAGCTTTCATGGAAACAGTGCTATTTTAAAGCAAGGGATCTGGAATGGCCAGTGGCATCCTGAAGTTCTTAGGAGGGTCTAGTCCCAGGTCTGGCTGAAATGACAGTCAAGGACAGAGCCTGAGAGCTGGGGTGTCCAGCAAGGAGCTTGGCAGGCAGACGAAACTGGGAGAGGACTGTCAGGCAGAAAGGAGCCAGCAGGTAAAAAAGCATAGTCACACAAATTAAGGTCAAGAGCAAAGGGAGTTCCCTGATGGTCCAGTGGGTAGGACTCGGTGCTTTCAGTGCTGCAGCCTAGGTTCAGTCCCTGGTCTGGGAACTAAGATGCCACATCAAGCTGCCGCATGCCATGGCCAAAATATAAAAAACAGAGCAAAGGAAAAATGAATCCATCTCAAGAAACCCATTCATTCACTCATTTATGTTTTAGTTTACCAAATATTTACTGAAATGCTGCTCGGGGCCATTAAAGTCTATCACCGAACAAAACTGACACATAACCCGTCCTCATGCAGGTTGCACCCTGCTGGGGGAAGACACATGAGAGAAGTAAATAAATGACATGGCAAGTTACCATAGACACAGAGCTACATCCAAAGGAAGGGTTTTACCCCAAGACGGAGTAAGAGGTAAAGGCAGGTGCAGCTATGAAAGGTAAGAACTCAGAGGCGAGACCAGATGGGCCAGGGCAGGGAGCCGAGGAGACCACGTGGGGCAGACACGGGTGTTTGGTTTGTTCCCGCCCCCACGGGGCGGGGTCATGAGTCCAGTCTCTCGTTCAGCCGATGGTCAGACATCGCCTGCCTTTGGGTACGAGTCACTGCCAAGCACACGAGGTTTATATGAGAGATGCCTGGCCTCATGGGACTCCCAGTCCAGCGCAGGGGTTTGGAATACACCTGACGTCATCTGCGGAAGACATTACAGTGCAAACTCTCAGCCCTCATGTCTGAAAGGTCTGTTTCTGTATCTCCGGCGTTTTCAACAAGGTTTCCAGGTGGCGCTCCAGAGAGGTTTGACAACCAGGAAGAACGGAGACAGACATAATGCAAACCGAAGGAGTAACCTGTAAGGACTTTCTGGAAAAAGAGTCCTGATCTCATTCTTCAAAGTGAAGTAGGCATTGGCCAGATACGAATGAGGTAGGGAGTACAGTGGCCAGAGTGGGGACATGGCAATGGCACACAGACAGGGCGGGTGACACAGGAATAATCAGCACTTGGTGTTGCTGGAAGCCAAAGCAATTAGACAGTCAGGGAAAGTCAGCCAGGCATAAAAATAAAGAAAGAAAAATTGGGAGTTCCCATAGTGGCTCAGCAGGTTGAGAGCCCGACTACTGTCCATGAGGACTTGGCTTTAGTCCCTGGCCGCGCTCAGTGGGTTAAGGATCCGGTGTTGCCATGAGCCGTGGCGTAGGTCACAGATGCAGCTTGGATCCTGTGCTGCTGTGGCTGAGGCGTAGGCCGGGGGCTACAGCTCTGATTCAACCCCTAGCCTGGGAACCTCCATACGGCACGGGTGCGGCCCTAAAAAAGTAAGTAAATAAATAAAATAAGTAAATAGATAAATAAAATAAAAAATAAATAAATCAATAAAAACCGGGTGTTCCTGTTGTGGCTCAGTGGGTTAGGAACCTAACTAGTATCCATGAGGACGTGGGTTCAATCCTTGGCCTCACTCAGTGGGTAAAGGGTCCAGCATAGCCATGAGCTGTGGTGTAGGCCGGAAGCTGCAGCTCTGATTCGACCCCTAACCTGGGAACCTCTATATACCACAGGTATGACCCTAAAACGGGGGGGGGGGATAAATAGATAGATGATAGATAGATAGATAGATAGATAGATAGATAGATAGATAGATAGATAGATAGATAGATAGTAGATAGATAGTAGATAGATAGATAAAAGTTAGCCAGGCAAAGTTATTGAACAAAGCAGCTGGTTCTTAGATCTGCTGGTTCTTCGTTCCACAACCTTATCTTTTTCCTTGAAGAGAGCAGGCAGGGCTTCTAACATGGACTTGACTGACCCTGGCCATTATTCTCAGCCCTCACGTCCTTTGTTCCAGCCTGCTGTACACTGCCCTCTCAAGCACTCTGGACTGGTCATGGGACAGGATAACTAATCTGCAAATGTCTGTTAGTCATTCTGAAAGCGGCTGCTGGGTTTGGGAGACACTGGCCGGAGAGATATTTAAGCTGAATCTGAACAGTTTGCCGAGGGTAGTCTCAAAAAACACCCAGGGCATAACAATCCAAACCTGTCTGAGAATCATGATGGCCACAAGATGGAGGCTCAGTAATTGTCAGGAAAAAGTAGGATGTGAGGTTGATTTAAAAAAAAAAAAAGGTTAAAATCACATTTTTTCAGCCACACACGTGGCATGTAGAAGTTCCCAGGCCAGGGACTGAACCCACGCCACAGCAGTGACAACACTGGATCCTTAACCACTAGGTCACCAGGAAACTCCCTAGAGTCAAATTTTGAAGTCTCTTGAATGACATGCAAAGGAACCTAAACTTTATCCTGAAGATAAAGGGGGCACTTTGTTTTTCTTTTTTGGGCTGCACCTGCATCATATGAAGCTCCCAGGTCAGGGATTAGATCTGAGCCGCAGCTGCAACAACGGCAGATCCTTAGCCCACTGCGCCACGCAGGAATTCCACCACTCGTTAGTTTGAAAAATATGTGTTGAACATGTGTTATATGTGGATCATCGTGTCAGGAACTGAAAACAGGACAATGATAAGACAGAGGAGGTCTGTCTTCTTAGATCGTACAGTCTAGAGCAAAAAGGGACAATAACAGCACCTCAGGGTGAGTGTCTAGCACTGTCCATGCTGGATGAGAGACCCTAAGTTGGTCACCACGGTGACATCCCAAGGTCATCCTTTAATGCCACAAGTAACTCTCCAGGGGTCTCGGCCCCGCATACTAATCCTGGGGAATCACAGATGTCCTGGAGAACAGGGACACTGACGACACAGGCACGTCAGATCGAGGACCTAAGAGGTTATGGGATACAGACCAGTCCCACTTCCGGCTGCAAGTTCAACAACCAGTACATTGGCTGTGGTCCACAGGTCTTCGGTAGCAGGAAAGAAAACTGGGCTCTGCTTTCTGTATCCCTCTGGCTCCGGGGGGGGCGGGTGTTGGGGACTCCAGGTCAGGAGCAGGGATCCTGTTCCTAAGGATTGACTTTTGGCATCATTCTGCCTCATAATGGAAATTGTGTTTTTAATTCTTAGTAGTGAAGTACACCAAACAAATGCAATCACAAATGCCAAGAAGCAAAACCCACATAAATAAATAATCATTTTCCTTCTCACCGCTTCCTGAAAGCTCATTATATCTGAACTCACTAAACAAGATTTCACAGACTGTATTTGTCTAGCCTGTAATTAAAGCACTAGTTTTCCCCAGCCTGAAGTCAAGTAAGAGGGAAAAACTTCGGCAAATTGTTCTCAAAATGGCATTCTTTCTAAATTACTTGTAAAATTTATATTGCAATCGGCTCCCCATTAAGAGTGTATATTTTAAGTTTGTGTTACTCTGGCTTAATTAGCTATTTGCTACTCAAAAAAAAAAAAAAAATAGTAACCGGGAAGGCAAGAGATGGAAAATACACAACATCTATGTTCAATAACTGCTTAATGATCACATTGGAACTTCCACATCCAAACAACTCCAGCACTCCCAAATCCGAGAGCACTGGTATTTCTCTACTGGAGGATCAGCCTATAGAATAGTATCCTGGGTTTCTCAGAAGGGAAGCAGGTGGCAGGATTGTAAATTTTGTCCTGAATGCTGTTAAATGGTGAAACAGAGCAAGATGAAAACTACACTTGAAAGAAGTTGCGTCAGTTAAGATAAAGTCCACCTGTGACCAACGAGGGTATCTCAACTAACATTCAAGCAAGGTATAAATGTATTTCTCTCCCCCTTAAAAGAGGTATCAGGATCGGCAATACAGGCAGAGTAGCTTCTTGAAGTTGTCAGGACCAAAGTCCTTCTACCTTGCAGCTTTGGCATCCTCAGCACACAGATTCTACCTCAGAGTCCAAGATGGCTGCTCAAGTACCAGCCATCACAATCTCCCAGCAGAAAGAAAGAAGGTGAACAAACATACGCTCCCTTGGGAAATATTTTCCCAAAATCATACATGATGCTTGAAGAACATGGTCATTCCATACACTGAACTGCATGGGAAATAGAAAATGTACTTCTGTTCAGGGTAAGCACACATTCAGCTAATATTTGCTGATTAGAAGGAGCTCCTGTTGTGGTGTAGCAGAAACGAATCCGACTAATCTCCATGAGGGTGCGAGTTCAACCTCTGGCCTCACTCAGTGGGTTAAGGATCCAGTGTTGCCATGAGCTGTGGTGTAGGTCGCAGATGTGGCTCAAATCCCAAGTTGCTGTGGCTGGGGTAGGCCAGCAGCTGCAAGTCCAATCAGACACCTAGCCTAGGAACTTCCATATGGGACACATGCGACCCTAAAAAGCAAACAAAATAAAATTTGCTGATTAGAAATGTTTATAAATAAAGAATAATAAATAAAGATTTAGAGTTGAAAATCGGTCTCTGCTGGGGACAGGGAGTAGGGAACGACTTCTTAGCCCAGAGAAGCGCTCGTCCCGAGGACTGGAGGAAAACCAGTTCGAGGAGCATTTGCTAGGCAAAGAAGGCCCTGGTACCTCTAGAACCGACTGACTGCTTTCTGGGATGTCACGGAGTTCTCTAATTCCCCTGGCTGAAAAAGAAGAGAGGCGCGAACACTGCTGGCACATCCACACGGGAGATTCTGTTGCCTTCCTCCTCCACACTAGGTGGTGTTTAAAAAAGAGTTTAAAACATTTCACATTTCAGATGGAATTTTCACATACATATATTCACTTTGATCTAAGAGACCTAGCGCAGGTTTTTATGCTCCTTCAAATGACATTGGCAGGCCATGGGCAGGCGAAAAAAAAAAAGTTACTGTGGATGGTAAGTCACCAGGCCTTTGCCAGGACAGGAAATTCAAGCCTGACAGAAATCCAGCTCCTGGAAAGGCACCCAAAGGCGGTGACCCCTTCATCCCCACTGTTCCGAGGAAGAGTCTGCCCCTCTTTTTGCAGAAACTTCATCTTCTGTTCTTATCAATTCTTCAAATATGTATTCTCGAGAGAAGGAACAAAGCAAAGCAGGGAAATGTCAGGTCTCATCGCAGATTCATGGGATAGAAATCGGGGGGACATCAGGGTCGAGCGTAGCTTAGCTCAAAGATAAAAAACCCAAGTGCTGAGAGGGGTGGCGTCAGAATCAGAAAGAAGGACGGAGATGCTCCATCCTCCAAGCTCATGGGCGTCGCTTGCTCCTTGCTGTATGTTTGTGTTTATTCCACTAAATCAGTTTATAGCATTTCCAAAACAGCCCTCGTTCATTTCAGATAATGTAGAACATAAAGCAATCCAAAAATATAAATAGGGGAGTTAGAATTCCCCACTGCTACGGGAGGTTCTCATTAAACAACCCTCTCTGGGGCCTCTCTGACCACCAAGTAACGTTTTCCATTACTTTTCCGGTGGGATTTGCAGACTGAGATCATTTCCTACTTGTGATATTTTCCTTAAGCAAAAAATATTCTATGGTCTACATGAGCACTGAGTGTAACTCCCGGCATGGCACTGAATATAAAAGATACTTCCAGAAACCTGGGCAGTCTAAGGTGATACAGATGAGCCCCTTCCTGTTATAAAACCATACATAGGCTGAAAAATTATAACAAACTGTTGGTTGCCGAAGTGAACTCAGAAGAAAGAAAGGGAATTACCAGGTTTCAGCAGTAAAGGAGAAGTAAAACCAGCATGATATGCCCGGACTGATGCTGGGAGAGCCCTTGGGGTTCGGGACCAAGGCGTGTGTCATAGAAGGTGAGAACTAACTAGTGTTCTCCTGCCCAGGAAGATAGAAGAGGTAAGGTTTGAAGTCCATGAAAGCGAAGAGCTGGAAGTAAGCCCTTGCATCAATTCCAGATTCACAAGGAGTTTTCCCTTCCAAGAAAATTCTGCTTCCTGTTCTGGGAAATAAGAAAGAAGCTTGACTCTGTCAAGGGTATTAGACGTGGTCTCAAGGCACCAATGAGAAAACATAACCCAGGCCTATGTCATAAAGAGCATAAATTAACACTGAAAACTAGCCTGATAATGACGGATACATGTCATTAATGTTCATCCAAACTCAGAATGTACAAAACCGAGAGCCAACCTTAATCTCAACTATGGAATTTAAGTAACAATGATTTGCCAGCATAGGTTCATCCACTGTAACAAACGTGCCAGCTCTGCTGGGATGCTGATAATGGGGGAGGCTGTGCATGTTTGGAGCAGCGAGTACACAGGAATTTCCTGTACCTTCCTCTCAACTTTTCTGTGAAACTAAAACTGTTCTATAAAATAAATTCTTGGGAGTTCACATCATGGCTCAGTGAAAACGAATCTGACTAGTATCCATGAGGACGCAGGTTCAATCCCTGTCCTCATCCAGTGGGTTAAGGATTTGGCATTGCTATGAGCTGTGAAGTAGGTTGCAGATGCGGCTCAGATCCCGCATTGCTGTGGCTGTAGCGCAGGCTGGCAGCTACAGCTCTGCTTCAACCCTTGGCCTGGGAACCTCCATATGCCACGGGTGTGGCCCTAAAAATCAAGGGGAAAAAAAAAAGGAAAGAAAGAAGATAAATTCTTAAAACCAAACAAACAAAAAAACCCTAGTCTGGTCCATTAAAAAACCCAAGGCCCATCATAATGGATTAGAAAACTCCACCTAGTACTTGCACAGGGAAAAAAGTGAAAAAAGACTCAGGAAAGCTAACAACCACGTAAAGAAGCAAGGCTACCATGGTGGATTATCAGGTGTAGTGAGTAAAAGAATTATTGTTTCAAGAACTGACTATTCTAGCAACAAGAAAAAAAAGAAGGATTAAATAACTATATTAAAGACATAAAGGAGATTAAAGTATAGACATAAAAATAAATTAGGGGGGAGTTCCTGTTGTGGCGCAGTGGTTAACGAATCCGACTAGGAACCATGAGGTTGCGGGTTCGATCCCTGGCATCACTCAGTGGGTTAAGGATCTGGCATTGCCGTGAGCTGTGGTGTAGGTTGCAGACGCAGCTCGGATCTGGCGTTGCTGTGGCTCTGGCGTAGGCCAGCAGCAACAGCTCCGATTAGACCCCTAGCCTGGGAACCTCCATATGCCGCGGGTGCAGCCCTAAAATGACAAATGCCAAAAAAATAAATAAATAAAATAGGGAGTTCTCATCATGGCTCAGAGGAAATGAATCTGACTAGTATCCATGAGGACGCAGGTTCAATCCCTGGCCTTGCTCAGTGAGTTAAGGATCCATTGTTGCCGTGAGCTGTGGTGTAGGTTGCTGACAAGGCTCAGATTCTGTGTTGCTGTGGCTGTGGTGTAGGCCAGCAGCTACAGCTCCAGTTCAACCCCTAGCCTGCGAACCTCCCTATGCTGCCGGTGTGGTCCTAAAACAAACAAACAAACAAACAAAAATATAGCAATACAGTGTGAAAAATGCAAGCACATTTGAAAACCCCCAAAATAAGACTTTCACTGATAGATTTAAGTAGAATAACTTCAAATGAAATTAGATATGATTGAAATAATGTTTAGTGAATGGAAAGATCTGATGCAAGTATCATGAATGTAAGAGAGAGAAATGGAAAAGCAGTAGAAAGGGGAGATTGAGGTAGAGATCAAGAAAGTCCAGGACAAAATAATGTCATTTGCAGCAACATGGATGCAACCAAAGACTCTTTTACTAAGTGAGGTAAGTCAGAAAGAGAGACAAATACCTTAATGATATCACTTATATGTGGAATCTAAAATATGGCACAAACGATCCTATCTACAAAACAGAAACAGATCATGGACACTTGGCTGCCAGGGGGAGAAGGGGAGGGAGTAGGATGGTTGGGGAGTTTGGGGTCGGTAGATGCAAACTATGACATTTAGAGTAGATAAGCAGTGGGATCCTACTGTACAGCACAGGGAAGTATATCCAGTGTCTTGGGTTAGAACATGAGGGAAGACAGTATGAAGAAAAGAATATATATATATATATATATGTTTTGAATATATATTTATATATATATGTTTTGAATATATATTTATATATATATGTTTTATATATATGCATACATATATGACTGGGTCACTTTGCTTTACAGCAGACATTGAAGGAACATTATAAATAAACTACACTTTAATAAAAATTTTTAAACATAAAGTGCAACATACTTCTAAGAGGAGTTAAAAGTATAGAGAAAATGAGAGGCTCATATTTAAAGAAACACAATGAGAAGTTTCTCAGCACTGAAGAGAGATGAATCTCTTAAGTTTGATGAATAAGTTTGCAGAAAGATAAACACAAAGAAATTCTAGGTTTACTATGAAAAAACAAAAACCTGCAGAGCATCAAAGAAAAACAACTGGAAAAAATACAGATTAACTCCAGGGACAATAGACTGTCAATAGACTTTTCCTCAGCAACAACAGATGCCAGAAAACAATGAAATAATATCTTCAAAGGATGGAGGGGAAAAGCTGTCAGCTCAGAATTGCAGAGCCTGGTAAATTACCACCTAAAGGTGTGGATAACAAAGACGTGTTTAGATCAATTCTCAGAGGCTCTTAATTACTCAAAAATGCCACACTAAAAATGCATTTCAGAACAAAGGAAATTGAAGGCGGGGGGAAAAAGCACAAAGTTCAATAAGTACGGGCGAACAGATTAAATTTGTAAGTTTGTGGGCTTAAAAGAATTGCTTTGTACTAGGCCATCACACATGTTTCCCCACTTTACTGGGATACACTCCAGACTTATCATTAATCTTAGGAAAGTATTTGAGTCCCAATTTGAATTCGTTGGCTTAGCGATTTGTTTTCCAGGCAGTTGTAATCTTCTAAAACCCCAGTGCCCCATTTCAGATAAAGTAAATGTAAATAAGAATCAAATGTAAGAATAAAAACTACGAGGATGGTAATGTGGAAGGATTTTAAAACAAGGTGGAACTTACACAGTTGACTGTATTATGAGGGAGGATAAAAGTGTTGATTAACTTAAGACTTTGTAAGAACGCCTAATACAATTGAAGAAAGCCATGAAATAGCTGCAATAATTATGTTTAACTTCCAAACAAGAAAAGAGAAATAGATCTAGAGAAAACTCAATCTTTTAGCAGAAGGTAGAAAAAAGAGGAAAACAAAATTAAAAGTTAAATATAAAATATAAATAAGCTATAGAAATATGTCCAAATATCTGCCTAATCACAATCAATATTAGACTCTCAGATTTTATTTTAAAAATATGTTGTTTATACTTGTGCATAACTAAAACATAAATTCTTTTTTTTTTTTTGGCTTTTTAGGGCCACACCTGCATCACATGGAGGTTCCCAGGCTAGGGGTCGAATGGGAACTACAGCTGCCAGAATCAAAGCAGCACTAGATCCAAGCCATGTCTGCGACCTAGACCACAGCTCACGGCAATGCCAGATCCTTAACCCACTAAGCGAGGCCAGGGATCGAACCCACATAATCATGGATACTAGTCAGATTCGTTTCTGCTGAGCCACAACGGTACCCCCTAAAACAGAAATTCTCATTTCAACATATATTGATTATCCATCCACAAGGCACTGTGGATGCACCAAAGAATAGAACAGGTAATCTCTTACCTTTACAGAATTAATATTTGAGTAGGATGAAGTAATAGTAAAATAATTCATATCGATTATAAATAAATATGTGACAGATGAATGGACTAAGAAGACGTGGTACATATATACCATGGAATACTGCTCGGCAATAAAAAAGAATATTTTATAATACCATTCTCAGCAAGACGTATAAAACTAGGTATTCTCATACTAAGTGAAGTAAGTCAGAAAGAGAAAGATAAATACCACATGATACCATTTATACATGGAATCTAACATATGGCACAAATGAACCTATCTGCAAAACAGGAACAGACTCACAGACAGAGCACAGACTTGTAGTTGCCGAGGGGGAGGGGGAGGGAGTGGGATGGACGGGCAGTTTGGGGTTGGTAGATGCAAACTATTCCATTTAGAATGGACAAGTCATAAGGTCCTACTGTATAGCACCAGAAACTATATCCAATCTCTCAAGACAGACATGATGGAAGAGAGTATGAGAAAAAGAATGTGTATGTATGTGTGTGTGTGGGTGTGTGTGTATATATATATATATATATATATACACACACATATATGTGTGTGTGTGTGTATGTGTGTGTGTGTGTATGTGTGTGTGTGTGTATGTGTGTGTGTGTGTATATATATATATATATATATATATATAAAACTGGGTCACTGTTCTGTACAGCAGAAACTGGCAACAAAGACCAAAATATGATATGTAGTCTTGTCTTTTCTCACATCAAATAAGTTAACTTCCTCACAAGTAACATGGGTCGAATAAAAGTATCTGCTTCAAAGGTTTATTGTGAGAGTTCAATGACTTCATGCACGTACCACATTTAAGCCGTGCTGGGACCCATGATAATCATTAGGTGTTAGAATTTATGATGATAAATTCCCATGCCCCCAGAGTGCCACAATTAACTTTATTTCCACTACATGCTACTCTAGGCAATTAAAAAAATTTTATTGAAGTACAGTTGATTTGCAAGGATATGTTAGTTCTATTCATTTCAGTCACTCTCTATATACTGATGAAGTTCATCTCCCCAAGCCCAGGCTAGGACCGTAAAGTTTTGCCCCGAACTCACCATTCACTCCCGATGACCTCTCGGTCCTGACCACCCCATTTCCTGAAACTGTCTCTCCATTCCAGATCATTTTAATTACTGGAGGTCAAGTCAAGGGCCTCACAGCAAAGATATTTACCGGTCTGTTCCCTCCTGCTTTGCCCTCGCAGCGACTGGCCCCTTCAAATCATCCATTATTCTTCAAATAAACGATTTCAACATTGTTTTTTAAAAAAATTCTTTAAGCCCTCCACCGGTGTCCTTCCAACCCACCATGAATTCAGTTTAATTTTCCAAAAAATTATCAAAACTTCCATGGCAATCACAGTCCATTTGATATTTTTCATAATTTAATTCAATGAGCTTTATCTAGTTTACCTCTTCAATATGTCTAGGACTTCTCCTGATAGAATGTAAATTTAGTCACATCATTTCTCTTACTTCAAGTATATTAACCAGTGCCCACTGCTACAGAATAAACCCAAGCCTCTTGCAATGGTGTACACAGCCTCCCAACAGCATCACAGGAGCCAAAGAGAACGACTCTGAGTTTCTAATAGTGAGCTTGCTGCTTCATGTTTCCATGACTTTGCAGTATTTCTCACTCTGCCCAAAATGCTCTCCCCTCTCTTATCTGTCGGGAGAACACCTACCTATAGATAAAAATGACAAAAAAGCACAATACAAATACAGTAGTTTTCAGTATATCTTTCCTACCGATTTGTGTCTTTCTTATTTATTGCACAGTATTCAATCGACACGGTTTGTAAAAGGCATAACTAAATGTCTCGTAAGTTTATATTTTTGTGACTTTTATCATAAAAGGGTCCACAAATCAGAAAAGAATTCGTTGGCAGATCCCATGTCTCAATGTGGGTTAGCACAACCTGCTGAAAGGTGATGTCGAGATCTTTCTGAGAGGACTGGGGCAATTGCTTCAGCTCCGGGGGAACAGGCAAGGAGTTCTGGGTTATCTGTGTCAAAGCGACACCTCAAGGACCTGATTTTGCTACCTGAGTTTTGTCTATGGCCACATCATTTAATGCCCTAGCCTGCAGGAAAGAATTATCCAATCAGCTTTTTCTCAAACCAAATTTGGAGAGTCAAAGAACAAATCAAAAATCTGGATTATCTTTCCCTAGTAGTACCACAGGTCTGAAAACACTAAAGAGATTTTTTGTGTGTGTGTCTTTTTAGGGTCATATCCATGGCGTATCGAAGTTCCTGGGCTAGGGATAGAATCAAAGCTGTATCCGCTGGCCTAAACCATAGCCACAGCAATGAGGGATCGGAGCCACGTCTGCGACCTACACCATAGCTCATGGCAATCCCAGATCCTTAACTCACTGAAGGAGGCCTGGAATTGAACATGCGTCCTCAACGTGCTCTCCTAGTCGAGTTCATTACTGCTGAGCCACAATGGAAAGTCCAAGGATTTTTTAAAAATAGAAATAGAGAGTTCCCATGGTGGCTCAGTGGGTTATGAATCCAACTAGCATCCATGAGGATGTGGGTTCAATCCCTGGCCTTGCTCAGGGGGTTAAGGATCTGGTGTTGCCGTGAGCTGTGGTGTAGGTCACAGACTCAGCTCAGATTCTGAGTTGCTGGAACTTCCATATGCTGCAGGTTCAGCCCTAAAAAGCCAAAAAAAAAAAAAAGGACAATGAAAAAGAAAAACAAAACAAGAAAAGCAAAAATGAGAACAGAAAAGAAAATAATGAAAGGAAAAATTAAGCTCTGTACTTGGTACTTGGAATAATAATGAACTTGAACCGATGCATGTTCAGGAAAGACAGAATAATTATCCTTGTCTAATACACACCAGTTTTGTTTATCTAGAGTAAACCAACCCTAAAGATTCAAATAACGAGCATCTTCCCACACACACAACACAACCTAAGTGAACCAGAATCAGACCTCGTCTTATGCATTATCAAGGTGGAGAAAAAGATTTGGGTAAGAGGCTTCAGTCACTGTGGCCAAGCCCCTAGGTACCAAGCAGCACACAACACAGTGTACATGGACTGACCCTGCTGGATGGCCATGCAATGCCTATTTCGTCAAGAAGGATATCGGTTTTCAGAGAAGTTAGGAAACTTGACTCAAGCCACACAGCTTGTGAACCAGATATTTTTGTGGAAGTTATATGTGCTAATGCCCACAAAGGGCTTAGAAAAATGACTAGCACATAGCATGCATTCAATAATAGTGGATATTAATATTATACATTACAACATATTTATTGGGCAAACCTTGTCAGTTAGTAAGGTGTGTATGATACACGTAGCATGGCAGTTAAATCAAGTTTCAAAATAACAATGAAGAAGAAAAAATATGGAAAGATAAGCAAGAAACTGCTAGTGAGGAAAGGCATTAGAGGTTTGGTGGGGAAGACGAGTCAATTACATATCCTCCTGATAGTCTGAATTGTTTAGCATATTCCTGTATATTTTTATTTTAAGAACTGTAGTTGTCTTTATCTGCTATAAAGATCCCAATATAGATTCAAGTTTTAGCTCTAATGGTCTGCATAGAAAAGGATGACAGTGAAATCATAAATTAGGCTGGGGGAGGCTGTGGCCTGAGAAAGAAGCTCACACAAAGATTAAAGTAATTAATCGTCTGTTTCCATCTGCTCCCCAAGCCCCACACTACACCCCAATATCAGGCAGGCAGGAATCCTGGTTTCAAAGTTCTCAGTCTCAAAATAAATGTACCCCCAGATCCATTCAAGTTAAAAAAAAAAAAAACAAGATTACACCGAACTTTCACTTCCCAAGTGTTCATTAAATCTTAGTCTTAAAATAGGAAGTTTTGAATTACTTTCTTATTTAGCTTCAGATATGAACTACTTCATCATACTCAATAAACTTATATTTATGTTTTATGTTCCACATTTTAAGAGCTTTATGGAGGCTTAATTGATATACAGTGAGCGGCGCATATTAAAATGTACAATTTGATGAGTTTAGACACAGGCAAATACCCATGGTACCATCACCACAATCAAGGTAATAACATAGTGCCTACAGCTGAAAATATGGCATTTTGGGAGTCCCGGCATGGCTCAGCAGTGACAATCCCGACTAGCATTCATGAGGACTCAGGTTTGATCCCTTGCCTCGCTCGGTGAGTTGAGGATTTGGTGTTACCGTGAGCTGTGGTGAAGGTCACAGATGCGACTCGGATCCTGCATGGCTGTGGCGTAGGCACAGGCAGCCAATTACAGCTCCCATTCAACCCCTAGACTGGGAACCTCCATATGCTGCTGGTGCAGCCCTAAAAAAAAAAAAAAAAACCCAAAACAAACAAACAAACAAACACGGTATTTTGTACTTCAAAACCGATTAAGAAATTTAGGATAGCTCTCATATTCAGCATTCTTAGCATCCACACCAAAAAAAAAAAAGGACAGAAGAAAACTCTAGAAGGTGTTGGTTCTATCAGCAAATTTTTATTGAATAAGAGATACTAACATGTTCTGGGCATTTTCTAACCTATGAGGTTAAATCCTATTATTGCTCTCAATCTAAGGACAAGAACTGAAAGGTTAGGATGACACATTCAAGGTCATACAGTGAGCAGAGGAGGCAAGACCCCAAACCCAATCTGATTTCCAAGGTTCAGAGATGTTACCCAATGCTGCCACAATAAATAAAACTTACTCCTGTTTTCAGCTCTTAACCATTTTTTTTCGTATCTGTGAAACGTGCTGTAAGTGTCTTAACAACCACTGAAATAACTATTTTTTTTCTCTCCTTGAATGTTTGACCATTACCCGTAGATAGCGCGTGGCCCACTGACCTCCGCCCATCCAATGAGCATGCAGTGTAGACACAGACTCGACAGCCTCTGAACTGGTTCCTCCCTACACCCGATAGGGGCTCTCTGGGTAATATGTTCTGCGCTCTGAGTTGAAATGATAAAAGGTACTTATCCTGAAATGAGATGAAAACATACGTTTCCACCTCTGCCTGTTGCCGCCCTGAAACTGGGAACGTTCACATCAAGTCTGAGGTAGTCTGAAGCCTGGTGAGGGTTTTTTCTTTTTCTGTCTCCACAGAGAAGATTGCAGCCTGGCTCTCGGCCCAAACTGCATCATATTTCCTTTCATTTGGAGTTTTGCTTTATTCTGTCCCCTCTGCTGTGGGAGTGATTCCCTCCCAGAGCCATGGAGCTTGGGTGCCACATAAATTAAAATTTAATGTGTGTTATTACGACCACTATTATTATCATTACTGTTATTAATAATGTTCTTTCTGGCAACGTTTGGAAGCCATTCCAGCAGTGACATTTGGCTCTCGGGATAATGGATCTTTTTATGTACAGGCTTGTGGACTTGATGCCTGTTGTTTTCATTGCAAAAAGGGCAATTTTCTGACACTGGGAGGCTTATTGGACCCTGGAAACTCTGCCAGCCTCGATTGTATGTCCCAACGAGAACAGAAGCTCTTTGGGTGACCAAGATGGAAAGACACTGCCACAGGCCCTGATGAAAACATGGCACCCACACAATCATTCATTCACGTATCAAATAGAAGCTTGCTATTCCCTTGTGGACCTTTACTTTATTCTTTAAAAAAAAATATGGGCCAAGCAGTGTGGAAATGCTGAGGATAATATGGTGAGAAAAATCAGTTACTCTTCTTGCCATCATGGACCTAAGAGCCTTGCAATAATGTGTAGAACACAAGACAGATGGGTGCTGTGAGGGACCCATGAGAGCGATGGGGGCAGAATCTGTGGGTGTGGGACATGATTTCTCTGAGTATGACGACGGGCCTTGGACTGATGGGTGAGTAGGAGGCAACCAAACACCGGAGGAGAGGAACATTCCAGAGAGATGAAACAGCACGCACAGGAGCCCCGTGCAAGAAAATGAGAGGAGGTCCTGGACCTGATTCCGTCAGAGGAGGCTGTGCCAGCAGAGGCATCTGATAAGGGCTGCCATCAAGGAACTGGCAGCGAGGAGAAGGAAGATGAATTACATGCGGATACCTGCTCTACGGTCTGCACAGTCCAGGAGAGAGGCGAGACAAGGCTGATCGTGTGTTCAGTTCCACAGGCGAGACAAAAGTCTGATTAGGTTTCAGACACAAAGGAGGAGAGGGAGGGAGAGAGTGGGAAGGAGGAAAAGATACTGAGAGAGGGAGGGAGGGAGGGAAGGAGGGAGAGAGAGGGAGGGAGGGAGGAAGCGAGGGGGCGGGACGGATGGGGAGAGGGTGAGAGAGGAAGAGAACCACTGTAGGGTACTGGGAAAATTCCCAGAAGGACACAGAATTTGAACATAGAGACACCAGTCCAGACTCCAGATCAACGTTGAACCTGGGTGGCATGAGACTGGGCAACCGAACCAAGAGTTCAGAGTGGGCATCAGGATAGAGTATGAGTTGGGAAACTGCAGGGTATGGAGTGAGGAAGGACATTTGGGGGTAAAATGACCCCCCAAAAGTGAGGCACAACGTTAGCTAAGTTGTGGTCCACAGGAAGCATTTGCAGGTCAGCGGGACAGAATCCAGGCCACAGGGAAAAGGGGACACAGAGAGTGGGAGGTGGAAGCCAATGCTTGAAAAAACCCCTTGCCCAGCAGGAAGCAGCTCCAAACACCTTTTTGTCTGGTGTTGCAGGCTCTGGTGTGAGACACGAGCGAGCCCAGAGAGGTCCCACCAGCCTGGATGACTGTCGCCCGGCTCGGGCGCAAGGCTGCACTGCTTTGGCAGGCAGAGCCGAGACAAGCGTCTACATCGCCTGATTTCCAACCCAAGGCTGCTTCACTGCTTTGTCTTATTTTTATTTATCTCCTTGTTTTCACCAAACACAACTTGCTTGGCCCAGAACAACTTGGCTTTTCCAACCCTGAGGGTATGAGCAAAGCAGCAGCTACGGAGAGAAAAATCTCTGAGGTCCAATATGCAAATAGCCACATTTTTCATGAGCCTGAGGGTGTTCGGAGTCATAACTCCCAATGGTTAAATATCCTCCAGAAAGTAGCAAAATGGAAAATTACTTTTTTTTTTTGAATGTTTAACCTAATTTATAAAGAATGAAGTCCCTTAACCATTTTTAAAGATTTTCTCACTCAGACTCACTGCTAAGTTACTTTGGAAGTTAAACTCCAAACTGCTTTCCCCTATTTTCCTGGCAACTAGGAATCCCCAGAAGACTGACTGAGTACGCCTTAATGCTGCTCTGTCTGTGCTCAAAATGTGTTCAGCAGCCTCTTCTATTCACATGTTCTTTATAAAGTCAATATGGTTTCAGGGCACTTTCATGTAGATTTTCTCATTCGTCACCACATGCTATTGCTGGAGCTGAACCTCATCACAGTCTGTAGGCAAGGAAAGGGAAGTTCTGTGTGATCGAGGAAACTCCCCAGGCTCCCAGAGGCCACCCCGCTGTCTGATCCCAAATCCTGAGCTCTTTCTGCTTCTGCATGCAGACTTCCTCTCCGGTTTGAGCACTGGAAACCCCATCTCTTCTCGGCAGCAGTGGCCTTCCTAGGCTGTGAGAGCAATGCAGACACAGATACTCAGAGGTGGGTCACTGTATCGCGTCAGACTCATCTGCTCCTTCACTCCACATAACAAAGGGAATCAACTATTTGTGACAAAACCATGTGGAAGGTAAGGTGACCTAGGAGGAATGTAAACTCTAGAGGCTTTGGTTTAGTAATTATCAGAATTTGGCTGTAGCCATTCAGTCTTTCACTTTTTTAAAAATGCATCTATTTACTATATGTCTTCTCTTAACTAGGCATTTTTTCGTCACTGCTTTTATTCAAGATTCCGTCTAATTTAACTAGATTAATCTCTCCCAACTGGACCTAAAAGAAGTACATTTAGTACATGCTTATTTGTTCCTGGATCCATTTTACACAAGGACATAACTACTCTGGATCAAGTAAACATACATTTAACGATGCACTAAATGTGAAGTCCAAATTGGTAAAGAAGTAGCTCAGTCTCCTGGTATCTTTCTTGCTCTTAATAAGACAGACTTAGTACGTGCTTTTCCCATTCTCATTCTTCTAGCTGCAGCTCTCATTCCCTCTAAGATTACCAAATTGTGTTCCTTTTTCTCTCTCTTGCTATAGGAATTTCCAATGTGGTTAAGTATCAAAAATAGAACCTTGGATACCACTCTTGATATAATTGCAAAATGGATACTAACTGGAATACTATAATATGTGAATCCTCATCCTACCAAAAAGCAGATGATTGTGGATAATAAGTCAAAACACTCATTCAAAAAAATACGTGAACTCCTATGTTTATCGCAGCACTATTCACAGCAGCCAAGACATGTAAACAACCTAAATGTCCATGAACAGATGAACGGATTAAGGACATGTTGTACATATACACAATGGAATACTACTCAGCCATTAAAAAGACAAACTAATGTCATCTGCAGCAACATGGACGGAACCAGAGATTCTCATAAAGAATTCTTCATAAGTGAAGTAAGCCAGAAAGAAAAAATACCGTATGATATCACTTATTTGTGGAATCTAAAATATAGCACAGATGATCCTATTGACAAAACAGAAACAGACCATGGCCAAGGAGAGTAGACTTGCAGCTTCCAGAAGGGAGTGTGGTGGGGGGATGGACATGCAATTTGGGGTTTGGGGATACAAACTGTTATATTTGGAATGGAGGGGCAATGGGGCCCTACAGGGAACTGTGTGTGCTAGGGTCACTTTGCTGTACAACAGAATTTGAAGAAACATTGTAAATCAACTATACTTTAATAAAAAAAATGTACACTTTTTTTGTTACTTTTGCTGGATAAGTGCTTTAACAGAATCTCCAATACCATCCCCAACATTAAACCATCCTAAAGAGGACCCCACCTCTTAAAGCTTTCTCCTTCTCAGAAAAGGAAACTGCTATTTTCAATCATTTTCCCATCCTAAGTAGGAAAGGGGAAAAAAGAATCAAAGCTAAAGAACAATGCAGATGAGGTCAGTATTTTGGCAGAAATTTAGGGGTTTCCCAAAGGCAGATGATGATAAGTACAGGCTGCCTATATGGGAGCCGTGGGACAAAGTTGAGATGGGAGATGAAAGGCCTGTGCTCCAGTACTGAGCCTAGATTTTAGAGGGACATTAAAGTGGTCTCTGGCAGGAAGCAAACCCTGAAAGCCAGAAGAAACATCTGCTCTTTAGAGGAAAGTTTTCCTAATATGGTTCTTACAGATCCTGACAACTTAAGATCAGGCAGTGATCTCAAATTCGAAGGTCAGAAAGTACCCTGGATACCAAACCACAATGGATGAGAGTGGGCAGAAAGAACACATTTAAGTCTCTGAGGATTGCAATTACTGGAACAGTGAGATACAGAATATTAAATCACCATATATAAAATGTTTAAAGAAATAAAGACACCACTGCAAAAAATGAGACATTATCAGGAAATAAGCAGCAGATATAAAATATACTCCAACTTCTAGAAATTGAATACATAAGAGAAAATAAAAAGGCAATGGATAGTGACTTCACAGTGGATGTGTGAGAGATACTGTTACCAGACTCATCCTTCTACCCTAAGCAACAATAAAACGCATCCTCTTCCACTTCTGATCATCATAATCAACAATGTTGCATGTTTTTAGGAACTCGAGACTAGCCAGAGAAGACCTTGGTCTTAAGAATATAATCATCTGGAGTTCCCTTCGTGGCTCAGTGGTTAACGAATCCGACTAGGAACCATGAGGTTGCGGGTTCGATCCCTGGCCTTGCTCAGTGGGTTAACGATCTGGCGTTGCCATGATCTGTGGTGTAGGTCGCAGATGCGGCGTAGGCCAGTGGCTAATGCTCCGATTTGACCCCTAGCCTGGGAACCTCCACATGCCGCAGGTGCGGCCCTAAAATGACAAAAGGCAAAAAAAAAAAAAGAAGATAATCATCTGATGCGAGCCTATATATAACGGCATGTTTCTAACCCCAGAGCGGAGCCCAAACAGAATGTCAGGGTTCAGCTGAACCGAGGGGCATATAATGATGTTTGTACATGCTGGGATTTGTGAGGAAGGCAACCAGAAAAGAAGTAACTGTCCATGGAGGTGGTTCCGGAAGTTTGTGTAAGAATCATTACAGCTCTTAGAAAAAAGACAGACATTCAAAGGGAGAAACTCGGCATGCTTAATAAACAGTGGCTGCTGCAGGGCTGAAGGGCAATCTAGAGATTACCCGGTGCTGGGAGATACCGGAGTGCCAGGTCAGCAATAGAGAGATTTCATTCAGTTGAGACTCCACAAAGACCTCACTTTAAGAAGTAAAGTTCTTCTTGAAAGTTCCCATGTGGCACAGTGGGTTAAGGATCCAGTTTTGCCGCAGCTGTGGTGCAGGCTGCAACTGCAATGTGGGTTTGATCCCTGGCCTGGGAACTTCCACATGCTGCAGGAGCAGCATACAATAAAAAGTTTTAGACATGTGAGAAAGAGGAAAAGAGCAGGAGAAGTCAAAAAAATTTTTTAAAAAAAGAATATGGTCTTCTGCAATAAGAATAACTTGTTTAAATTAATAAGGGAAAAATAACAGGCACTTCTCTCACAAAAAATACAGTAACAAACACGACAGGATGGAGAGTATACGGCCAATAATTTAACCGTCTTCACTTAAAGAACACCACATCATCCGTAATTCCTACAACCTATCACCACGTTGCTGTGGCTGTGGCCTAGGCCGGCAGCTACAGCTCTGATTTGACCCCAAGCCTGGGAACCTCCATAGGCCATGAGTGCAGCCCTAAAAAGACAAACGAACAAAAAAAGAAAGAAGGAAGGAAGGAAGGAAAGAAAGAAAGAAAGAGGGAGCAAGGAAGGAAGAAAGAAAGAAAGAAAATAGGGTGAGCATGAATGATTTCACTGGAAATGTGACACTTGAGCAAAGATGTGAAGGGTGTGAGAGAGCAAACCACGGTGACCTGTAGAAAATGCGTTCCAGGGAATTCCCATTGTGACTCAGTGGTTAAGAACCCAACAGAGTGTCTGTGAAGATGTGAGATCAATCCCTGGCCTTGCACAATGGGTTAAGGATCAGCATTGCAGATATGGGTTGCAGATACAGCTCAGATCCAGTGTTGCTGTGGCTGTGGCATAGGCCACAGCTGCAGCTCCAATTTGACTCCTGGTCTAGGAACTTCCATATGCCGCAGGTGCAGCTGTAGAAAGGAAGGGAGAGAGGGAGGGAGGAAGGAAAGAAGGATGGGAGGGAGGGGGGGAAAACATGTTCCAGTCTGAGCAAGACTGGTCTTGTTCTATTGTACATCATCTTGTTCGATTTTGTGGTGCCCATGAAACCTGACAAGCAGGTCATACTTTTTACCTTGTCTGGCAGGAAGACAAGGCGGAACATGTGCAAGACTTTCAGGGAATTCCGGATCTGTCTTCCTTGTGATCCTCTGAATGAATAAAGTGAAATACGTAGCATAGGAGCTCAGAGTAAAAGGCCATTTTATATCTTTTCCGCTTTTTCATGAGCATCTGATATAGCCTTTCTTCTCTCAAACGCATCTTCTCAGATACTATAAATTATGCAAAGATGAAAGGCACACTAATTTTTATCAAAACTACTTCCTGTTCCCAAAGTAATCCAAGTTCTTTCTGTTACCCTTGGCTAGAGAAAGATGGATGTGTGAGAACCAGGGGGTAGCGTGAGGGGAACAGAAGTCGTTAGGAGGCCTCCCACTCAGGAATTTAAAGAAAAAATTACTTGCTTTTCCCAAGAGAAAGCAGTTAGGCTCTGAGTGGCTCTAAGCTTTGCTTTCCTACTGGCTGCCCATTAGCCTCAGATTTACTGTGGGGACAAGAGGTACTGGCCCCAAATCACCAAAGATAAGAGGCTTCTTGGCGAGAAATAGACAAAGAAGACTGGAAGCAACAAAGAGGGCCAGAGAAAGAATAAGAGAAAACGCTGTCCTAGCAGCAGTAAATAAATCATTTGCTAAAAAGGATATTTGGCTAAATTGCCTCCAAGTGTCCATCCCCGCTGGGCATTTCTGATCAGAGAATGCAGAGTGTCATGTAAAGAGTTCAGAGATGAGCACGGTGTTTCACTGAGAACCCATCAGGAGCTGCAAAGGAGGGAACCACGTTGCTAAAGCGTGCACGTGTGCGTGAGGTTCAGTCACACCCTAAAGGACCAGCTATATGACTTGGCTAGAAATAAATCCACGAGGCTCCATTGTATCATCTGTAATACAGAGACTCTCACCTTTGTTTCAGAGATGTAGGGTCAAGTCATGTGATGCCTGGCTCATGGAAGGTGCCCAAATTACGCTGGCTTCCTTAACACCCTTTCTTCCAATACATGTAAAAGAACTGCAAGGTGTTTTTTTTTTTAGCCTGGTTCACAATATTTTCATGAGAGACTTACTATTTACCAAGAACTTCCAAGACTTACATTTGAGTCCTGCCTCCTGAATCTAGGAAGCTGTCAGATTGCTTCTCTCTCTGAAGCTCAGTTTCCTCATCCATCACCTGGGGGAAGGGCTGGCCATTTTAAGAGAGCACTGTGGTTGCTTAACTCTGGGTTTTGTCCCCGGTGCCTGCTCATCAGCTGGGACAGACAAGACACTCAGTCAAGATTGGCTAAATAAATAAGGCATTGGCTGAGCCTTGAAAATAATTTTTCCAATAGGCAAGCTCCGGCCACCAGCCTATCAGGTATCAATTCTGGGATCTTGGACTAGACACTAGAAGAAACGGGCAAAATACTCCCCGACTTCACTTTGCAAGGGTGCCGCAAAATGCTGGCATCTGAAAATTCAGACAAAAGGCAATAAATCCTTTGCCCTGTTCAGACTCTGTGACTCCATTCCATTTCTTTTTTTGACCTTCCAATTTTAGAAAGGGCTGTCGTTGCCTACCAGGCAGAGGGCACAGAGAGCTCATACAAGAAGCTCTACCTGCTTCAATGCACCACTGTGCCCCTCTCCCTGAGAAACTTTCCTTACTGTTTCTTTTTCTCCTCTCCCCGTCCTCACCTCTTCCTTCTCTCGCACCTGCCTTACCTTCTCCCTGTCCTCACTTTGACTCCCACTCTCATCTGTAAAATGGGAATCATTGAGATTTTCGCCTAGTGAGGATACGAGAATTTTAGGAGGATTAAATTAAATAAATTGAGTGATGAGCTTGTTGTGATGATTAGCATATAATAAGTCAGAGCTTAGGAAAGGATCTGCCATTATTTCTACCACATTTAATCTTGCCAGAACTTTAACAGGTGAGAGGTGACTCACCAGGGCCAACTGGAAAAATCTAGATCTGGATACAGGGATATTCTGATGCTATGGCCCATGTTGACCCATCTTCCCAAACTGGAGGAGGAAACAGAGAAGTGCCTGGAATTACACTTGCCCTGAGACAGAAAGGAGCTGGGAGAAACCAACCCAATCACGTAAAAAGCAGCCCCAGGCCACAGGAAAGGCACAGTACAACCCCACAGATATATTTGTGATAAAAGTGGGCAGTGGGACACAGGGAACTAAATTAAGCAAGTTTTCTAAAGTGTAGTGAGCATCTGTACTGGGTTTTAATCAAGTCCACGTGGGCAGGCCATGTCCAGAAGAGACATCCACAGGCATGAAGGCTCAGAGGCACAACTATGTGTCTGACAGGAGGGGCAAAACTTAGTTGAGACTCCATCGACAGGCATCACAGTCATTAACTTGGGGATGGAGACCAAGGCCCTATGACAATGACAAAAGCTCTTCAAGGATGCGGATTAGGAGGAAGATATTGAAGTGACTTAATAATGAAAGATGTATTTTATTGGCCAGCTGTTATTTTCCAGGTATCTTATAGTCTCATCGCTTTACACTAGGTATGATTATCTCCAATAGGCAGAAAAAATTAGGTTCAGAGAAGGTAAACAATTTCTCCTAGATTATATAAAAGCTACCTGGTCAGCACGCTGAGTTAGAATTTCAAAGTCAGCCCTGTTCTGTGCCAAAGTAAGTGCTCTTTCCATTGTTCCACTGACTTTATAAATTATATTCAAGGTATTCAGAGCCTCATTTCTTAAT
>PVHT020000230.1:28683970-28695002 GCA_004024745.2 Catagonus wagneri | reverse complement strand
CCCCTCCCTTCCTGACCCCAAGGCTCCTCCCCTTGAACAAAATTAGCCCCGTAAATGTCACTCTGAAGGTGCTTTGCTTATCCCCACAAAGAGCACCACCTGGTCCTTCAGATCCTCTCCCCTCTCCCCTCGACTTCCTGCCCTTTCCTTCGGTGGAAGCCAAGTCCTGGTCCCACCTGAGTGCTCCTCTCTGAAGACATGCCACCGGACTGCGTTTCATCAAACAAAGTCATCCGAGCAGAATAAAGGCGTACGCTCTCCGGGAAACATCCCCAATGTACCAGAACAATCCATCACCAAGAGGCAGGCACAAGGGCAGGGTAACCTCCCCATACCTATAGTGTGACCTGCGCTGCAGCCTCCTGGGGCCGTCCGAACACCTGCTGTTTCAATTGATAAAGTCCCCCCTGCAAGGTCAGGTGGATTTCCTCAGCTCATCCCAGGCATAAACACGCCTAGATATCTCCCGTGTTGGCCCGTGCAGCCTGATGAATATGGGACAAATAAACCCATATCAAGATAAAGCAGAGTCTTTCAAACCAAAGTCTTCACTTAGGATCAGAAATAGTAAGAGAAATGAATCTCATTTCATCCTCACAGTAATCCCATGAGCCCAGTCTTGGCGTCCCATTGCCCTGCTGGAAACACTGAGGCACAAAGAAGCTCTTGAAACTTGGTCGGAGTCCCAAAGCTTTTCAGTGACAGAAAAGGGTCTTAAGATAGGCCTCGCTGACACCTGTCTTCCACACTGTCACGTCTGACCCAGAGAATCTCATTCATGAAAAGAGAACAATCACATCTGTAAGGAAAGGGATTCCTTAGATGTGAACTAGTCTCCCTTCCCCGAATGCCCAGCTTCTCCCTGACGGCTGCAGAAACTGAGATCCAGGGAAGAGACATGACCTGTGTGAGGTCTCAGCCCACGGCAAACCTGGGGACAGGATTCACAGCGTGTCACAGTTACTATCGTGTGCTGCCGGGATCCACTTCCAGGACCAAGGCCCCTGGGTCCTGCCTTAGGAGTGAAAAGCAGTAGCCTCTAAGGCTGATGACTGAGAGAAGCCTCCTTGCTCAAGGTCAAGTGCCCTCCTGGGAGTGACCAGCATCCAGTGACTGCTCAGTGAGGGGCCAACACCCTGCCTCAAACCCCAGCTCTGAAGCCCCTGAAGGACCTGCTGAATCCTGGGAGCAACAGCATCACCGTCTGACCTCCTCCCCCAATTAATTCCCCCTCCCTACCGGGTTTTATTCTTTTATTTTACCCTCTTTTTTTTGGGGGGGGGGGTGCACATTTACAGCACATGGAAGTTCCCAGGCTAGCGGCTGAATTGAAGCTGTAGCTGCCAGCCAATGCCACAGCCACAGCAACGTGGGATTCGAGCTGTGACTGCGACCTCCACCACAGCTCGGGGCAACACTGGATCCTTAACCCACTAAGCGAGGCCAAGGATTGAACCCGAGTTCTCATGGATACCAGTTGGGTTCATTACCACTGAGCCACGATGGACACGCACCAGGTTTTATTCTTGAAAGCAGGAGCACGTCTCTAGAAACTTCCCATACACAGATCACTGTCTCAGACTCTGTTTCCAGTGAATCTGATCGAAGTCAGATGATGCCTGTAGTGGTGCTAGGAAGTCACCCCTCAGATGCATTTGGGACCATATTCACTGGCTGGATCTTAATGAGAAGCCCGTTGCTGGAGGTGGGTGAAGTGCCGATGGCCGTTTGCATTCTGTGAACAGTCTAATTGTTCAAATTTCTCCAGGGGGACTGGGGTGGGGTAACCGTGGAAGGAAGTGTGCTTCCTGGTACTTGCTCAGGTGTTCTGAGATTCCGGGGAAGGCAGCAACGGTGAGGAGCGGGGCGCAGAATGGCTGCTGCGGAGGGATATCTACTGATGTACTGAAACAAGACAGCGAGAGGCTGAGGATGACTGAGCACCAATTTTTTGAAGTGGGGGAGTCAGAGCATCATCTTGGCAGCACATCCAGGGACGTCAACCTCCTCCAGACAGGAGAACTTAATTAGGGAGCTCCAGGAGCTCCAGAGGCTGAATTCTTAAACCCAGAGAGCCTGCAATGCCCCAGCCAGGTCCCTAACTGTGCAGTCACGGGGTTCTGAGATCTGGGATTGGAGTCTCAGCGGATGACCTTGAAAGGCTTCAATACCTAGATTCTGTTGAACTCTGAGGCCCGCAAAAGCGACTCACTTCACCTGCTAGAGGCTAGCACCTTCCTCTTTCTTGGCCAAGATGGAAAGTGTTTTGATTTTTCAAAGACTGTGAGCCCGTTCAGCGTCTGCCCCGCCTCGTCTCTTGGCCGCCTGATCAATAACAAGTCAAGTAACAGTGTAACCTGGCGGGACAGGGGGGTGGGGAGTGGGCCGGTGCTGAGGGGGCAAAGGCACCACAGGACGAAGGATCAACAAGATTAGCCAACATTTGGGAGAAAACATGTATATCCAGGGGTCTGATCCTGAACGGCCAGATCAGGGCGGGAGGGGGCCACTGTGAAGTTAGATAAGTGAAAGTTCAGAATAGGTTAAATCATGTGATACAACACATACATAAACTGGCAAGGAAATAATAGTCACACAATGATAAAATGGCCTTTAGTGTAACTGACCAGGTCCCCATGGGCCTAGGAGGCCTTCCCAGAACAGACTCCCACCCCGTGTCCTCCACCTGCCTCTTGTCTGTAGAAGAACTTTAGCCTCCTAGGCCCTCCCTGAGTCCCAAAGAGCAAATTTAATCAGAGAAGTGAGAAAATGCAGAAAGAAAGGAAAACAGACAAACAAGACAAAATAGGTTAACCATTAAACAAAGTGAAGACTTTAGTTCCTCCTCAAGGGCTATAAATAATATTCTGAGCCACGTCCTTTGAGCTGCTGTGCAGACACGGAAACCCCCACCAGCTCTATGCTGCCCAAGGGCACAGCAGACCCCAGACCGGTTGGAACCAGAAGGTTGATGATGCTGACTCTCACTGACGCCACCATCAGCCAATCAGAAACATCTGCGAGCTGATCACACACCCCAGAACCCCTGGCCTCACCCTGTCTTTAGAAACCTTTCCCTGAAAGCCAGCAGGGGGAGTTTGGGCCTTTTAAGCACTCGCTACCTGGATGCTTGCTCAGCACCTGCAATAAGCACCGCCCCTTCCTTCACCACAGCCCAGAGTCAGTAGATTGGCTTTACTGCGCTCAGGCAAGGGGACCTAAGCTGGCTCTGGCAACAAAACTAAATGAGGTGTAAGTCCCAGAACTGCTGTGGCTGGAGATGAAGAGAAGGATGAAGACACTCAGTGGAGTGAGACCACAAGAATTAATACACCGCATAAGGGCAAGAGGCCCACCGGCTAGCTCCTTGTTCCACATTCCAATGGAGAGTCACCATTTATCAACATGACAACGAAGACAGAGACGAGAGAGGCACCAGATCATCAGAATGCTCAGTCGTGGCCACCCTCTGTATGGATCCCAGGCCTGACAACAGGACGCGCCAATACGAATGATAGCAAATGGGTACACCTGGGTCCTGACATACAGATAACAGCAATGGGCACGTCAAGGTCCTAACATAACAGATGCCAAATGGAGACACTTGACCCTCGGAAACAAGATGGGCCCAGTTACTGCAAGGAGAGGCGATGTCAGAACAGCACCAGGGTGGCCCCACCTGCAGAAAGTTATGGAGACAAGAGCACAGTCCCACGGCTACAAGGAACTGAATCCTGTCAACAGGCCGAATGAACTTGGAAGCAGATTCATTCCCAGAACTTCCAAATCAGCATGCAGCCTGCATAATCCTGGATCCCAGCCCCTGAGGCCCTATGTAGAACCCAGCTGAGTCCATCCAGACTTCTAAACCATGGCACTGTGAGACAATTTATGAGGGTTGTCTTACACCACCAGATACGTGATAAGCTGGTATGCAGCAAAAGAAAATTAATGCAACTATCATACGATGCAATATCCCCAGTTAGCAGAATAGAGGGTCTAGGAACAAAAGGGTAGAAACAGGACAACCTTCTCAACCACAGCTCTCCGTGACGCACTGTTTCATGTCTCCAAAACACAAGGCTCTGCAGACTATAGGTCTGGCTCAACAGGAGAAATGCTTGCATCAAGAAGACAGCGAAATTCCCATTCTTTCTTTTTTAAAATTTTTTAGAAGAAATTATTATTACTAAAGTATAGTTGATTTACAATGTTTCATCAAGTTCTGCTGTACAACAAAGTGACCCAAGCACACATTTCCCTGTGCTGTACAGTAGGATCCCATTGCCCATCCATTCCAAACAGAATGGTTTGCATCCAAAACACCCCCAAAATGCCCATCCATCCCACTCCCTCCCCTTTCTGCTTGGAAACCCCAAGTCTGCTCTTCTTGGCCATGATCTGTTTCAGTTTGTTTGTTTGTTATTTTAGATAGGCTCATCTGTTCCATATTTTGGATTCTACAAATAAGTGATATCATATGATATTTGTCTTTTTCTTTCTGACTTACCTCACTTAGTATGAGAGTTTCTAGATCCATCCATGTTGCTGCAAATGGCATTAGCTTGTCTTTGTTTATGGCTGAGTAATATTCCATTGTATATATGTACCACATCTTAATCCATTCATCTGTCAATGGACATTTAAGTTGTTTCCATGTCTTGGCTATTGTGAGTGCTGCTATGAACATAGGGATGTATGTATCTTTTTCAATGAAACTTTTGAGAATATCAATGCACCAAAAGTTGGTTCTTTGAAAAGGTCAACAAAATTGATAAACCTTTAGCCAGACTCATCAAGGAAAAAAGGGAGAGGGCTCAAAGCAATAAAATTCGAAATGAAAAAGGAGAAATTACAGCTGACCCCACAGAAATACAAAGGATCATAAGAGACTACTATGTATGAGCCACTATATGCCATTAAAATGGACAACCTAGAAGAAATGGACAGACTTTTACAAAGGCACAACCTACCAAGACTGAACCAGGAAGAAATTGAAAATATGAACAGACCAATCTCAAGTACCAAAATTGAAAATGTGATTAAAAACCTTCCAAGAAACATAAGTCCAGGACCCAATGGCTACACAAGTGAATCCTCTCAAACATCCAGAGAAGAGTTAGCACCTATTCTTCTGAAATTCTTTCAAAAAATGGCACAGGAAGAAACACTTCTAAGCTCATTCTATGAGAGCACCATCACCCTGATACCAAAACCAGAAAAAGATACAAAAAAGAAAATTACAGACCAATATCACTGATGAACATAGATGTAAAAATCCTCAACAAAATACTAGCAAACCAAATCCAAATATATATTAAAAGGATCATACACCATGATCAAATAGGATTTATCCCAGGGATGCAAGGACTCTTCAATATTCACAAGTCTATCAATGTGACATATCACATCAACAAATTGAAGGGTAAAAACCATATGATCATCTGAATAGGTACATAAAAAGCTTTCGACAAAATTCAACACCCTTCTCTGATAAAAATTCTCCAGAGAGTGGGGGTAGAGGGAACCTACCTCAACATAATAAAAAACATACATAAAAAACCCACAGCGAACCTCATTCTCAATGGTGAAAAACTGAAAACATTCCCACTAAGATGGGGAATAAAACAAGGATGTCCACTTACACCACTATTATTCAACATAGTTTCGGAAGTCCTGGCCACAGCGATCAGAGAAGAAAAAGAAATAAACAGAATTCAAATTGGAAAAGAAGTAAAACTATCACTGTTTGCAGATGACATGATACTATACTTAGAAAGCCCTAAAGACAGCACCAGGAAATTGTTAGAACCCATTCCATCGTAAGCTATGGGCTACAGACCAATCACTTTGATTTCCCTCTACCAAGAGTCCAGCAGGCAAGGAAATGAGTCACCACTCTGACAGGGACAAGTGACCCTGATCATCCAGAAGATACAGGGCTTGTCCAACACATGGAAGGAGGGGGAAAAGGTTTGGCACCTAAATAGTCCACTCAGGTGCCTCTTGGTCTTCCCACGTCAAATTCTGACAGTAAATCCACAAGTTCAGCATTCATATCCCCCCAAGAGGTTGGTAACCAAGCGCATCGTGGATGAGAGACTGGGACGTACCACCAGGTAAGCCTCTTACACCTGCAGATGTGCTAAGAGTGAAGGAATCTAGGGTCAGCAACAGAGAAAGGAGGCAATGAACATCAGCTGTGTCCTCAAGACCAAATGCAGTGGGTGTTAGGGGACCACAGTTTGTGCTATTTACATTCCCACTATAACTTTCCAAGGCAGAGAAACCAACAAGAATCTTGGAGGAGCTGTTTCCAGATAGGATCAACATTATTATACAAAGAAAACGGACCCAAGTGCTGTGAAAGATGGGCTACAGTGGCTGGTGTGGCACAAATCCTACCCCCATCAGCACCAAAACATTCACTCTTTCAGCTGCAGGAAGTACTGTCTACTGAGTTCTTACAACAGGACCTAAGGATCCGTTGCCCTTGGCAAAGGGAACTGCCTCATCTTCCCCAACAGCACCTCACAACCAAAAATCAGTTCCATCCTTCTGCTTCAATTCTAGACAGGTCAAAGGGTCATCCTATCTCCAGAGTACCCCATAGGATTGGTGTTGTAGATGCTTCATGGTTCAACCTGTCCTCTGCTCAGTCCCGCTTCCCTCACCCTCTCTTAGAGAATTGATTTTCAAGAGCACTTCCCAACTCACTTCCTACACACAACTCTCACAGAACTTGAAACCCAACCTCTAACACCGTGTGTTTCAAATGAAAAAAAGTCAGGCTTTAGAAACAGGCCTAGGTTCAAACTAGCTCCAAGTTTTCTAACTTTGGGGACATCACTGAACTATTCTAAGCCTCCGGCCCCTCAAGAAAAATAAGTGGGAACAAGTCGTTCAAATGGCTGTGTAATCACATCATCAGCTCCCATTCTTGCCATTTGACCTCGTTGTCGAAGCCTCTGCCTTTCATGATCCTTGGATGGATCCCAGGAGATATTCTCAGAATATTAACAACGAACCTCAAAGCCCAATAGGACCTCTAGGTTTCACCACTGCGTCTCTAGAGAGTAGACATGCAGAGTAGGGGCAGGATGGGCACTGCCATGCCTTGAGCTTCGCTGTTTGTAATTTTGATGAAATGGAATTTGTTATCTTCCTGCTGCTGTTGCCATATTCTAACCGGCATAACGTATCTCAAAAGAGTCCATCACATCTTTGTAAAAATTATTTTGCAATTTTTCAAAGACTATAAACAGACTGCCAGGAAGTCACATTTGGTTGGTCAGCCATCCTTTGGAAGGTGAAGCCATGAGAATAAAAGGCCCAGAGCAAATGTCACCTCCCACCCCATCAGCACTGGAACACTCCTTGGGCAGCTGTACCCAGGGCTTCCAAGCTCTTTTACCTCCTCATCCTTCCCCTACCTACTGGAGCATATTTTTGGAGCCCGAACAAGTTGTTTCAACATTGCAATAATTAAAGAGCAATCACTGAGAAAAAGCAAACATATTAAATGCAAATGCATGTGGGATGTGGCACATTAGGAGGCTGTTTCTAGTTGGCAGACAAGAATTTATTTTTAAAGTTCCAAGATTGTGTTTCCAACTTGGTTTTCTCACCACCCAAAGACCTGGGAGTTTTTTTCAGTGAGGGCTACAGTTACCCTTTTACAGGAAATCCCTTGAGACTAATGCTGGTACAAACTTCAAATGAACTCATCAACTTAATCATGCCATGTGGCCAGGAGATAAAAGCAAGTGCAAAAATACTGCTGTGCTCTCCAGAAGTCAGACTGCCCAAAGAGACAAAAGGGGTCACGCTAGACACAGGAAAGGCCTCCAGCCAGCAAGTCAGGAAAGCTGGAGACAGCGTAGTGGAACACGCAAATCCAGAATCCAAAGGTGGGAAGGCTCTGAGCTTGAAACATCTTAACTTCCCACAAAACCCCTTTATTTTTTTCATGGTACTAAGCCTTTCGCTGTATTTGACACTCTTGATATTTGCCTAGACATCTGACCGACAAAGATTCTAAACCATGGTTTATAAACTTTGCAAGCTGCGTATCACAATATAAGAGCACCCAAACTAGGAATTCTGCGTTAATAATTAACAAATTGCTTTCTGCTTATGCTGATTCCAATTCACTAAGTGTTGAACTATTTTTAAAACACGAAAATGGAAAGCTAAAAAAAAATTTTAAGTTCATGGCACTTAAATCTTCCTTCATGACTTGAATGGATTTGAGGAGAAAGACAAATATCCATATCCAGGTGATGTTAGTTAAAATTCTAATGAACCATCATTTTTCAATTCCTTCCTTCTAATTAAAATGGAAATGAACATTCTAGTGTGGAAGGAAAAATTGCTTCCTGTTAGAGGTAGCCAGAAAAGCGATTTTTCCAGGAAGAAGTAACTTTTTCCTCAATGTCCCTTTAATGCACTGACTTTTTCTTCTCTCTCCCTCTTTCTACCTCTTTCCCCATAAGAGCACGAACAACAAAATAATTATCATAGTAATAGAAGTAACCCTGGCTAACAAGATTAATTGTTATGACTAAGTAAAAAGGGAAAAGAATCCTATTTTTTGTTAATCCACCAATGAAGAAAAACTGTCTATTCACTTGGGGCAGGATGTTTAGAACATGCAGTGATGTTTAGCAGCTTATATTTCTCCTCCACCAGTATAGCGTATCCTGTTAGAAAGAGGGGAACTCGGCAAAGGCAAAAGCATATCTTCGGTGACTAACACAAAGCCTAACAGAGAGCAAGGCTTTAACAACAGGAAGTTAAAGTCTTCATAAAATGTATAAGGGAAATGTTTCACCGTGACATTTATTGACAAGGGAAATAACACTAATAATAAAGAACTGGGAGTTCCCGTCATGGCACAGTGGTTAACGAACCTGACTAGGATCCATGAGGTTGCAGGTTCGATCCCTGGCCTCACTCAGTGGGTTAAGGATCCGGCGCTGTCGTGAGCTTGGGTGTAGGTCACAGATTCGGCTCAGATCTGATGCTGCTACGGCTACGGTGTAGGCCGGCAGCTGTAACTCCGATTCAACCCCTAGCCTGGGAACTTCCATATGCCTCGGGTGCGACCCTAGAAAGAAAAAAAGAAAAAAAAAAGGGAATAATAAACAACTCCATGCTAGGCCTTGGGCTATGGTATTTTATGTCACTGCAACCTTGTTAACAAATCCAAATGAGGGAGTTCCCACTGTGATGCAGCGGAAGCAAATCCAACTAGGAGCCATGAGGTTGCGGGTTCGATCCTTGGCCTCGCTCAGTGGGTTAAGGATCTGGTGTTGCCGCGAGCTGTGGTGTAGGTTGCAGATGTGGCTTGGATCTCTGGTTGCCATGGCTGTGGCTGTGGTGTAAGCCAGCAGCTATAGCTCTGATTCGACCCCTAGCCTGGGAACCTCCATATGCCACAGGTGCGGCCATAAAAGGACAAAAAGACAAAAAAAAAAAAGAAGAAGAAAGAAATCCAAATGAGGTAGGTAAAAAAAGAATTATTGTCCTTATTCTAAAAATAAAAATAATGGCACAAAGAGTGATCAAGTAATTTGCCTGATTCTCCAGCTCGTGAAGGATGGTGCGGGTGTTTAGATCCAGGCAGGCTGACAACCTGGTGACAACAGTCTGAAGGTTCTAGGGTGGGTGTGATGGTGGGATGTTGCCTGCGGCAGAGCAGCGGGGTGCAGGCAGTGGGGGGGAACTCAGTTTGCATCCTCGAATTTTCCCCTTGCAGAAGAATCCCCGACTGCAGCCAGGCCCATAAACACCCAGAGAAAACCTGTCCTCTCTGCCTTCACTTGCACCCAGCTGTGGCCATGAGATGAGTTGCTGGGCACAGAGTCCCGGAGAGGATGTGCCTCAGGCCCCAGTGAGGTTGTGCCTTTAGAAAGGACCGGTCGCCCCAGGCCCTGCCCACCAGGTCACTCTCCACCTGGGTCCCCACCACCGCGGGCAGAGGACGGGGCTCCGGCAAGTCTCGGTCCATCAGGGCGACACAGCGCTTTCGCCACCCCTGCTGCTGTGGGGAACTGCTCTCACTGAGACTGTGTGCCCAGCACGCCCGCGTGCTGGGTCCCCGCCAGAGCTTCTGCAGCACCAGGCACCGAGCTCCCTCCTCCTTCCAGAAACCACTTCCCTCTCAGGTTCTGGGACGGCTCTCGCTCCCGCAGCTTCTCCTTCCTGTCCCCAGTCCCAGCTGCTCCTCTCGGCCCTTGACCCAGCCATCTCAGTAACTGCTCTTCGGCCGGTCCATTCTGCGCTTCTTTTACACTTTACTGGGATTCCCCAGCCACTTCAATGCCTTCTAAATGTCCATTGCTTTATTGTTTTAGGGCTGCACCTGGGTTATATGGACGTTCCTGGGCTAGGGGTCGAATCGCCACAGTCACAGCCACACCAGATTCGAGCTGCATCTGCAACCTACGCCACAGCTTGTGGCAATCCGAGACCCTTAACCCACTAAGCGAGGCCAGGAATTGAACCCGCATCCTCAAGGACACTATGTCAGGTTCTTAACCCGCTGAGCCACAACAGCAACTCCATAAAAGCCCATCACTTTTAAATGGCCCCTTCAGTCTCTACCTCTCCTTTAAGCTGCAAACCTCTAGCTAGAACGGCTCATCCTGGCTGCCAGAAGGTTCCATTTGCGTGTCCTACATGCAAGTCTGACTTTAACCTGCCCCAAATCAGCTTGTGAGACATCCTCTCAGCCTGTCTTTCCTCTTCCGTCCTCCCAGCTTAACGCCTCCCTTTGTGAGACAAGGCAGGAAGCCATGTATGTATTAGATAATGTGTATATAACATACATTAGGGAGTTCCCGTCGTGGCGCAGTGGTTAACGAATCCGACTAGGAACCATGAGGTTGCGGGTTCGGTCCCTGCCCTTGCTCAGTGGGTTAACGATCCGGCGTTGCCGTGAGCTGTGGTGTAGGTCGCAGACGCGGCTCGGATCCTGCGTTGCTGTGGCCGCGGCGTAGGCCAGTGGCTACAGCTCCGATAAGACCCC
>PVHT020000230.1:28542445-28682970 GCA_004024745.2 Catagonus wagneri | reverse complement strand
TTCGGTCCCTGCCCTTGCTCAGTGGGTTAACGATCCGGCGTTGCCGTGAGCTGTGGTGTAGGTCGCAGACGCGGCTCGGATCCTGCGTTGCTGTGGCCGCGGCGTAGGCCAGTGGCTACAGCTCCGATAAGACCCCTAGCCTGGGAACCTCCACATGCCGCAGGTGCGGCCCTAAAATGACAAAAAGGCAAAAAAAAATTAAAAAAAAAAAAAAAAAAAAAAAAAAAAAAAAAAAAAAAAAAAAAAAAAAAAAAAAAAAAAAAAAAAACATACATTACCCTATATACCTGCATATAAGGTAATGGCTGCAAAAGTGGAAGAACGGTATGATATGCAAACTTTCCACATACAGAGAGAACCCAAGAATCCCAAGGGGCAAGCAGGCTACTCTTGTGACAAGGGCACGGGTCATCTGCTCAAGGTCAGTCCCAGCTCACACAGGTCACGCAGTCACTCGAGTCCCCAGGCTTCCAAGGGCTCCCTGGTGACCTGTCCCATCAGCTCTGAAGGCTGACTCTCCTGAACTGTCAGTGACCCCAGCCACCAACCTCAGCCAACATAATCCCTGCTATTTGCAAAGCGCTTTAATACTTAAAAAAAAGAAAAAACTTTCAGAGTTGCCTTTTGTTTATGGTTTTGTCTTACGCCCCAAGTCTCTTTCAGGCCTATCAAAGATACCTTTATATAATCATTAGATGTAAGGAATGGAGTCACATCCCCTTAACATTTCACTTCCTTTTGCACAAGGAAAAAAAAAATATTCTAGTTTAGATAAAGTCCTTTTCCCTGAGCCGATACCTTCGGCTTGCCCATCCATTAGATGAATGGACACTGTTAACACAGATGTTAACAAAAATCCAACCAACAAGCAAAAAAGCTCTTGCAGAACTGTATCATCAAGGCATGACATTAGACCTTAGAGAACCCTTCAAAATTGTCTTTTTCTTGTCCACGGTCTTCTTTTTATTCTCAACCTTCTGGAACAGATGTTCTCTTTACTTGCTAGAAAAAGTATTTTCACCTATTGTTATTTCACCCTGGACCTTAATGCCTTCAAACCTTGAGTCCATAGCCCAGCTCCCCTCTACCGAAGAGGACGTTGTTTGGATTGTTTGAGAAATGGGAAGGTGGCCAAAGCGAGATGGGCCAAGGTCTTCGGGGAGGGGATGCAGGCTTGGAGGGGAGAGCATGTGACTCCCGGGTCTGGATCACCAGCTCTAAATGCATAAGAAGGTGAGGCCCAGAGACGCAGGATGAAGTGTTCCTGTGATGACCTTGGCGTCCCCAGACGCAGCCAGGCCTGAGAAAGATACAGGTCTGAACTTTCCAGTGAAGGCATCGAGGCACGTTTTCCCTCCACTGAGCTCTGCAAGACCCCTGTATCACTAACGTCTCCTTGCAGCCTCACACAGGTGACGCCCTATTCTGCCCAGATCGCAAGTGCTCTAATTCCTTACCAGTTTATTTAAACGGCTTAGGTTCATTTCTCTCAAGATCCATTTCCTATCTCTACGAATAGTCAATGGTCATAGAAACCTTGGTTATAGGGGATTTACAAGTAGCTCTGAGTGCTCTTAGCACCCACATGAGAAGGGGCCTCTAACACTTGGGGTGAGGGCTCATGACAGCCCAGTACCCAGGTTCTCAATTCACCATGTCACAATCTAGCTATGTGACCTTAAATAAGTTCCCAATATATCTGAGCATCATTTTCCTCATGTGTGAAATGCAAATGATAAAAATTGCCACTTACATGGGCATTCTAAGGATGAAGTGAACAAGTATTTGAAAAGCATGCCATGCAGTACTCAGTATACAGTTAGTGCTAATTACTGGTAGTTATTCTCAGTGAATGAGCAATATAAATTCTGAAATTATTTTATGCTTTCCTAATATAGAGATTCCAGAAAAAAATTCCTAGCTATACTTCAGAGGAAGGAAAAAAAACATACACATATATGCTATATACCGTATAGACACAGGCATACTGTATGTACATGAGTATATAGGTAATTCCATCCTGTTGAACACAATGGGAGTTCCTGTTGTGGCTCAGTGGGTTATGAATCCGACTAGTATCCACGAGGGGACGGGTTCGATCCCTGGCCTCTCTCAGTGGGTGAGGAATCTGCCGCTGCCATGAGCTGTGGTGTAGATCACAGACACAGCTCAGATGTGGCATTGCTCTGGCTGTGGCTGTGGCACAGGTCAGCAGCTGCAGTTCTGATTTGACCCCTAGCCTGGGAAGTTCCAAAGGCTGCAGGTGTGGACTGAAAATAAGTAAGTAAATAAAATAAAAATGCACACATTCACACATGGACAATGATATTTCAATTTTCCTTGTATAAAGTATTATTACTATTATCCTCACAATAACTTTAAGAGGCAATCAAACTTTCCTTCTTGACTGACAAATTAGGAAACCGAGGCTGACTAAACAGAATTTCTATTAGGAGAGATAAGCAGTGAAGTCCTACTGTACAGCATGGGGAACTCCATCCAGTCCCCGGGGACAGAACACAATCAAAGATAATAGAGGAAAGCGGATGCGTGTATACGTATGACTGGGTCACTTTGCTGTACAGCAGAAATTGACAGAATGTTGTAAATCAACTATACTTTTAATCTAAAAGATTTTAAAAAATAAAGGGAATGACAATCCCTTTAAAAAAGAACATAATGGAAGACAGTATAAGAAAAAGAATGCATATATATATATATACACAAACATATACATATATACGTATATATGACTGGGTGACTATGCTGTATAGCAGAGATTGGCATAACATTGTAAATCAACTAACTACACTTAATTTAAATTTAAGAAAAAAACTGAATTTCTAGCTATTTCCACAGCTGGTTGGCAGCAGGACTCTGGCAAACTTCCCAATTTCCTGATCCACAACCCAGTTATTTCTTCCCAGCAGACAACAGTGTACAGACTAATTTTCAGGAGCGGCAGTTCATTCATTCAAGTTTTGGGTTTTTTTTAAAAAAGCAGCGGCAGTATCAGCCTGCCTTATTCTGAAACGGGAGAATTGGACACCCGAACCTTCTCATGGCTAGATGTACTGGAGATTAAAGAGGTGACTGTCCTTCATAATTCACTCTCAGAAGTGGTGAAAAATAATCCGTTATTATCGAGAGCAAAGAAAGAGTAATTTATAGCCCACCGTGAATACTTAATCATCAGGCCCAGTGACGTCGCTCATATTAACTCAGCCCAAATAAATCAGCTGTAAACCCACAGCCCACTTCAACATGTGGCCTCGGCAAAATAAATCAAGGGGGCCTGGCGTGAAAGAGTCTGTCTGCGAAACGGAATTATTAATAAGTGATAATCCGCCAGCCTGCCCTTCCCCCGCACCCAGGCCGAAACCGCACCAGCCTCGCAAGGAAATGGAACAAGCCTGTAGATTTTTATAACCAGCAATTAGAGTACCACAGCAATTCCAAACACATTAATTACTCCTAAAAGGCCCCAGGTTGTCTTTCTGTTAATTTTCCAGTGGATAAATTTGCTACTAGGCGACAAGTGGAGTAAAACTTCATTAATTGAGACTGCCCGGGGACCAGAGTCTGAGTTAGCGAACAGCGCACATTCCACGTTTATAATCAAGGAAATGTGTTGCCTGCGACTCTGAGAACACAGAGTAATTGGAGGTAGATTCACAAAAGTTTTTATTTGCATCACAATGTGTATTTGAAAGCAAAAGGAAAAAAAACATTTTTTACCTAAAAATCACTTTTCCATAGAGTTTCTTAGAGCCGTTCTAATAAAAAGATAAGATTTTCGTTTATAATGAGCAGAGCCATTATTTACAAATGGCACTACAAATAACCGGAAAAAATTTTTAAGCTTTTTAAATATGTCTCTTCTACTTCACTTCTGAAGTCTTAACATTATATAATCTGTTTAATAACCTTCTGTGTCTTGAGTAACCTTGAGGCCAGTATTTTTCCAAATTAGTTCTTATTTGATAGGTACATAAAATCCACACGATACATAACACCTACTCCTCCTGTGTCCGCCTTAGCTGTCTGGCACTGCTCCTAGTCCGCATGACTCGTCTGATGAAGCCGTGTAGAATCTGCCACAGAGGCCTCCTCTAAGGAGCTGTTAAGACATTTATTGCCTGTCCACCCAAAAGGATCCCCCTTCTTCTCACCCACTTGTGCTTACTCTTTCTAAACGGCTTCAGCGGCAGCTGCTTGCTGCCTCTTCTTTCACCATCCGTCATCCGAACACATCACGTGTTACAAGGCAGCCGGAGGAGGTCCTCACTTTTCTGCTCTCCCACTTACCCTCCACTTTCGCACACGCGGGAGGCAGCGTCTCCACGCAAAACAAACCGGAGCATCGGGAGACCAGCTGGTCCCCACCGCCAAGAGCGTCCAACCCTCAGCCAAACAGTGGGGCGAATCTCAAGGAACTGGCATGCGTTGAGGATGGGCACAGGAGGGGGACCCGGCACATCAGTGCTTATGCCTCAAAACAAGCCTCTGGGCCAGGTATACGCCACTTTGCAGCTGAGGAATTGAGAAGCCCAGTAATGACCCGATGACTCAAGATGTCACAGTTAATACTTGATTGAGTTGAGATTCAGACCCAAGTCCATCCGAATCTAAATGCACCCCCCAGGAGAGAGAGACTTAACTCCCTGGGTGTCCCTCGGAAATCCAATTCAATTCCGGTCCTCACTGGAAACCTCGCTGCAACACGTCAAACAACCCGCTGCCTGGGAGGGATGGAGAACATGGGTGGCCCTCTTCCAGGCTGAGGTGCCCGTTCGTGTGCAGGACTCACCACCTGAGCAGGAGGAGGAGGTACAGGAGACTGGGACGATGCAGGCTGGCTTCGAGAAAAAAACCTGGACCCGACAGCTTTAAGTCCCTGAACTCAGCTTCATATGTTTTAACTTTTCTTCCTTACGGTAAAACTTCAACCAAAATGAATGGAGTCTTCCTGAGTATTCTATATAATAATATACATGTGTTTCTATACTATTCCTTTAAATATGAAGGAATGATGAGACAAAATCATGTATGAAAAATGACACAACACAGCCTTTGGAATAAAACAATTTTGATTTCAAAATACATATCAATTACATTCCAGACAAGAGCTCTCTGTCTCAGTGGCTTCTCGTTGCACCTCTGAGCTGACGGAGCCTATTCCGCGGCACACGCTGTGACGGAGACAAAGGTAAAGGTAACACACAGAAAGTTCCACTCTCAGGTTTACGCTGAGGCTAGATGAACACATTACTCCTTCCTCCTTCTCTTTATTTCCCTGCATCTGAAAAAATCATGTAAGTGTCCACAGACTCAGATTCAACTGTTAGGTCTAGAAGGGAAAGAAACATGTTATTGCAGAAAGATCTCGGTTTTAAGAATCTCGATCACTGGGGACATCCATCCTCAGGAAAAAGGAAGAGGTACGGTAATTCCTCTCCTGCAGGATTGTACATACAGAGAGTGCCTGCCCGGGCCAGGCCATTTTCTATCTTTTCGGCTTGAACAAACGATGTTAATAAATTATGTTCATTTTCAAGACCTCCATTTTCTTACGTTTATTTATTCGACAAATTATCACTCAGCACCGTCTGTGCAACAACGCTGGGAACAAGGCGACAGCCAGGTGGAGAAGAGAAGGTTCATGGTCTCATGAAATGACTTTCTCGTGGGAGAAGCCACAGATAAGTAAACAGTCAAAATCATGCGAGACCGTGGGTCAAGCTCAGAATAAAATCGCCGGGATGATGTGAGAGAGGCCTCCCTGGAGTCGAGTGCTGCCTTTCGACGCGAACACGCGGTCACCGGCACGGTACCTTCCAAGTTCTGCCTGGACTTGGCTCCTGACGCTGGGCGGGTAGTGTTCGCCCCACAGACTGCCTGTGTGCTCCCTGAGCTCTGGTCAGAGAACAATGCTCTGACCTGGACAGTGAGGGGCAGCAAGCTGCAAATGAAAACAGCTCAAGTTTCAGGGGCGAAGTTCAAGGTCTCGTCTTGCTCCGCCGTCTCCGCAACAGCAGGAAGTGGAACACACAACTGCCCCCCTGAGCCTCAGCTCTCTTGTCTAAGGGGCAAATATTTTTGAAACACCAGTTTTGTTCACAGATTTTTTTCAGTTGTGGTCTCACTTTTTATCAACCCCTAAACAGGGCGCTAGAGGAATGCTTCTCAGATTCTGTGTTTAGGATTCGGCAGGGAATACGGTAACACGCAGATTCTGATTCAGACGGTGTGGGACGGGGTCTGAGATAGTTTCTAACACGCATCTCGATGATCATCTTGTTTCTCCAACCATCGAACCCTGAATAAGAAGGAGCCAGACTCCCCTCCACGCGCACTGCCTCTCGGCCCGGATGAGGGAACAGAGAACAAAAGGGAGAAGGAAAAACAAAAAGTCTCTTCTCGTTGGGTTTACACTTCTAACGAGCGAGTTTTCCCGTCCTCCACCCTAGCTGAGAGGATGGTCCCCACCCCCAGTGGGGTTGGGGGAAAACGGATAATTGAGAAGCAAGTGGAGTTTGTGGAAAATGGAATCCAGGGAGAGGCAGATCTGAGAGACGACGCAGAAAGGAGCCGAGTCCGAGTGTGTAGACGCTCAGACTCCTCTCAGATGGGCACCACCTATGCCGGCACCGGGGACTTGCCTGGGCACCACCTATGCCGGCACCGGGGAGCTGCCTGGGCACCACCTATGCCGGCACCGGGGAGCTGCCTGGGCACCACCTATGCCGGCACCGGGGAGCTGCCTGGGCACCACCTATGCCGGCACCGGGGACTTCCCTGGGCACCATCTATGCCGGCACCGGGGAGCTGCCTGGGCACCACCTATGCCGGCACCGGGGAGCTGCCTGGGCACCACCTATGCCGGCACCGGGGAGCTGCCTGGGCACCACCTATGCCGGCACCGGGGAGCTGCCTGGGCACCACCTATGCCGGCACCGGGGACTTGCCTGGGCACCAAGACCCCCTCAGGTGGGCGTGCATCATCGCTCAAGGAGCTGTTGGTAGTGGTGACGGTGGTGGTGTTAACTGCGGTGATGGTGGAAGTGACGGTGGCATTGGTGCTGGTGGAGATGGTGACAGCGGCAGCAACGCCGACAGCAGTAGAGGTCATCATGCTGGTAGCAGGAATGGATCGTAACGGCTGGGGTGGTGGTATTTATGGATTTATTGATTTATTGTTGCTTTTTAGGGCACACCTAGGGTATGTGGAGGTTCCCAGGCTAGGGGTCAAATCGGAGCTGCAGCTGCCAGCCTACACCACAGCTCACGGCCACACCGGATCCTTAACCCAGTGAGCGAGGCCAGGGATCGGACCCACATCCTCAAGGATCCTAGTCAGGTTCGTTAACCACTGAGCCACAAAGGGAACTCCTACGGTATTTATTTATGGCAATTGTTTGAAAGAGAAAGCCCCTGAACAGTCCTTGTACAGCCCTGACAAGAACCAGGTCGGATCCCCATTCAGCCAGAACGTAACACATCACAGCTCCAGTGCATCCATAAAACGGGAAAAACAGTTCCCGTTGTGGTTCGGCGGGTTAAGAACCCATCACAGTGTCCATGAGGACGCAGGTTCACTCCCTGACCGCACTCAGTGGGTTAAGGATCCGGCACTGCCACAAGCAGGAGCGCAGGTCACAGATCTGGCGTGGCTGTGGCTGTGGCGTGGGTCACAGCTGCAGCTCCAATTCTACAACTAGCCTGGGAACTTCCAAATGCCACAGGCGCAGCCATAAAAAGAAGGGAAAAAAACATAAAATGGGCATAATGAGCCCTAACTCATACGGCTTGTTTTGCACAAGGAGTGAGCGCACATCTGCTGCAGAGCTTGAAGAAATAAAACACCATGCAGATACATTTCATCATGACAGACCTACACGCCAAAGTCATGGAGAATCTATGCTTGTTTATCTCGCTCACATATGCCTAGAAACAGACAGCTTCTGCCTATGACCCTTCAAAGCAGAACTTCCTGCGTGCAGGCTCTCTGATGCTTGATTCTTCCGAAGGGGGTATTTTTGGTCCAGGGCCCCGCTCAGAACATCTTCAGATCCCACATCCCGGTCACTGCCCACTCCTCCCACTGTCACGACCAAGCCAGCTTAAATTTTAGATCCTATTTTCCTTCCCAGTGAACAATAAAACAAATACCTCTCCTCAAAACTTCCTCAATAAATGTTCCATGAACAAGAGGCCAAGCACTGCGAGGAATTTATTATAAACACTCTATGGCTTGCCTTTCCAAAATGGGGAGGGGGGTGAGGATTTTTTAAATAAATTTTAGAAAAAAAAAAGCTTCTATCAAAGGTAACAATTTTCATGAACAATCCTCCAGCCCCCGGAAGGACGGAAACGCTGCGGACTGAAGCCCCGAGGGCTGGTCTTGTCCAGAGGTGGCTCCCCCTGGACTTGACGGAGGGCAGGTGAGCTCCTCAAGCTGATAAGCTGTCTCTCCAGACACTGTGGCCGCCAATCGAACACGGCAGGGCCCCCCTGCCTTCACTGTCATCTACTGAGACAAGTCGTGTAACTGGCGACACCAGGGAGAGGGCGCGAGACCCCCGATGGGCCGCTCCTCCTTCTGGTAAGCAGGCGATCCGGCCGCCTCCCTCTCCCACTGCCCCCAGCTGTCTCCTCACGAACAATTCCATCCCCTCCCGCCTGCATGCCATCCATCCATCTAGCCCATTCTGGTATTTACTTGACGTACTTTTCCTGCGGTCTGAGGGGTGCGTGAAATGCTAAGAGGGGACAGCTGTGGCTCTGCAGGGCTGCTCACAGAGATGCGATGAGACTAGAAACGCTGGCGCTCACGCATCTTAAACCGCTGCGAGAAGACCCCAGACGACCCTGCGTGTCCGCTCTGGATGGAAGCGCTGAGCGAGTCCCTCCCTGCACCGCAGAGGCAGGTCACATTTTTAGTTAGGATAGAACAGGTTATACGGCAGCGACGAGCAGACCCCCAAATCTCATTGTGTTAACACGATAAAAGTTGTCGCTCACACCTGCTCAAGTCCTGAGAGGGCCGTGGAGCTGTCAGTGACACTACTGCTCCCACCCTGCACTTCCAGCCTCGGAGACACACATCTTCCAAGGAGACAGCGGGGATGAGAGTGAGGGCTGAAGGAGCCCCAGAAGGAATTTTTTTAAAAAGATCCTTCTGCTTTTTTCCTTCTTTCATCACTTTTACTTTTTTAAAAATTTTATTGGAACACAGCTGATTCCATAGAATGATTTTAAGGGCCAACCTCTGAAGTAGCTGATAATACACCTGCCATGTCCAGGCAGCCAGATACACTCCCCAACGAAACCATCCATGGCTGGGAAACCGAGACGAGCTCGTGGGTATGCCGGGAACACCAAGTGTCTGGCCGCACCCGTGGGCGGGAGTCCGACCCGAACCTTGCCCCGCACTCCAACCTGTACAGCAGTGGCCCACCCTCCGCGTCCTCGGCAGGAGCTCTACTGGCACAGAAGGGCTCCGTGAGGAGGCCCGGGGGCACAGCCAGCCTCTGCGCATCAATCACATCGCATCTCTGAAAGGGGCAGAACAGAGTGGCTGGAGTCCCCGTCATGGCTCAGCAGAAACGAATCTGACTGATATCCAGGAGGACGCAGGATCGATCCCTGGCCTCTCTCCATGGGTTAAGGATCTGGAGCTGTGGTGTAGGTCACAGACGTGGCGCGGATCCCACGTTGCTGTGGCTGTGATGTAGGCCGGCAGCTGCAGCTCTGATTCAAACCCTAGCCTGGGAACTTCCATATTCTACACATGCAGCCCTAAAAAAAAAAAAAAAAAAAACGGAGCTTCAGCTGCCAGCCTACACAAGCCACAGCAATGTGGGATCTGAGCTGCGTCTGCGACCTACACCACAGCTCATAGGAACACCGGACCCTTAACCCACTGAGCAAGGCCAGGGATCGAACCTGGGTCCTCATGGATACTAGTCGGGTTCATTACTGCGGAGCCACAACAAGAAGTCTGAAGTGCAGGGTCTTAAGGCAAAGGTACAGCAAGGGAAGAAAAATCAGAAATAATAACGCAACCTACCACATTCTATCATCTACTTCCCCCCCGTTCCTGGTAAAGATCATTCCCCAATTCAGGAAATAATTTTACCTAAAAACTCCATTTTATAGATGAATCATTAAAGGCCCAGAGAAGGCATTAACCCACTTGGTCATGCACAGCAGTCCCTGGACAAAAAGCCCAGCTCTTGACTGTGAAAGTCCCTGGCCTCAGAAGGGACAGGATGGCTGAAACCATGCCATGACGTCTCCAAGCCCATCATTGTCAGATGTCTTGTGAGCTAATTGACCGAACAACTTTGCCACCTGACTCTCATTTCTCCACTTTCCACACAGGGCATGGGAACAAAATACATGAACCAATTATTTGAAATCTACTTCATTTTTTAAAAATGAGACCCTGTTCAAACTGTATTTGCTGGTTAGCATCATTTGCATTCCAGGTTTATCTTCAACATATAGACAAATACACTTTACACTTAAAAAAGTAAAACATGGTGGAATGCCCCATAGGGACTCCACGGGGGGCGGGGGGAGCCAGGATGGGAAAGGTGTTGACAAGAAGAAAGGGAAAATGCTTTTTCCACTAAAATAGCACTTTGCAAGCATTTAATTGTGGCTTGATTTGGGTGATTGCAATTAAAACACTTTCTCTGTTTGGGGACTAGCATGTCAGAATCCCAGTCTAGGTCAAGTAGATACTCTCTTTAATAAGGAGTCTGATGAAAAATAAGAACTGCCCCCCCCATGAGAAAGGTAAGTGGGAGGGCAGTGCTGTGTGACTGCCTTGAGAAGGAAGGCAGACCCTCTCAGTCAGCAGCCTGCAATGAATAAATCTTTCCCACTAGACAGGTGATGAAGCAGACACCCAGAGTCTGGTCAGACCCAGAACCCAGGTCTGAACACAATGCACATTCCTTCGTTAAACAAGAACACGCTGGGATTTATCTGTGCCAAGCAGTTCACTTGCCCTAGGACAGAGATAAATAAGCCAGAAGTCTCCGCACTCAAGGAGCTGATGGTCCAAAGAAATAGGCCATCAAAAAAATAGATGGTCTGGAGTTCCCATTGTGGCTCACTGGGTTAAGAACCTGACACAGTGTCCATGAAGATGTGGGTTCAATCCCTGGTCTCGCTCAGCAGGGTTAAGGATCCATAAGCTGAAGCGTACATTGCAGATATGGCTCAGATTTGGCATTGCTGAGGCTGTAGTGTAGGCCAGCTCTACAGCTCCAATTCAGCCCTTAGCCTGGGAACCTCCGTATGCTGCAGGTGCAACCCTACAAAGACAAAAAAAAAAAAAAAAAAAGATGGCCAAAACATATGCACACACAGTATCATATGATTTTAGCATTATGCCATGTAAATTAATATATATTATATATAATACACCAAAGCTTTTTCCACTAATGTAAGGCTGTGAGGTCATAAACACTCCAGCTACACACGTGCACATGTGTCTAAGCCTAGACAGAGCCATGTACTCCAGGATATATTCAACAAAAGGCATGTTCACAGCAGCTCCAAATATAAAATTGCCCAAATACCCAGGAACCAAAAAATATGAAAATAAATTATAGCATAATAAATTACAACACCCAATGGAACACAACACCACAAGAAGAGTGAACACATTACAGCATGCACAGCAGCACAGGTGAACCTCTCAGACTATGTGGACTGAAAGAAGCCAGGCACACAGGCTCCACAACTCCACTCAGAGCAAGCAGGCAAGCAGGAAAATCCCCTCCACTGGGAGAAGTCAGAGAAGAGAGCAGGATGGGAAGGAAGCATCTGAAAGATTCTGGGCAGGTGACGATGCTTGGTTTCTCAATCTCATCAGATACTGGTGAAGAGGGTGACTTTAGCTTATGGAAATGTATTAAGCCATGCCCTTATGACATGCCTGCTTTTCCATGTGAAAATGGTGCATTACTTAGAAGTTTTGTTTTTTGTTGTGTTTTTTTTTTTGTTGTTGGGTTTGTTTTTTTAGAAATGCAGTAAAGCAAATGACAGCCCCATCCACTTCATCTCTTTAATATTCTCTGATTTGCTTTCGTTGTCCTGGGCACAGCCAGAGCTCAGATTGCTGTAATATACCACAGTAGCCTGGGTTAATAGAGCAAGTAGACATTTTTATTCCCATAACAAATCAGCAGGCTGATAAACAAGGGTATTATTGAACGTGTATGTGTCTGTTTCTCTGGCTGTTTTATTTTTCACTCCTTTCGTAAAGACCAACACACCCTGGGTCTTAAGATTCTGCTCCAAAGAAAGCCCATCAAATTCTGATTAGCTGCAATCCAGAATGAATCTTTTCAGTGAATGAAAATGAGGCAAGCTTTTATGGGCCTATTACCCGAGGCCATCCAGTGGTATTTTTATTCTCCATATTTGACCTTAAAAATGTTTTGCAGTTTGTCAAGGATATAATTTTAACCCAGTCGGGCTGCAGGGGCAGCTAATTAAGTGGTGTTTAATGACATTTGTTCCTTAAAGGAGGCCCGATTAAATGTACCATGTAATTTTTTACCAAATCAAGCAATTCACCCAATTTTCAAATGTGCTTAATAAGCCAGGCCCAAGTCGTTACAGCCTGCCAGCCGGGTGACTGATGCGGCAGGAGTGAACTCTCAGCACGTCAATAACCCCCCGCCCCGCCTCTGTCCAGGCTCCAGGCCGGGCCTCCCACCGGCCAGTCTTCTCCACTCCCTCACCTCTGCCGTTCTAGAGAATCGATCCAAAATCTGGGTTTTTTTTTTCTTGGAGTTTTCTCCATCCGGAATTTTCTCCCATTTAGCCAAGATCAGCTCTTCCTCCAAACTCCTGTAACTCCCGGTATTTGCCCCTCATCTGTGCGTGTGTGCCACGCTTCAAATTCTTCGCTCCTCACTCCTCCAGGTGCCCCTCGTGTCCCCAATTAAGTTATAATCAGCGTGAGTTCAGAAACGCTTTTTCTTCTTTTTCCAGGCCTCGGAGCTGGGCACGGTCCTCGGGACACAGAAGGGCTGGGATCTGGCAAGAGCAGGGCTGCTTTAGGAGGACGTACAGATGTCGTCCTCTGGCCACTTAGCATCTGTGTGGCCTTGGGCAGTTAATTATTCATTTTCTTCTCTAAGCCTCAGGCCCCTGACCTGCAAAAGGATATATATAAATCTCCCCTGCGTGACTCTAGTGGGAATTAAAAAAAGGCAGTGGTTCTCAAACTTTACTTTGTCTAAGAATTGCCAGAGTGGTTGTTAAATATGGAAAATCCTGGGCCGCTCTCCTTCCCCCCAGAAATTCTGACTAAGACTAGAAAACCGCTCAGGAATCTGTAAGTATCTCTCACTCCCACACTCGATGCTAGTGCAGTGTTCAGAGGTATCAGCCTTTGAGAAACACTGAGATGCAAATAATAACAGCAGCAACAATAGTATTTACTATTATTGTTATTACAAAGCAAGTTGATGTCAAAGTTTAAAGAGCTAATAAATAGCTCTTCAACTCTGTACTCAACTTAAGGACAAATTAAGAGATAAAGAAACAATAAAGTTCCACCTAATTCCGAAGTCTGGACTTGGAAAGTTCCAGTTTTGCCACTTTGGTTGGGCTTCTTTTGGTTGCAAGACAAACAGCCTTTGACAAACAGCACGTTTCCACACCGCTCCGCAATTCACAGGCCCCCAGCGCTCAGGCACGGCCCACCTCCCAGTCCTGCCCTTGGCACTCTCTGCTCTTGGCACGAGCCAGCTCCTGGTGACGCATGCATGTCACGCACACGCTGTAAGCCTTGGAAACACAAGAAGGAACAAGAAAGATGCAGGACCCAGGTCCTGCCTTGGAGCTGTCAGGGTCCGGGGGGTCCGAGAAATGAAGCAGTTTCTTGAGGGGAAGCGCTGGGGGCTCTGGCAGTGGGGTGTACACACCCCTGGCCCCAACGCCTGTCAGCCTGGGCCCCAGAAGGCCTCTATTCGCTCTGATCACAGTCACAGCGACAGCACTGCTGAGCCCCGCTCCGGGTCCGTCCTCCGCTTTGCGACCATCTTTCCTCTCCCTTTTACCTAAAGCTGCGCGTCCTCCCGGAAGCTGCCTTTCTCTTTTGTTTTAGGGGCATGTGAGGCAGGAACTAACATTTAAAAAAACAAACCAAAAGGGAGCTGTGGCACAGTGGAAACAAATCTGGCTAGTATCCATGAGGATGTGGGTTCGATCCCTGGCCTCCCTCAGGGGGTCGGGGATCCAGTGTTGCTGTGAGCTGTGGTGTAGGTCGCAGACACGGCCTGGATCCCAAGCTGCTGTGGCTGTGGTGCAGGCCGGCAGTTGTAGCTCCTATTTGACTCCTAGCCTGGGAACATCCATATACTGCAGGTGAGGCCCTAAAAAGCAAAAAAATAAAATAAAAAACAAACAAAAAACTTACTGTTTGGTTTTTTTGCTGAACAAAATGTGAAGAAAGCACCCCCGCCTACGACTGGGAAAGGGCAGCTGCCAGCACCATGAAGGCCCTGTTATCAAAGCAGCCGAGGCCAAGGCCTATTCTGCAGGGACCCCTCCAAGCCCTTGGATCTCCCCATTCTCCCCACTTTTCATATGGGGGCAGGAGCCTGGAAAAATTATTTACTTCATTGTGCAAGAGAGAAGCAAGAAAGGATAGGGAACATAATTACGGGGAGCCCTGAGCCTCCCTAACCTGATGGAGGCTCAAATTTCCCACTTACTAGCTGGTAACCTAGAACGAGTCAAAGCACAAACAACAGTCATGAGGAATATGATTGATAATTCAGAAAAGAAAATTAAAACAGGCACAGGTATGCAGCAGGGGCTTTACTATGTGAATTCTTGTGGCATGAGGATTGTACCTTACTCTTTCTGAAGATGAGAGGAGTGGGTGTGCCGAGGGAGAGAGGCTAGGGCTTTTTGAAGTGACTCACGGCCTCATAACAGAAATCAAAAGACTTTTAAGTCAGCACCGCAGCCCCGGATGCGGAATAAAAGCCAGCCAAGCAAGAAGACATACTCACTTCAGTGGCTCCAATTCCCACTGTCGTTTTGCTTCTTAGGTTTAGGGAAAAAATCAGCCAAACAAAACCTTTTTTTCTCATTTCCTTCTTTTCATTCCTGGGTCTTTTGCTCCATGCCTCACTCACCCCAAATCTCTTACCCTCCAGATTCTGCCTTAGTCACGGCTGTCCCCAAGAGGTGCCCTTACTGGAGCTGCCTTCGGCTTCCTGCCAGGGACGCTGAGGTGACGATTCTGAATTTAGCCAGGACCTCCGTGCGCAAGGCCCCCCTGAGGACAGGACTTTCTCGGAGGCAGGTGGTGCCTGAGTGGATGCTGGCACAGGACTAGGCATGAACCAGCTCAAAGGCAGTGAATCCAGGGGCACTGACCAGTCTGCCGTGCTCACGGCAGGCTTCCTAGAGGAGGTGTCCACACTTGCTTGTGAGCAGTATCAGTCAGTAAGTCAGGAGACATTTATGGAGCGCCTACTGTACATCAAGCCCTGAGATCTCAAGGAGAGCTGAAGGTGGGAACCGACAGCACCTGGAAGAGAGCAGGTGTTGGGGGCTAAGTGACAGGTTGAGGAACCACAAGTCGCTGGGGGGATGGAACACTGCAGCCAAGGGGAGAAAATGTGGGGGACATGGCTGGACCACAGCAGAGACGGCCTGGAGGTCAAGCTTGTTCCTAAAAGAACTCAGCTCCTGTAAACACAGAAAGCTCCTGTCACACCACTCTGGGTGGCAGAACTAGAAGTGAAACCGGGTGGCCCAGTTCCCAATCCAGGGCTTACGTCACGGCCCAAGATGCCTTCACTGATCATTTCTTTCCATCCTGGCAAACAATAACAACAGCAATAACACCACCACCAACAGTGCGTGTGTCGTGGATACTCGCTGCATGCCGAGTGCTACTCTGAAGCATCTTGTATGTTTTTATCTCTTGCAACGATCCTAGGTAATAATTAACCTCCATTTCACACAGGAGTCTTTGGAGGCACAGAAAGGTTAAACAATTTTTTTTTCTTTTTAGGGACGCACCCACGGCATATGGAAGTTCTAGGCTACGGGTCAAATCGGAGCTGCAGCTGCTGGCCTACACCACAGCCACAGCAACATGGGATCCTGGACCCACTGAGCAAGGCCAGGGATTGAACCCGCATCCTCATGGATACTAGGGGGACTCATTTCTGCTGCGCCACAACGGCAACTCCAAGTCAAATAACTTCATCAAGGCCACACAGTCAGTGAGCGGTGGAGCGGGGATTCAAACCCCAGCATTCCGGCTCCAAATCCACATGTTCACTGCCTACTCGGCTGACAGGCGAAGCCGGCGGTCTCATCTCAGGCCAGCGTGGTTCCAGACGGATGCTGAACTTCCCGCCCGCCTTCCCCTTCAAAGCCAGCGGGCACACGGACCGGGGGCTGGTGGCTCTGACCAACTCCAAGACGCAAGGAAGAGGCTCGTTGCAGACGCCGCCCCAGGCCCCCGGGCAGGCGGGCTGGCAGTGACATCCTGCTCTGCGCCGGGCGCTGCCACTGCGAGCTCTGAACGACTCCACCACGCGTCTTTCTCTGAACTGTAAGCCCAGCTGGGAACCGCTTTGCCAGGAGAAAACCAACGTGGGAAGGGCGGGTGGACGGCAGGCGGCCGCGGGAAGGTGGGAGGGGCCCGGACGGCGGCCGGAGCTGTCAGTCTGGGGGCCGCGTGCTGGCTCCACTGCTTTGCAGGAACACAGACGCCGCATCAGTCTCCTGAACACGGTCCGCCTTTGCTTCCCGGCCTGCACAGTGGGAGAACCGAACCACACGTCTTTCTTCCAAAAAAAAAAAAAAAATGTGCGTAAAACATCGCTTTTGGCCAGACCGAGGCCTGAGGACCACGAGCGGGAAGGGAAGGGGCACCTGCGAGCGAGGCCCGCCTGCCCAGCACCTCTCTAAGCGCCTCCGCGTTATCTTCTCTCACCTTCTGACGTGCATGCGATGAGTGCACCATTTCACAGACGAGGAAGCCAGGGCACAGGCTGATTCGGGAGCTGATCCCAGGGCACGTGGTCACCAGGAGGTGGCATCCGGTCAGCCCCAGCGCCCGGATCCTACCGCAACGGCCCAGGGACCAAACTGATTCATATCTGATGAAATCATCCGTGAGCCCGGATGCCCTCTGGGCTGGCGGCTTCGGGGGCGGACTCACTTCTTGCTCTTTTTCTTCTCTCTGGCTTTAGTTGTGGATGCCTGCTCTTTGACGGAGGGAGTGGGGGGGGTGTCAGCTGAGAGGTGACCCAAATCTAAGGAGACAGAGCACCCGCTGCTGAGCCCTGTAGGGGCTTTTGGCTTTGAGAGAGAAAGGGAGGTTCATCGACGGGGCCCCAAAGGGCAGGTGGGGACCCAGACTCAGAGGTCAGACGGCCCAGCCTGGCCATGCTAGCCAGATGTGTGATCTGAAGCGGATTATCTACCTCAACACACCTCCTTTTCCTGATGGATGGAACAGGGGCGCTAAAAGTATCACCCTCACAGGGCTGCTGCAAGGACGCGATGAGCGAATCTATGAAACAGCCTTAGAAATAGGTCTAGCCTTATTATTATTGAGAAATTGAAAGAGCAGCCTCAACTCTCAAGGGCTGTGGAAAATTTGATGGAGTTTTCTCCATGCATTTAAAATAATTTCTCTACATTTTAAATAATGCAGGATGGTTTATAATGAAATCGTCATTGATCTGGATGGATGTGACTCATATAACACAGTAACAAAGTAGGAATGAGGAGAGCTGGGTTTTCAACCCAGTTCCTTCCCTAACCAGCCATGTAGCTTCGGGGCGAGTTTCTTAACCTCTCTTATCTACATTGTCTTCAGCTATAAAATAAGGACAATGGTAATAACATGGATGCTTTGGGTAAGAACTAGAATAAAGACAGCTTAGTCAATTTTTTAGTGATCTTCAACCCCGTTGAAGAGGGCCAAGATCATTCAATAGAGAAAGAACAGACTTTTCAGCAAAGGATGCCAAGACGGCTGGCTACTGGCACGCAAAGGAATGGAGGCAGACCCTTCTCACCTCACAGCACAAACAGAAATTAACTCAACTACACAGGACCCAGTGGATTCCACTCCTGGGTACACAGCCCAGAAAACCAAGACAATAACTTGAAAAGCTACGTTTGCCCTGGTGTTCACAGCAGCACTATTTACTCGTTGCTAAGAAATGGAAACGACCTAATGTGTCCCTCGACAGATGATGGATAAAGAAGCTGTGAGGTGTGTGTGTGTGTGTGCACACAAATGGTTTGTCATTTGCAGCAACATGGAGAGACATGGAGGGCATTATGTTAAGTGAAACAAGTCAGAGAGAAAGACAAATACTGTATGATATTGATATGTATAGTCCAAGAAATACAACAAACTAGTGAACAGAACCAAAAAAAGACACAGACTCATGGAAATAGAGAACAAACTAGTGGTTACCAGCGGGGAGAGGGCAGGGAGAGAGGACAGGGGGGAGGGGACTAAGAGGTACAAACTATCACGTATAAAATAAGCTACAAGGATATACTGTGCGGCACAACTGTAAGTGGAGGATAACCTCTAAAAACTGTGAATCGCGGCACTGTACACCTGTAACATTGCACAGCAACTGCACTTCCATTAAAAAATAATTCTTAAAGTTAACTCAAAACGGATCAAAGAATTAAACGTAACAGCTAAAACCATAAACATTTTAGAAGAAAACATGGGTGTAAATCTTCAGAGCCTTAGATTAGCCAACAGTTTCTTAGATATGCCACCAAGCGCAGAAGAAACCAAAGGAGAATAAAGTGTACCTCACCAAAATTAAAAACCTTTGCGTGTTAAACATCATAGAATCACCATTTCTTATTTGTGGTGAGAACATGTAAGACCTTTCTTTAAAAAAAAAAATGTAGTCCTTGTACCTTTATTATTTTTGCCTCATTCCGCAATGAGTCCGTGACAGGAGGGGGGGGTGGAGGGCAGGAGGGAAGAACAACAAACCAGTAGCTCCGCAAATGCAAATGAGTACCTGCTTGGCCTACAGAGCTCAGAAAGTAGGGCTTATCTCTTCCGAGTTAGAGACGCTACAACAGCCACCGGAGACGGTTATGTCAGTGGCCTCCAGACACAGAAGTGGCAGGACTAGACGCTAACGCACGAGTGCCTAATGACTGGCTTCTATTAAAGTCTTTCTTAGCTGTTTTAATTACACTTTATGATACATAAATAGAGGACTGTAGTTACAGAATTCAAACCACGAGTCCTTCCCCCCATATTACTCATCTCATCAAAGGCAAACCCAGGCGTCAGGGGTCAGGACGCCCGCCCTGGGTCCAGACACACGTACCCAGAGAATAAATAAACTGGCAACAGGGTTTACCATCCCCACGGTTTATCAGTGTGAATTAATTTTTAATTTCTCTCTTTTCATTTAACAGTACTGTGTCTTCCTCTGTACAGAGGTCTCTTTTAAAATTCTGCATAATGCTGTATAGCAGAGACATAAAACTGCACGCCTATTATTGGATATTTATGTTATTTCCAATGTTACTCTCGTACACAGTGGGGGGACTGCAATTTTGCTTTATTAATTTGCTCTTCAGCCCAGCAATTCCACTCCATGTGGTCCTGGGAAATACACATACACACAGAGGCCTCGACAAGCGTGTTCCTCTAGGCACCGTTTGTAAAAGCGAAACACCGTCTGTGACATTCGAAAGCCCGTGTCCTCTGCACTGACCTCGGAAGCGACCTATGGACTCACAAGGGTTCCCGGCCAGCAGGCGACGCCTCTTCCACTGGCTGGATGTGCGGGGCCAGAACCCAGGCTTGACCCGACCCCCGCTGCCCACCACGCCCTCTCCCACCCCACCCCTGGCGCACGTGCGATGAGTTCAGAGCGGTGCTTGGGTCCCAGCAGCCCAGCCTTCCGGTGTTTCCTCTGAAAGGAGCTAGACACACGTGGGAAGGATGAATTCTGTTCTCCTGCTCCAAGGACCAGAATCTGGCCTCTGAGGAAATCCACCACAGAGGTGATATCTGACCTGAGGACTTTCACTAGGGGGGAGGGAAGATTCCAGAGGGTGGGTGGCCTTGAAGATAGTCCCAGAGGTAAGAGAGCAGAAAATAAACATTCATAGAGCAGAGAAAGGCCAACTGTGGATAAACGCAGATTTCAAAGTGGAGAATAGAGAGTGACATAATTTTCACTGAGATACAGTTGGCACGTGACATGGTACAGGTTTAAGGCGTCCACTGGTGTTGACTTCCTACATTTACAGATTTCTGCATGACCACGGTGTAGCATTCCCTGACACCTCCGTCATGTCCAACAGTTATTTCCTTTTATGTGGTGAGAGAATTTAAGGTCTAATCACTGAAGTATAAAGTACAGAACTGCTGACACTATCACAATTCTACACACTCCATCTCCAGAACCTATTTTTCTTCCAATTGCAAGTTTGTACCCTGAGACCAACACCTGCCCAGCTCCCATCCGATCCCAGGTAACCACCATCCAACACTCTACTCTGTTTCTCTGAGACTGCTTTGCCAGGTTCCACATGTAAGTGATATCATACAGTTTCTGTCTCTCTCTGCTTACCTCACCTAGCATGATGTCCTCAAGGTCCACCCACATGGCCACATGTAGCAGGATCTCCTTCCTCCTCAGGACTGAAACACAGCTCAATGTGTGTGTCTGTCCGCCCGACCCACATCTTATTCATCCATTGGTCTGCTCATCTGCTGACTGACCTTTAGGCTGTTTCCAACTCCTGGTTATTGTGAGCAGTGCTGCCTTGAACATGGGAGTGGGTGATGCAACTTGAAACGTAAGAGGCCATTGCTGACAGAAGGAGAAAGGCATTAGCTGTTCGGGATGCACCGGGGATTCGTTAAGGGAGTTTTCAGATGAAAGGAACATGGCAAAGCACCTGCTTTCTCAGTAAAGATCCCTGTGATGGAGGGCGGGAGATGGGATGGAGGCTGAGAGATCTGAGCCAAGAAGACCCAGCCAGCAGGAGCTATCAGCACCGTCCAAAGGCGAGCCACAGCACAGAGGAGGTGGACAAACGCCCATGGACGCAAAACCCATCGTGGCCAAGGATATGTGGATGGCATCTGTGATTCTGCCCCTTGCCAGCTGTGGGATTCGGGGCCAATCGTTTCAGCTCTGCTCAGTGTTAACTGCTGGATCTCCTCCCCAGGTGAGGTCAGGACTAAATGAGAGAGTGGACACCCACATGCTTTACTTGAACTGAGATAAAAGTCACCATTTTAAAGCACACAATTCGCACGGCTGTTTATTCACATTGCTGTGCACCCACTGGCACCATCTGATCCCTGAACGTTCTCATCACCTCAAATGAAATTTTGTACCTATTACCAGCTGCGTCCCCTCCACTCCAGTCCCCTGCAACCACTAATCTACTGTCTCTATGAATTTACTTATTCTGGATATTTAAATATAATCATACAACACGTGGCATATCACATTTGCTTCTTTCACTTAGCAGAATGTTTTCGAGGTTCCTCCAATATTGTTGCACGTATCCCTACTTCACTCCTTTCCATGTCTTAACAACACGGCTTCGTACGCATAGCCTACATGGTGTTTACCCATTCATCAGTTGATGGACATTCTGGATGGTTTCCACTTTGGGGCCATTGGGAATAATGGTGTCCGGAGCACCTGTGTACAAGCTTTTGTTTCAATACCTCTTTTTAAACTAAAAGATATTCATTCACTTCATTTAATTATTTACTCAGAACTTTTCATGTGCCCCAGGGTGTGCTACGTTCTGGGGTTAGAAACTTCCACAGGCAGGTAAGGTGCCTGACCTCTGGGTATGTCCATTTTATTGGGGGAGAGAAGCAGTAAATGAGGAAATAAACAAGGTAACTGCAGATGGTGACACATCTTCTGAAAAGGAAATAGGACTATTTCAGAGCAGAGCAACTGGTTAAAGAAGAAGTGAGACCTTAGGCAGGATAATCAGTGTATCAGTCACGGTTCTCCAGAGAAAGAGGACCAGAAGGATGTGTGTATAGAGAGATTTTAAGAAGGTGGTTCATGCAACTGTCATGGTTACAAGTTCAAAATCTACTGGGAGGGAAAGCAGGCTGAAGATCCAGGGAAGATCCTGTGTTGCAGTTTAGGTCCAAAGGTTAACTACTGACAAAACACCCTTGCATGGGGAGGTCAGTCTTTGTTCTACTAAGACCTTCAACTGATTAGACGAGGCCCACCCATACTACAGAGGGCAATCCGCTTTACTCAAAGTTCCCATTTGAATGTGAATCTCATCCACAAAAACACCATCACAGAAACATCAGGACAATATCTATCACGTTATCTGGGTACCACGCCCCCACCAAGCTGACGGGAAATTAACTGTCACAACCAAGGAAGGTGTCCTGGAGGAACAATCAATTCTGGCTGTGCTGCAAGAAGGAGCAGGAGCCCTCCATGCAAAATCCTAGAGGAAAAGTATGCCTAGCAGAATGAACAGCAAGTGCAAAGGCCTCAGGGAGGCAAAGTGTACAAAGTTAGTTGGGGACTGAGGGGGATAAGCAGTGATGTCAGAGATGTGAGTAGAAGATGCTAATGGAAGGATATTCTTTTTTGAGAAGGAGCAAAGCCACTTTCTACTCGTGGTCTCCTCCTCCACACTCAACTGCATCAAGCGACCAACCCACAAAGCCACCTTCTGCTGTGGGAGGTGGGCTGGAAATAACATCCCCAGGCAGCCACATGAAAACAAATCATCAGGACTTTTGAAAGAAAACACAGGGAAAGGTAACATCTAACACAAATATAATTTCTCGCGGTCTTTTCCTCTGCTTCCAGAAACAGACAAATTTACTTCTAAATTGTCCTGCTGACTCTGCCTTCCTTACCCACCTTAGGAAGGCTGCATCGCGGCCAGATGGATACAGGCTGCCTTCGGTGACGTTCGTGCTTCCAGGCTTAGACAGCGCGAAGGCCAGCGGAAGCTTGATTTCCCCACAGATCCCAGCAGCGGCGCCACAGCCTTGATTGCTTCTGATCAAGGCAAACCAAGAAAAACGAAACAGGGACATGTGTTCGCTTTCTGTCACTTGAAGCCAGCAAAAACCTGCAGTCAGTGTGGTCACTCAAAACCGGCGCAAGTGTGAATTCCCAATACAAGAAGCCCTGAGAGCAACATTAGGTATTAAAAATCTGTCCGGCCTCTATTCAGAAGGAAAGCCACAGACTACCTCCAGTCAGAATGTGGTGTCGATGTGTCTTAGTCACACAAGCGGGCCAGGAGGAGCACTGCCTGGCCCTCTGTCACGACCTTAGGAAGGAGAAGGGCACTGGTCCTTAGAGGGCTGAGTTCAGTGTCTGTCTTTGCCACCTGCCACCTGCTAACACCTTCAACAAATAGAAATCAACGGTTTGAATTAGGAAGCACGTGCACACGCGCGCACACACACACACACGGAAGCACTCTGCACCATCACCTCTCACCTGAGTTGCCACAGAGCCGTCTCGCAGGCTTGCTGGGCCTTCCCTACCCACCCCGTGAATCTGTTCCCGTGTCCCCCATGCAGCCGTCAGGTCGTGGTCTTCTCTCCAGCTTCCTCTGACCCCACTTCAAACATCAGGTCAAGCCTTGGGGCAACTTTCCCTTTTCCAGCAAGTCCTGCTCGCACTCACCTCTCCACCTTTGCACAGGTGTTCCTTCTACGGGGAGCGTCCTTACTCCTCAGCCCCCGACCCTGAGGGCACCGATGAGCAGCCCCTTATCCCTCCATCATGTTTCAGTTTGGGGAAACCTTCCGCGACCTCGCCGTCTGCATTAGAACCAAAGACTCAGAAAACCTGACCAAACTCAAACCCTAGGAGGCTGTAACCTCCATGTGCAGCCCCCCCCCCCCCCGATCATCACAGACGCCGGTGCCCACGACGGCGCCGAGCCAAGAGCAGACACATGTCACTATGTTTTGAATGAATGAGTGGCGCAGTGATGGTCTCTGGGTAAACAGGGTTAGAGCCTTCCAGAAGCATACAGGCAAATGGGAAGCTAGAAGAGGCAACCACAAGTTGGCACGCTGCCGGTGGGAATATGGGTGAGAAGGGGTATTTATCTGGTCCCTGCCACGGGCTGGGGGGCTTCCACGAGGAGCCGACACCTGACCTGAGTCCTGAAGGGTAAGCAGTGACGAGCGCAGATGGGGGCAGGGCAGCCCCGGCCTCGCCATGAATCAAAGGCAAGAGGAAACCCAGCACTCTGCTTTTGCAGGAAGCCAATTCTGTATGAGCACAGTTTTGTGTGCGTGGGGGTGTCAGGTGACGAGGCTGGAGCAGGTGGTCCACAGAGGTCAGGGCTGGAAACACAGATCTGACAGCCATTCGCTTATGAGGAAGACAGACTAAATCCGGGAGAGAAGAGAATGTCCACCCAGGACAGACGGCAGGAAGGGCAGGCTGAGAGGAGCACCAACATTTAACTAAGGGCAGAACAGGAAACGGAGAACAAGGGGACAGAGGGAGGAGAGGAGAGAGAGAAAGAGCCAGTCAGAGGAAAGGAGCAGAACCAGGGGAGGGTCCTGACAGAAAGAAAAGAGGGCAAAAGAAATTGCTGGGAGCAGTGGACCTAGTTAACGGTGTTCCCTGCAGGTGTGCCCTGGCCATCAGAGAGCTGCAGAGCCGAGCGGAGGCCGGAGTCGGCCTGTGGGACCTCAGCGTACCAAGGAGGAGACTGGAGATGAGCAAACAGAACCACAGAGAATCCGCCACTCCTTCAAGAGGCACCACGGAGAAGGATGGACGGGAGAGAAATGAAAAGCAGAGAACAGAAAGCGGAGTGCAAGAGAGAACGCGGTTTCAGAAGTGGAAACGCTTGGCCATCCTTGCAGGCTAAAAGGCAAAGGGCAGGAGGAAGCAAAAATGTCGGGGGGGGGGGGCAGTGATCGGTGAGCGATGCGGAGAACGCGTGGGGTTGGGGGGGCCTCACCCACCACGAAAGGCTGGCCTGCGCAGGAGGAAGGGTGGCTCCGAGTCAGAGGGCGGAAGCGTGCGGGGGTGGATGGAGCTAAGTTCCCAGGCAGGGACTGGGGTCATTCAGGCCCACCGCAAGCCCTGGCCACTAGCCTCCCTGAGCAGATGTGTCCCCAGCCTGCAGTGGGCTCAGGGTGGAGGAGCACCCTGGGGTCGTCGAGGCTCCCCTCTGCGTGATGACGTAAATGAACCACCACCCTGTGAAGCTCCAACGTGCCTGGGGAAAATTCTGACGTTTTACATTAATGCCAGGAAACGGAGAGACTGCATGAACACAGACCATCTTCATTTCTTTAAGTTAAAAACCACATCAGATGAGCCAAGAGAGTGGTAACAGGCACACCTTTACTTCCAAGTTTAAGCTCTGCAGCACCGGGCTGCTCGGAACAGGCCAGACCTAATGAAACTGGCATCTTTTGCAAATCGGAACATGTCAAACAGCAGCAATTTTATACGTGCTCCTTTCCAACCCAGGCCTTTTCGTGCCCCAAAAATGCTGTGCCCCAGTTTTCAGGGCCCTTCTCCCTGCAGCACCTCACTCACTCCCGCCTAGGGAGCTGATCCCAAACTTAGGGTTCGATTTCAGATTTTTACAACTTAGGACTTTGCGATGGTGTAAAAGCAATTAGCATCCTGTTGAAACCGTATTTCAAATTTTGAATTCTGAGCTGTCCCCAGGCTAGCTACACACAGTAAGGAACTCTCTGGTGATGCTGGCCGCAGCTCCCAGTCTGCCTGGAGTCACGAAGGAAATCAGCCAACACGGCGACAACCGCGCTGCACCCAGACAGCCGTCCTGTTCTTCACTTTTTCAGGTCAGTCTTCAACCACACGAGACAGTCAGCTTTGCACTATAAAATGGATTTTGTGTTAAATAACTTTGCCCGACTGTAGGCTAAGGTAAGCGTTCCAAGCGCGTTTAAGGAAGGCTGGGCTGAGCCACGTCGGGAGGTTAGGTATTCTGTGCATGTTCACTCACGACACTTTCAGCGTCCAGTGTGTTCATGGGAACGTGACCCCATCGTAAGCCAAGGAAGACCTGCACCCCCAGGTAACTCCCTCTCATCCTCCAAGGCACAGTTTGGGCATCACTTCCTCCAGGAAGCTTTCCTCAAGCACTGTTAGCTACAAACCGCTGCGTACGGGCGCTACCACAAACTTGGGGGGCTAAACCGACACACAGGCACCGTCTTACAGCGGCTGCGGGGCAGGAGCCCAGGCGTAGCTGGGTGGGATTTTCTACAAGGGCTGCAACGGCAGCATCGTCCAGGGCTGGATTCTCCTCCGAGCCCCTGACGCAGCTGCTGGCCGATTCCTTCCTGCACAGGTCTCTCCACAGGACAGCTCCCGGGCCACTTCCTTCACCAAAGCCTGCAAAGGATCCAGCTGAACAGCACAGGGAACTATATCCAGTCCCCTGGGATATAACATGGTGGGAAATCATATGAGAAAAAGAGTGTGTGTGTGTATGTATGTATATATATTATCTTTATCTAGACGGACAACTGGCTTACCTTGCTGTACAGAAGAAATTGATACATTATAAATCAACCATACTTTGATAAAAAAATTTACGAAATAAACTATAGCATATCCATTCCAAAAAAAAAAGCCAGCGAAGTAGTCAGTCAGCACAATAAATGCTATATTTTGATTTAATATAATAAAGTATCATCAGTTATCTCTGTTTTTTTTTTTTTTTTTTTTTCATTTTAGGGTGGCACCTGCAGCATAGGGAAGTTCCCAGGCTAGAGGTCAAATTAGACCTGCAGCTACCGGCCTAGGCCACAGCCACGGCAATGTGAGATCCGAGCTGCCTCTACAACCTATACCACAGCTCACGGCAAGGCAGAATCCTTAACCCGCTGAGCGAGGCCAGGGATCGAACCTGCATCTTCAAGGATACTAATCGGGTTCTTAACCTGCTGAGTTACAAGGGGAACTCCTGCTGTTTTCTAGTGTACAGACGGAAACCACAGGACCCTCAGGGGGAGGTAATACTTGAAGAATGAGTGCCAGGAGGCCGAGGTGACGAGGGCCGGCTCAGAGTTTCCTCCTACAGTTACGGATCCTGCGCTGCATGCCCACTGCCTCAGGCGTGCGTATACCTTTATCTCTGCTACAAAACACGATGATTTTCTGTTTCTGTGTCTCCCCTCCCTCAGTAACTCTTGTGCTTTTTGCTGGAAGGCACCGTGTCCTGCCTCATCGTAGACAGCGTGATGCCCTACTCAGTGGACCCTCGGGACGCACTTCACAAACTCACTCACCGATGGCGCTGCTGCCGAACTGACACGTCACTGGACAACCTAGACCAAGCGTATATTCTAGGCTGCACCTGTTTCCAGGTGGATATGCCAAGCCCAATTATTACCTTCCACCGGTAAATTACAAAATTGACATCGGATGAATGAAATAATGAAAGGAGATTTCAGAGCACTAATGAGCAGAAACACTACACGGAATCTCGCGATGCCACATCAGAGGCTGGTTCAGGGACGCGCCTGAGCTGAGCGTTCGCGTTGCAGAGTTAAACGACCCAGCAATGAGCCACTCCTCGGATGTGAATCCTAGAGTCGGTACTTCTGCACTGTGATCATTAAAACAGAGAAAGAGCAAATGCAAACGCAAGAGCAAAGAGGGGATGGGAAGAGAGAGAGAGGAAGAGAGGGCAAGAAGAGGGAGAGAGTGTAAAAATGTTAGAATTAAGATACTTAGCGTGCAGAAGCCCAAGACACTTTATAGACACGGTTGGGGCTCCTGGAGGAAAGGAGATGGTGGAGGGTGAAACTCAGCTTCTAAAGCAAAGTGGCTGAACCATGCAGAAGCTTAAACTCACCTCTCTGCCCGGGATCCAGGGCGTCCAGACCTACACCAAAACTTCCTGTGTATGGAATCCCTGTATCAGGGCAGGCTCTGTGCTAGGAGCTGAGCATATGGTGGTGTGAGGACATACCCGGTCCCTGCGGGCACAGGTGTAGAAGCCGCCTCTGGAGAAGACTCATGAGAAACGGTCAACAAGTAAAGGACCACGCAATCTCAACTTGGGATTTTCTACCCCATAAACGGATACGGTGACAATGACGAAGGTAGCTCTCTCTGACCACTAGTTTTTCTATCTCGGCTAGAAAGCATGCTGAGTGTTTTCCTCTCTACATTGTGGCTATCCATCCCGACCTGACGGAGATTAGCCCAATTAAGGAGAATATAAACAGGAAGCATTGAGACCTTTAATGTCACTGCGATTGCCATGCAGCGTAACCGTCCTACTGCACTTCCAGCCGTCACGCTGGCCTATTCGTAGCTGCTCCGCTTACATGGGCCGAGCTCTGAGGGTGGGCATTTTGACAGAGGATGCAGACGGCACTGCTGTCAGGCGCAGGTGCACGTCCCCGTGAAGAGGACCACGTGTTTAACAGGGACGTTGTTAAATTAAATCGCTCCCTCGCTGAGAGTCGACCACAACATCAGTCGTGCTAAAATTAGTAAGAGCCTTATTGATTCAGAAACCCAAATGGGTATACAGATAAATCCACAAAACAACGTGCTCACATGACACAGTGGTCCAAAGAGGAAAAACAAAAAAACATGTCAGCACACCAGGTTTCTAATAATAATATTAATAATAATAATAATACACCATTGGCTTGCTGTATGATTTTGAGAAAATCACTTTCCCTAACTGGGTCAAAGTTTGCTCCTTTTTTTTTATTTTTTAGTCTTTTGGCCTTTTCTAGGGCTGCACTCACAGCATATGGAGGTTCCCGGGCTAGGGGTCTAATCAGAGCTGTAGCCGCCAGCCAATCCCACAGCCACAGCAACACAGGATCCGAGCCACGTCTGCAACCTACACCACAGCTCATGGCAATATCAGATCCTTAACCCACTGAGAAAGGCCAGGAATCAAACCCGTAATCTCACAGCTCCTAGTCGGATTCGTTAACCACTGAGCCACGACGGGAACTCCAAAGTTTGATCCTTTTAAATTAGATAAATTTGAACACGGGCATGCATAGGGTCTTCTCTTTAACAGATGGTTTATAGACTTTCCCTCTCTGAGAAGACAAAGCTGGTGAGGTAAGAATCACCAGAGTGTCTACCAAGCGTTTCCAGCTCCTCCTTTGCAGACGTGGGGAGGGGCTGCTAGTCCCACCCCTGCTGACCTCAGGTTCGCCCACGTGCCTTGCTTTGGTCCAGGGGATGTGAGCAGAAATGCTACGTGTCACCACTAGTCACAGGGTTCAGGGACTCACGCAATTTACCCCAATCTCTTTTTCCCTCCAACACAGCACCTGGCAGTCTCTGAGATGGTGACTGTTCCATCGGCCTGGCCCCTGAACCACCGCAGCGAGCAGAACCTTCCCTGCCGACCGACGTGCTAAGGCGCTGAGGCTGCGGGGCGGCTGTTACTGCGGCATGGCCCAGCCCGCCCTGACTGACCAAGGGAGCTGCGACAAGGGAGGGCAGGATAACCTGACTCCAAAGCAAAGGGCTCTGGTCAGAAGAGACATGAACAAAAGCAAGAGCCGCAGCTGTCCCTGAATGGCACACAGGGCCGGCTCTCCGAGCAGGTGACCAGAGGACTGCCAGGGTCTGTGGGGGATCTCCAGAACACACACACAGAGCCTCACCCCCAGGAGCTTCCAGACCCAGAATACTCTGTGACGCGGATGGTGTTGGGGTTAGATCTGGGAGGGGCTGGTTAATCGTCAAGGACGGGGGCTGGGCTGGGAGTGTCTCGATCACGTGTGTCTCTAACATTCGGGGCAGCTTGGGAGTTCCCACTGAGACTCAGTGGGTTAAGGACCCAATGCAGTCTCCGTGAAGATGCGAGTTCGAGCACTGGCCTAGCTCAGTGGGTGTGCCAGCCTGCGCCACAGCCATGGCAACACCAGATCCGAGCCACATCTGCAACCTAAGCTGCAGCTATCAGCTCCAATTCAACCCCTAGCCTGGGAATTTCCATATTCTGTGGGTGCAGCTCTAAAAAAAAAAAAATATATATATATATATATATATATATATATATATATATATATAGGGCAGCTGTATGTGCTTCTGGCCATGGCAGGCAAAGGGACAAACAGAGCTGACCGGTGACATCCTTAAACCCTTGAGGCCTTAGAGGGAGACCAAGACCGTCTGAATTGGGGGCCCGGACTCTTCTAATGCCAACGGTCTATGAATCTGAGAGGCAGTTGTGCTGGAAAAGACAAGGCAACAAAAGCCACAGGTCTGGAGACCTCTCTAAGTAACAAACACCACCAGGCAGAGAGGTGACTTTATAACAAAGGCGGGGCTGACAGTGGGTGAGTTATTCATCTTTCCTTGAATAAGGCCGGTGCCACGAGTCTGGAGGGAGCGGTCTTAATAAATGGCAGCAGGCAGAATGTGGGTGAGCCCTGAAGGAGCAAGTGTCAGCCACGGTTATGAAACCCCAGAAGAAGTGACGGATGAGGGCATGTCACCTGCTCTCCTTGAAGGTCCCTGGGAAGGAGATGAAAGGTTCTCCTCCAAGTCTGATGCTGAAGAACAAGTCCAAGTGCAGGGCAGCGGGAGTTGGGCGGGGGGGCCTCGTGGGGGGGCCACGGGGGAGGGGCAATAACGAATGGCTCTCTGCTTTCCTACCCAGTCTCTCAACAAACCGAGAAACTGGATGAATGGCCAGGCAGGTGGAGGTCAAAATACCACCTGGCCTACTGGACAGACAGCGCCGGGGACTGGATCTAACCTCTTGGGATAGAACACGATGGAAGGTAACAGGAGAAAAAGGATGTGCGTATACGTATGACCGGGTCACTGTGCTGTACAACAGAAACTAGCACAACACTGTAAATCAACGGTACTTTAATAAAACAAAGAAGAAAGAAAAAGTGCCACCTGGGAATAAGAGCCAAAGAGGCCTGTGCCATGAACTGCGGGAGGAGACCGGCCAGCGGCGGCCCTGGCACCCCCCCAGGGCCTCGGGCTCGTGTCCGCGTGCACGCTGCTCTCTAAAGGACGGCCCAGAGTGATGCTGGCCCTCCTCCAGTCGCAGAGGTCACTTCTGTGCCCGGGATGGAGAGGGAAAGAAGCAAAGGGATCCCGTGCAGAGGGCTCCCCGCCGCCGAAGGGCCCCCATGTTGGGAGGGAGCAGAGGAGCCACTGGCTGGCACCGGTCACTTCCTGCCCCTCCCACCTCCTGAGGCCCAAGGGCTGTCCAACAGCTTCATGTTCATGATCGCACTGGGTCTTTTTACCCGGGAGGAAGGTGCTGGCCGCACGCACAACTCATAGCAAGGAGACCGAAACTCGGGGAGGTCATCAGCCAGTGGAGACAGGCGGCGAGCTCTGCTGAAACCTTCTGCTTCTGATCCCACTTGCTCTGTTTTTTTTTAATTTTTCCTTTTTTTTTTTTTATGCACCCGCAGCATATGGAGGTTCACAGGCTGGGGGTCGAATCGGAGCTGTGGCCACTGGCCTACACCACAGCCACAGCAATGCGAGATCTGAGCTGCATCTGAGACCTACACCACAGTTCATGGCAAAGTCGGATCCTTAATCCACTGAGCCAGGCCAGGGATTGAACCCGCAACTTCATGGTTCCTAGTCAGATTCATTTCCGCTGTGCCACGACAGGAACTCCTGTTTTGGGGGGTTTTTTCAATGCATAAGTCCCAGCAAAGAGTAGTCCTGTACTTAGGGAAAATCTTAGCAGCAACTAGTCAGAACTTAGGCATCTGTATTGATACTAAGTTCCTCTCCACTCCTAAAAGGCACCCCAACCATAAGACCCCACCAGGGCTTTACGGTTTTATGGGGAACGGCACATGAAAGTGTCAAAGAGACACGGGAGACGAGGAGAGGCAGGAAATGCCCACCATTTAGACCCCTTCACTGCAGAGACCAGAGACCTGCCAGCAAGAAAGGGGAAGAGTCTGCTACGGACCACCACCCAGCTGGTGAAGCCGCGGTGGGAGCAGAACTCGTGACTGTGAGGCTCGGGCTTTGTTCCTCACCGGCTTCCTCTGCTGGCACACAGGGGCCTGTGGACCCACTGTGCGCTCGAAGACACAGGATGTGGTCTGAGCCTAGCTGATGGGCTTTAGGCAGGTCACCTAGACCCTCCGGGTCTCGTTTCTTAAGCCACAGCAAGAAACCATCAGAATATCAGATCCACCTGTTCCCAAATTCTCGCGTGAGGGAACAGCCAAGAGAGAGAGTGACCAGAGGCACTAAAAGATGGAAAATAGGAGTTCCCACTGTGTTGCAGCGGGATTGGCAGCGTCTTGGGAGCACCGGGACACAGGTTCAATCCTCACCCCGGAACAGTTAAGGATCTGGTGTTGCCGCAGCTGCGGCTTGGGTCACAACTGTGACTTGGATCTGATCCCTGGCCTGGGAAGTCCATATGCCGTGGGGCGGTTAAAAAAGAAAAAAGATGGACAATAAAATGGTGGCGTGGGGCTGCTTCCGCAGAGGGGACACGTGCAGGAAAAAGAGTATGGCTCCTGCACGTGATTTCGGCATTTCCGCTCTCCGGTCCAGTGGCTCTGCCTTTGTTCCCTGTGGCCCCGTCCAGGTTTAGGGCTTGAAAGTTCCTTTCCGGTTCCTTTTACTTAGATCTCTTTCTACTCTGTGACCAAGGTGACTGGAGCTTTAAACCGAGGTGGGGATGGGGGGACTCCGGTGAGCACCTCCTCCCCCGCCCGCGGGAAAGGCCCCAGGGCCCAGGAAACAGAGAGAAGTGGGCGCCCCGACAGAACTGACCTGCACGCAGCCATCCACACATTTTCAGAACACATTTAAATACTTTTCTCCAGGAGAGAATTTCCATTTTAAGTTCATAAATCCCCTCAAGGAAGGAAATGTAACAGAGCATGCAAACAGCTCACAACGGAAACATTTTCTTCCAGAATTTCTTTTTCTTCCCCAAACGTGGAGAAAATGCAGCAGGAGGGAAAGAAAATGTGTTTGGGGGTACATGGCTCCTACATATTTAACACTTTCGGGTCTCCTCTGCTGGTGCCTGAAGATTTCCTAGACGCTCCCTAGCAGCAGACGCCCACCTACTGTGCGGATAATGTGAGGGGGAAAAGGAACAGCGGGAAGACAGGCGTGGATAAAGGAGGGAGAGTGAGACGGCCAGGCCCACAGCTGGGTGTCCGGCAGAAGAAATCAGCCAACCGGCGATATTTACAAAGACCTGTGAGAGGCAGTGGCCTCAGCCAAAAGTGCGTGCGTGACCCCGAAAGCAAGTCCCTGACCATTTTGTGGAATGAGATGGGCCTTCCACGTAAGCAGATAATCTGAGAGAGTAGCCAGTGCCACGGGGAACACAAATCAGGGGCCCAACTGAGGGGGTGTGGGCGGAGAGGCTAGTGGAGAAAGGGTCAAGAATGTGATCTGAAGAGTGAACAGAAGCTTTCGTCCAGCTGTCAAAGGGAAGAAACTTCCAGCCAAAGGGGAGAGAAGCGGTCAGGGGCCTGTGGCAGGGACGGGTTTGGCGTGCTGGATGAACCAAAGGAAGACCAGCCGGACCGAAGAGAGTGAGCAGGGGGACGGTCACGGGAGATGAAGTCAGAGAGGGGCGTGGATGGCGCCAGGGACTGGACTGGGGCCGTGAAACCCTCTCTGGACCACACTCCCTGGAGCAAGCCTGCTTCAGTCATACTGGCTCAGGAACTGGATGGAGACGGGGTCCCTGAGCAACGTGGAGGGAAGCTGCAGCTGATAAGAGGTCTCAGGCCAGGGGTTCTAAACCCTGCACGCATGCTGGAATCACCTGGGAGTTTTAGGAATACTGATACCCTGGTCCCACCCCTAAAGGTTCTGACTCAACTGGTCAAAGGCACAGCCTGGAGATTAATTCTGGGGCACGGCCAAGATCGGGAACCTGGATTAGACGACACAGAGGAGGGAAAAGGTTTGGAGAAGACAGAATCATAGTAATAAAAGCACTGTCAACCCCGGGGCTTCCGTCTGCCCAGTTCTAACATACTTTCTGCTTCTTTGACGCAGAATAAGACATTGAACCTGCCCTCACAGCTGGGAGGCTGAGCAAGTGTGGCCCCCCAGGATTCCGCTGCTAGAAAGGGGATCGAAAAGTCTCCACCTTTCTCTCCTGCTGTGTAAGGCTGTATCTTACGACGCTACCCAAAGGGAATTTAAAAACTGGATATCCAAAACCCCATGTACCATCCGACATGCTGAGGTCAAGAGCTTCAGGACTGATTCCATGTGGGACCCTGACACAGGTGCCTCAGCCTCCTCCCTGCATATACACCTCCCCTCCGGCCCTCGGTCTCCCCTCCCCACCGGGGTTAATGTATTTCTATGCCCATAATCCTTTTTATGTTGTAAACCATTCTGAAAGCAGACGTACACACCAGGCTCTTCGGTGTCTATCGATCAGGCTCATCTCTCATCACACAACACTGTCCTAATGAGATTTTAAGGGAATCACGGAATTAAAAGCAGACAAGCAGGGGAAAAAAATCAAATGTACAGAAACAGAGTGTGGATGAGTAGCTGGCTGCCAGAGACGGGGCGGGGGGACGGGGAGGTTAGTCAAGGGGGTGCATCTTCTGGTTATAAGATGAATACGGTCCGAGAATCTTCATATACAACATGGGAGCTATGGCCGAGAACTCTATTGTATAACTGAGATTTGTCAGGAAAGCCAAACATAAATGTTCTCACTAAAAAATAAAATAAATAAATAAAGGTGTGGGGGTGCTGGCTGTGAAAATTAACTAGATGGGAGCTCCCACACTGTGGCACAGGGGAAACCAATCCAATTAGTATCCATGAGGATGTGAGTTCAGTCCCTGGCCTTGCTCAGCAGGTTAAGGATCAGGTGTTGCCGTGAGCTGTGGTGTGGGTCACAGACACAGCTCAGATCCCGCGTGGCTGTGGTGTAGGCTGGCAGCTGCAGCTCTGATTCTACCCCCAGCCTGGGAACCTCCACATGCCGCAGGTGTGGTCCTAAAAAGACCAAAAAAAAAAAAGGAAAATTAGATGGAGGGAATTCTTTCACAATGGATACATATATCAAATCATCATGATGTATGCTTTAAACGCCTTCCAATTTTGTTTGTCAATTACACACCTCAATAAAATTGATGGAAAAAAAAGAACTAAGCAAAGCTTGGAGAAGAGTAGCAGAGGGTAACAAAAAAACGAAGTCAACTGCTGGGAAGCCACATTTTCCCTCTGTGTCAGCAATTCCACATCCCTAACACATCTGCAGGGCTGAGCTCGTTAACCGGGCCCGGGACGAGCTCTCCTGGCATGGAGCGTAATTTATTTCACTTCGGTCTCTTGTCTCCTGCAGATTGGGGCTTTCTTTACATATTGTATTTTGCATTTTAAAAAAATACACAAGACGATGATGTGTTTTATGAGACCTTTCTTTTTTTTTTCCCCCCAATCGGGCTAATGTTGAGAAAACCAATCTGACTCCCTGTCCTGCTCCTCCACGGCTGTGAAATCACAAATCAGGCATAATAACAGTGTCCTCCTTTCAGGATGCGCCCAAGCATCACCGCCAGCTTGGTGTACCAGGAATGAAATTTGCATTGTGCTTACAGGACTGTTTTATTGATATAAATGGACGCTGGTGCCCAAATGACTGAGCAGCTGGTCCCTCTGCCTTGGTGCAGGGGCCGGGGGGGGGGGGCGCCTGTTCTTCTCTTCCTGGGTCCCTGCAAAAGGCCAGCTGTGGGCCCCCTGATTGACCACGATGGCAGGAGAGGACCGGGCAGCTGGCGATGCTGTCCATTCCAGTGAGAAATTCATCCGACTCCAGCCACAGCCTTCTCCTCTCTTCTCCCTGCCTGGCCCTTTCCTCGCGCTCCACACACCTCCAGACACCCATTCACTGCTGCTCTGAGTGCGGCCTCCCCGAGGCCAGCGGTGGGTGAACAACTGCAAAGATGCCCCGCCGTGGGCAGGCGGCCAGCCCCAGGACGTGCTGGGGAGGCAGTGCAGCCACGCCCTGCGTGGTCAAACATCCGGCTGCTTCGGTCGACAGGAAGCTCAAAATTAGAAGGTCTAAAATTCTGTCTGGCTGTCTTCACATCATTGAGAATCCCAAAGCCCCCAAGAGCTAACCACAAGCTCCCCCGCTCTCCCCCACTCCTCCCCCACCTGCAGGAAGGTTCTCCACCCAGCTAACCCCCACCAGCCAAACCAGCTACCCCCAGCCAGTCCTCGGCCTGAGAGCTTCGCCCTCCCTGCCAGGCAACGGAATCCTTCCAGCAAGCCAGCCGCACCCTCCCACGGGAGCCAGGGCCACCCTACCCTCTCGTCACTACAAAGCCGGTCTCCCACCGCCCCAGCTGGTCCGCTTCATTTCCAAGGACAACCTCTGTGTGGCCCTGAGTGGCTCGAGGTGTCCTCCTCCCCTGAGCTCTGAGTACATGTGATTCATAAAGTGCTGTCCAGGGTCCTGCACTCAACCATCACGTCTCTTTAGGGCAGGAAATCCCTCCCTGCCCAGTGGTGTGGAAAGGAGCCGATCAGAACATCTTTTCCAAGTGAAAGGCCCACAGTTCCACTGCAGGTGCACGAAGAGTTGGAGAGGAAGCGGGATTAACCGACCCTGCACTCGGCTGGTCCAAGCGCACCAGAGCCCGGCTCAGCCCTGGGAACCACCAGCCGAGGGAAACTCATCAGCAAACTGGTACGTGTTCAGGACACCCTGCTCGGCTGGAAGAGAGGGGACCAAGGCCAGACTCAGACTGGATTCCTTCGCTCAGCAGTGAGACGGGCACGATGAGGCTAGACTGCAGGTTAGGAGACTGAGGCACATTCCAGGTAGGGGCTGCAGCGAAGGCTAGCGGTGCTCTGGCCAGCCCCTCCTGCCCCAGCCCCAGCGTCTTTGCCCTTCTCTCCCAACGACCCGCCCTGAAAGCTTCCTGAAAAGATTATCCTTGCGGTTCTGCAGCTACTTCCTCTGGCAAACTGAGAGCCAGAAGTTTATGACCCCAGACCATTCACCGCAATGCTGGATTGGTACGAGGTGGGCTGGACAGCCACTCTCTGTGCAGTGGACACCCCAGAGCTCCCAGGTAGATCCCACTCGGGTCAGGGCTTCACGGATGATGAACTGCTGTCTGGCTTCTTTCCTCGCCTGTCCTGTGACCCTGCTTCTACGCAGGCCCTCCCTGCAGCCCTTCCTTCACAAATCACCCAGGCACAGCTGTCATCTCAGAGAGTCCGGGGAACCTGGGCTAGGTCAGCAACCGAGGATGGAGGTCAGCAGGTGGCCTGCATCCAGTAAACAGGTGATACATCTGGGGCCGCAGGGGTGAGGTGGGTGGATGGGGGCAGAAATCAGGCTAGACAGTCCGGACAGCCAGGACAGACCCATGACAGTCCATGTGGGTCTGTCACCAAGGGTCTGTGGCCCAAGGAGCTAAGGCTTTGTTGTCACAGGAAAGCTGTGCACACAGGGCCACCAGGATCCCACCGGAGGAAACAGGCAGTGACAAAAAGAACCACCAAAATGGAGACGGTGATCAACCTGACTCAGTCAAGTGTATTTCCTGGGAATCCCAGCTGATTCCTGCAGAAGAGTAAAGAAGTACCATAACTGACCTCTGGTACTTGCACAGCACCCATAAAGGGGAAATCTGAAACGTTCTCTGGGATTCCAGAGCAAAGTCCGGATCCGTGTGTGGAATGAGGTAAAGACGGACCAGGGCTCGGTTTACGGAAGGCCACTGCAAGAGTTCGGAGATGGTGCGGCCCTCTCAGGCATCCGTGAGACTGTGGCCCCGGAAGAGGGCCGGTCTTCAGGGACACCACCGAGGGCATGAAAGCATCTCCTAGGATGTGGAATTAGGGAACTCATAAGGTCTATTCCAGCCGGAGCCCAACTCATGGCTTCTTCCTTGGCGCCCAGCCCTGTAAAGAGTCTGAGCAAACAGACCAGCACTTCCAGTTCAATTTATTTCCCTCGGGGTTGCCTGAGCACTGACAAAAAAAAAAAAAAAAAATTCAATAGGTAAAAAAAATCCCAAAATAAGGAGTACCCTAAAATAATGGCTACAACTTCTGTATATTTCAGATTTCTAAAAAAATAACTGAATGATCAAGATAAAGCAGAGATTTACATAAAAACTGATACATGACCTATCTATTTAGGATATATCTCTATACGGCTGACTACTGAACAAGATAAAGCAACTTATTTTGCTAGTAGAGATCATTAGGAAAAAAAAAAAAAACTAACATCAACTTCAAAGAAAGGCCTCTTCTTTCCAAAACAGGGAAGTTGGCCAGCGCACAAGGCGGATGCGGATAACCGTGAAGAGGGGAACATCTCACTACGGACCAGTCTCAGTGTGCAGACCAGCGTTTGGGAACCTTTGCCCTAAAAATCTATGTCCGCTAGAGTCACACCACGTCGCTGCTTCTGGTTTTCACGATTTAGAGGATATCTTTAGGTACCGTGTTGAATAAAGGGAGGTCTCTCAAGCTTCCGGGACTGAATTCGGCATTCCAGGGATACGAAGATCAAGACCGGCTGCGACCTGCCTGGTGCAGCCTCTCACGAGTCATCAGTGCCCCGAGTTTACACAACATGGTCACACCCCCGCTCGCTGGCACAGCCGCGCGCTGGCAGGCAGTCCTGCTCATTAACACGTCTCGGGGGTCCAGGCTGGCTCTGGGCTGGGCCCAGACGTGCCGCTGTGCAGACAGCAGGGGGCTCACCCTCGAGCAGGGCCTCTATAAGGAGTGGGGGGTGAGGGAGAGGATGCGGGGCGCCGGCGGGGGGGCAGGCACTCCTGGTGTTCCTGGCAGACGGCAGACCAAGGGGGAGCAGTCAGGCCAGGCTTCTCTGAGGACGGCCGGCCGTCAGCGGAGGAGGACCTGGACTCTGCGCAGAAGGGGCAGCCGGCAGTGGGGGAGGCTTACAGGCAGGAGAGCCCGGGGGCTTCCAGAGCCAGAGTTGAAGAAAGTGAGAAAAAGCTGGAGGGAAGGCCCAAGAGATGAAGGAGCTTACACCACACACGACAGGTTCCTTTCGCCTGCACCCGCCCCTTCTCCTGTCTTCTCTGTCTCAGTAAATGGGGCCAAGTACCCAGTCTCTCAATCGGAAGCCTGGGAGTCGCCCTGCCAGCTTCCTTAGCCCCTCCCCACACGTGCCACCAGGATGGGTCAGCTCCACTTCTGAGCCCACTCTGGGTCCAGCTGCCTTCATCTCCCATGACTTCAGGGGCCGCCTGCCAGGGTATCCAGAAGCCAACCCTGGCCCTTCTCCAGCTTCTGTTTCCACAGAGCAGCCCACGCACTATTTTTGGTTTTGGTTTTTGCTTTTTTGATTTTTAGGGCCGCACCCACAGCATATGGAAGTTCCCAGGATAGGGGTTGAATCGGAGCTGTAGCTGCCAACCCACAACACAGCCACGGCAACGACAGATCCTTAACCCACTGAGCGAGGCCAGGGTTAGAACCCGCGTCCTCATGGATCCTAGTCGGGTTCATTAACCACCGAGCCACGAAAGGAACTGTCCGTACTCTTTTAAAGACAGACAGATCTGATCAATTCACATAAAACCTTCCAGAGGTTCCCTTTTCATTTAAAACAAAACCCAGGTCCCTTACTGTGACCCCCAGGAGTCTGTCCCCTGGCCCTCCCGCTTTCTCACCTGCCTCGCCCAGCCAGGTCTCTGTCCCAGTGGCTCACTCCCCTCCCCCCAGGCTCCCCACATCCCAAGTGACGGGGTTCCCAGTCCATCCCCTCACCCTCTCCCGGGTTAGCACCTCCCCCAAGCTCTCTCTGTCCCTAAACTAGGTCAGCAACAGAGCCACCCCACCCCCCACCCTTAGTGGGTCACTCTCCTAACACAGATCCCATCACATCCTTCGCTTCTCTCCCCTGGAATGAAATCGCTACCTGTCTTTTCCCCCAACTCCGGTGCAGGCTTGGTTTTGTTCATGCGCGTACGCCCAGAGCTACACACAAGGCCCCGCCCATTGGGGGCGTTCACTCAATGATCTGTATCAATCACAAACGGGAACAGAAAATGAAATTGGTAAGAGGATGATCAAGAAAGACAGGTATACTGAAGCAGGACTGTGAGGAGGAAGTGGCGCAGCGTTTCAGGCGGGATCCGGGCAGCTCTGCAGGTCAGGGCAGCAGGATGGAGGGTCGCCTGGCCAGGCACGGAGAGCGGAGCGGGCTGCACGGAACCAGGCAGGCAGCCCCGAGCCCTCAAGCTGGGCAGCGGCAGTGTGGAGCGGGGGCGGGGGGCGGGGTGAGGAGTTACGAAGCAGGTGTATTTGGCAGAACACAGTCGTGGTGGTTGATGCCGCAGGCCCGACGGGAGTGAAAGAGGACAAGATTCAGGCCTGAACAACTGGCTTGTCAATGGGGCCATCGGAGGAGAAGGGACTGGGGGCAAGAGGAAGGATGCACACGTATGAGTTCGCAGGAGCTGCTGTAACAAATTACCCAACCCGGGGGGCTTAAAACAACAGAAACGTGTCCTCAAATAATTCTGGAGGTTGGAAGGGTGAAATCAAGTTGTCACTGGGGGCTGATTCTTTCTGAAGGTTCTGAAGGGGTTTATTAGGGTTCTCCAGAGACTCAGCCAACTGGATGAAGAGAAGGGAGCAGAAGACAAAAGAGAAGAGGAGAGAGTTCCCGTTGTGGCCCATCAGGTCACAAACCTGACTAATTTCCATGAGGACACAGTTCCATCCCAGGCCTCACTCGGTAGGTTAAGGATCCGGTGTTGCTGTGAGCTGTGACGTAGGTCACAGATGTGGCTCGGATCCCAGGTTGCCATGGCTGTGGCGGAGGCCAGCGGCTGCAGGTCCAATTCAGCCCCTAGCCTGGGAACTTCCATATGCCTTGGGTTCAGCCCTAAAAAAAAGCCAAAAACGGGGGGGCGGGGGTGGTTATACATAAAAATAGATCAAGGTACTATCTATTTAGGATATATCTCTATATATTTGACTATTGAACAACACGGATTTGAGTGGGATAGGTCCATGTACAGGTAGGTTTTTTTCCCATAAATACGTACTCTGTGCTACCCTAACAGTGGATGGTTGAATCTACTGATACAGAATCTCAGATACAGAGGATTGGCTGTAAAGCAATTCACAGATTTTCGACTGCACAGGGATTGACACCCTTAACCTCTATGTCATTCAAGGGTCAACCGTGATATATTCTGTAACAGAGACAGATTTCTTATGAAGAGTCGCTCACATGATTCTGGAAGCTGAGAGTCCCACGATCTCCTGTCTGAAAACTGGAGACCCGAGAAAGCCAGTGGTGCAGGTCAATCCTGGCGCAAAGGCCTGAGAACCAGGGCGGGTAAGTCCAAGGGCAGGAGAAAACCCCTGCCCGCTCACACAGTCAGGCGGAAGCTCGGTTTCCCTGTCCGCTGCCCTTTCTTCTACCCAGACCCCGAACAGGGTGGATTGGGCCCGGCCAGCCGCTTTGCGGAGTCAAGGCGCCCAGAAACACACTCGCAGACACACCCACAAACAAGGTCTAACCAGCCACCCGGGAGGCCCACAGCCCAGTCGACGCAGACACACCCAGAAACGAGGTCTACCCAGCCACCCGGGAGGCCCACAGCCCGGTCGACGCGGCCCCAAAACCAAGCGTCGCTGGGAGAGCCCGGGCCACACGGCGGCTCCCCTGGTTCCCGGCGGCGCCTGGCGGTCCCGGGCACCCGGCGCCTGGCAGACACACATCTCCCATCTCCTCCACGCTCCCGTCAGGCTCTCTGCTGGGTCTCTGTCCCAGACCTCCCTCCGCCTGTCTTTTATTAGGCCCTGTGTCATTGGACTCAGGGCCCATCCCAACTCCAGGAAGGTCTTATCTTGAGATCCCGCATGTAATTACGTCTGCAAAGACTCTTATCAAATAAGATCACAGTCACAGCTCCTGGGGGGCTAGGACTTGGACACATCTTTGGGGGGCCGGGGGCCACTATGCAAGTCAGGACAGATGTGGAAATGCCGACTCTCACAGGCCTAGTCTGCCACATCTTTTTTTTTTTTTGCTTTTTAGGGCCGCACCTGTGGGATATGGAGTTCCCCCAGGCTAGGGGTCAAACTGGAGCTGCAGCTGCCGGTCTGCACCACAGCCACAGCAACACAGGATCCAAGCCATGTCTGCAACCTAAACCCCAGCTCACAGCAATGCCAGATCCTTAACCCACTGCGCGAGGCCAGGGATCAAACCCGCAACCTCATGGTTTCTAGTCGGATCAGTTTCCTCTGCGCCACGACGGGAACTCCCCTATTCTGGCACCTCTTAAAGACATGAGATAAAGAACAAACTGTGCAGAGATTACTCAAGATCAAGGTGAGCTGAGGTTGAAACGGAGGACTCTGGCAACTGGAAGACCCAGCCGAAGGATACAGACAAAATCTCAGGGGCATCGAGACTGTGGATCGACTGTGGAACCACGGCCCGGCGGTTAGTTAGGACACTCGGTGCCTCGGCCAGCACCCCCTGCCCCAGGTGAGGCTGCGGAGTGGGCTTCTCAGCCTCGGAACCCCTGACATCTGGATCCAGACCCGTTCTTGTTGCGAAGAGATCCTCCACGCACTGCAGGGCGTTCCTAGCACACGTCGAAGGCAGTGGCACCCCCTCGCCTCGGCGGCAACAACCAAAGTTATCTCAGACGCTGCCCCGTGTCCCCTGGGAACAAACATCCCAGGGCGGAGAACTCCTACTGCAGGGCCCTAGGCCGGGGCTGCACGGTTCTGCACCGGCCGGGCAGCTCGGGCTCCCACCATGTGAAAGAGCCATGGCGCTGGCCTGGCCCCAGAGGCTTGCCCGGCAGGGGAGGTGGCCTCGTCCCCTGGAGCCTCAGAGACGGTCTGGAGGAGACGCGGGAGGAGGTAAGAGAGGACAACCTCTGTGACAACTCATTCAGACATTTTAAAAATGGACTCGACCGTACCGGTGCCCCCAGATGCTAATCCACAGGCTTGGGCTCAAATCCAGCATCTTTGCCTAAAAATCCAGCACCTTCTTCCTGCAGAAATGCAAAGTGAGCAGCGACCGAGCAGCTTAGCTGCTTTCACGGGCACTGGTGGGGTTGGGCTGACACCATGGACGTCCTTGGCGACAGACAGGGTTCAGCCATGCGGAGCCGGCGCTGCTTAAAGTACAGGGGGTCTTGCGCTGGGCCCACCCCTCTTCTTCCTTTTCATTTCCCTAAACTGCTTGATTTAAATACCCAGCTTTTGCATTAACTCACTAGAATAATTGACATCTCAATGTCTTCCTCTCTTTGTCACCCGTTACTAAATATACATTCTCTTCAGCAAAGTTTTCAGATTGACTGCTCCTGACAGACAACACAGATTTCAACATTTACACAGGAGTTGTCTGTCACACATACACACACACAAACACACACACACACACACACACAAAGGGAACAGAAAAAAAAATGCCCTATTTTAGGACGTCTCTTTGCTTAAAACACAAGAGAGGGAGGAGGGGAAAAAAATCTCTCCCGGCAATTTATGCCAGGATGCTCAGGCTGGCTGGAGAGGTTGCTAAGCAACCACCTGGCAGCATGTCAGGGGGGCAAAGGGAGATGGAAGGGAAAAAGGCACCAAGACCTGGGCACTGCAGGACACAGAGAGACCCCCTTGGGACACTCTCTGCCCCCTCCCCCGATGGCCAGGGTGACTGGAGGGGTGAGTTTGCAGCTCTGTGGCCCTGAGGGCAATAAGATAGATTCCACACGCAAAGCACACCTTGGAACACAGCCACGTCACTGGCTTTGTCTGCCGTCTCCTGCGCAGTGGAACAAGCCTGGGAGTCCAGCAAATCCTGGTTTCTCCCTCCGTCCGAAATGGGGTGATTATAACGGCAGATTCACCACCGTATGGTGCTGAGAATTTTACTGTACTTCCCAGTCGCCCGTGCTTACCTCCCAGGCCGCATCCACCACGTTGCACTGCAATCTTCTGTTCCCGTCTGCCTGTCCCCAGCGGGGCTGTGTGCCCCAAATATGGGGACCACATCTTCCTTATCCATCACTGTCTGGTGACAAGGACACTGCCTGGAATACAAGACGGCATCCCTGAATAATTTCATTTTACCTGATTTGAATCAAGGCCTCTGAGAGCGCTTTGGAAGACCACTTCTGCTCCAGCCTCACATCTCCGCCCTCCTCGCCGACTGTCCTCACACTTTCAACCCAGCCTTCCAACCCCAACTTGACCGTCTTCGCTTTATCAGCACACATCTCCCTACCTCCCGAATGAACTGTGATGTCTGTACCACGGCTCCCGCTCCCCCATTACCTTCTGGTTAACTCCTACTCATCCTCAGAAACCCACCCGCGCACCGCCTCCTCCATAAAGGCCCTGTGGGAATTTACTGAAGCATCTAATCTGCAGGTGGAGGGTGTACAAGAGAGAGCAGAGGGGACTGTGGCACATCAGAAAGCCATTCTGAGCTACTGAGAGCGAGCGAGAGTGAGCAAGAGAGAGCAAGCAAACGAGAGAGAGCTATCTTTTTAGTGACCCCTGCTATTCCAGATCCTGAAGTGGTTGTCAACATTTGTCTTGCTGAGGAGTTCCCGTCGTGGCTCAGTGGTTAACAAATCCGACTAGGAACCATGAGGTTTCGGGTTCGATCCCTGGCCTTGCTCAGTGGGTTAAGGATCCAGCGTTGCCATGAGCCGTGGCGTAGGTTGCAGACATGGCTCGGATCCCGCGTTGCTGTGGCGAAGGCCGGCAGCTACAGCTCCTGTTAGACGCCTAGCCTGGGAACCTCCATATACCGTGGGTGCGGCCATAGATAAGGCAAAAAGACAAAAAAAAAATTTGTCTTCCTGAAGGTCACACAGAGAGTTAAGTGATAGTCATATTTAAGATAAAACCCCACTCTCTCTAGTCCCAAATAATCTGCACACCTCTTTAAATTATAAACAGCCTACTGCATGGAATGTAAACCATTCCTCCACTAGTTCAAATACATAACAATCACTTATTGAATACACACTTTGGACTAGTTGCTGTGGAGGCTGCCAAAACATCCCGTCTTCATTTACTCATTTGATGCCATCCTCCACACTTTTATTCAGTAAAAGGCACCACGCTAGGCCCTGGACACTCGAAGGTGAACACTTCTGCCCCCAAGCTGCTCAGGCAGACACTCAGACATCATTCTGGGCTGGTTCATGCGTGTGACGGGTCTTATCTCCTACCAGGACGATCAGCATCTTAACGGACTCCCCAGGTCTCATCTTTTCTCCCTGTAGCCGCCGGCTTGGGGCTGAGGACACAGTCTATATCTTGCATGTGGTAGAAGCTGAGCACCCTGTATGTTTCCTTAATCTAATTTAGGCAGTTGGATCCAGGAAAGGGGGTGGGACTAGCAACCACGGAGGACCCGCCCTGCGCCTCACCTTGGGAGCCCCTATGTTTAATCCTCACAACAGCTCTCTGAAGCTGGGGTCGTGACTCCCGTCTTCGCCCCTGAGAAAACTGAGCTTGGGGGAATAAAGAGCATGCCCCAGCTGGTCACTGGCGGAGCTGATGCTAAAGACAGCGTTTCTCTCTAAGGTCCGCGGCCCTCCCACTGGAGCGGGCTGCCTCTAACAGGCCTCGAAAGATGGTTCAGGAGTTCCCGTCGTGGCTCAGCGGTTAACGAACCCAACTAGTACCCACGAGGATACAGTTCCATCCCTGGCCTTGCGCAGTGGGTTAAGGATCCGGCATTGAGGTGAGCTTTGCTGCAGGTCGCAGACTGGGCCTGGATCCTGCGTGGCTACGGCCGTGGCCTGGGCTGGGGCTACAGTTCCGATCGGACACCTAGCCTGATAACCTCCATATGCTGCGGGTGCGGGTGCAGCCCTAAAAGACAAAAATATCAAAAAAAAAAAAAAGCAAAGACGGTTCAGAATCCCACAGACACAGACCAGGAAGGAGGGGGTGGTGGTGGAAGAAACAAGCGTAGAGGCCGAAGGTGCCCTGCACCTGGGAAACGCCTGCGCCTCAAAAGCAGACCACACCCGAAAGGTGGTGGGAGATTCGGGATGGCACCGAAAGGCCTTGAGAGTGCTCCGCACTCTCCCCCCAACGAGGTCCCTCCCCCCAACGAGGATTCAGTGGTAACCATGCGGCCTCTCCCTGATAAAGCCAGACCTGATTCCCAGAGGTGGACCTAACAAAGCCAACTCACTCTGCGGTGTTCTCCACGTTGCCCTCACCTGCCCACGGCAGAAGCTGCCTGGTTCTCAGGGGTTTCTCCTTCAGAAAATGAAGTCCCACGGGGCCTGAGGTGATGGGGGGCGCGCAGCCGACCAGGCGCCTCTGAGGCAATGGTCCATTGGAGGCGGAGTGGGTACCCTTGCCAGGCTTGGGGGAGCAAAGGCTGTGGACTCTGGCTCCTAACCGGGCAGCTCATGACAGTCCTTCTTCACGCTGGGGACGTGGGGGGGGGGCGGCCGGGAAGGTGAGGGTCGTTTTCCACAACTGCACTTTTTGCAAGATGCATGGCCCCCAATGACAGCAACAAAGCGGAACCTGGGCCAAGGAGATGGGGCTGCATTACTAAGTGCAAATAATTAGGCCCTTAGTTCCTGGAGCTGGGCGAAGAAGCGCTCTGTGCAGAACCAGAGCGGGGACAGGCCTGTTCCTTTTGAATTTCTCATCATTTAGCACGATAATTAGAGATAATACGCCTCCTTAGCCAATTTCGCCTCTGATTATTTACTTGAATATGGTAATTGTGTGGTTTTGTTTTGCTCCCTCTTTGACGTGCTTCCTAAAGTCCTTGCGAGTTTCAGGGGGCTGTGGGACTCATTACTACCCCTGAAAGTAACATGGAAATATATAATTAGACATGATTCAGGGTAGCACGACTCGGGCTGCCGGAAGTCTCGCGATACCATACACTTCACCGCGGAGGCCACGCCCCTGGCAGCAGCTGGGCGTTCCTCTCCCGCAGATGCCACGCTCCCACCTTGCAAGGCTGCAGACTGTGTGCAGTCCAGGCAAGAGGAGACGCCATCTCTGGGCCCCGCTCTGCCCCTTCTGCAAATGGGTTCCCTTCTCTGGAAACTGGGGGAAGGGGCCCTGCATGATTTCAGCTTCAACACAAGTCACAAGTACTTGCACTTGTGCAGTTTGGTTTCTTTTATTAACAAGTGGCGGGTCCCTGTCAAATCTTCTGTACGTTAGAATGGCCATCAAAAGGAGCAGGAGGGGGAGTTCTGCTTTTGTTAAAATGCAATTATTCTGTATATCACATATAGATAAGGAGAACAAAGGGTGCTCTAAAATGTGCTCTAACCATCAACACAAAGAATCAGTGATGCAGCATGGCTCTCTGCTTCCAGAAAAGGGAGACGAAATATCACGTTTGGAAATCTGGAAAGAAGCAATCAATCCAGAAAGATGGGAATTATGAAGGTGCCCCAAGATGGGGGTGGGGGGGCACAGAGGAGGCAGGCTGCGAGTGCGGGCTGGCACACGGGGCAGAAGTACAGACAAGGGACTCTTAAGATTTCATCTGAGGTTTAGGGCCACACCGGGGGCCACCTGCGAACCAGGCAAGGAGTCAGTGTCAGAAGGTCGGCTCCTTCAAGAGAAATCCCAGGCCCCCGAGCATGGCACAGAAGGCCACCCGTGACGGGCGCAGAACCCACATCCCCAGCGTCCCCACCCCGCGCCCTCCACGCCAGCCCCACAGATGCCCGCTCTGCATTCCATGCTCGTCACATTGGATTTCCTGGAATCTCCAGAATGCCCAGCACTTGACAGCACCTCTGGGACACTGTCTGTGTCCTTCCTTCTCTCTGGAATGTCCATGTTCCCTCTCTGCCTAGATAACTATGGACCAGCCCTTAAAACAAAGCTCAGACACCCGCTCCTCCAAGAAGCATCCCCGGTTTGGGGCCAGTGCGCTCCCTCCACTCCTCCGTCAGAGCCTGCATCTATTCCTAAGCTATACCTGCTTAGCACACAGCAGGTGCCCAACAAGTGTTTGACCGACTGACTAATCTCATTCTCTCCCGTGCCTTAGGTAGGAGTCATCGGTTCAGAATGTCAAGTGAGTTAGTTAAGCTGGGGCTGGGATGAGAAGGGTAAAGGCAGAGTGAGAACTTCATAGGATCTGATAATCGGTATTTTTTTCTAAGGTGAAGGTGGGGAAAGTACTAACGCTGCCTTTGGTGCCGTGGTTTTCACAGGCTGCTCCATTAATTGCCCACAACACTTGGATGGCAGGCAGTATTGGTCCCATTTTACAGACAGGGAAACAGAAACCTCTCTCCATTAAAAGGACCCAGTTGCCTCAGATGGAAATCGATGGTGCCGACGCTCAAATCCTTGTCTCCTCCCAACACTAATCCCTGCAAGGACGTTCCGGGGTGAGGGTGGGACGCCAAATAGGACATGGAACAGACCCGTCGTGCCCTGCCAGCCAGACCCCAAAGTGCGCTTCCTCTCAGCTGCCCACGCAGAAACCAGAACCATCCCTGAGTGACCGGGAGCCAGTAAGCTCCAGGTGCCGCCTGTCACACTGCTGCCTGGGTCACATCTTCAGCAATTCCTGTCTAGACTCTTCCAGGCCGCCTCCACCCCCCACCATCCATCGTACACCGAGGAAAGCCCTCCCACAGTGGTGTCCACCTTTCTTTTAAGTGCGCCCAGCCCTTATCATCTCTGCCACTGGGCTGGAAATTTCCAGAGGAATGTCCACTTCTCTGTATCCAATTTGTCTCCACACAGACCTTGGCATAAAGAAGCCCCTGAACAGGGTTGGTTACACTGAAAATGGATTGATCCAACTTTTGTTTCCTGCCCTTTTTTTTCCTCTGGTCCAGAAATAACCTTATGTCAGTGGTGGTGGGGGGAAAAGCTGGCAAAAAAGGGACACTAGACATTATTAATATGATGGCGTGAAAAACAGCGTTGCCCTGCTCACACTTCTACCCGCTTCTCTTTTTTCTAACGCAGTGTTCTAAGCGATCCCAAGCAACCAGCCGCCAACTGTCTTAGATGAAAACCCCAGAGTATCTGTCCAGGCAAAGGCCAGCACGATGACAGCCAGAAGCTCCAAATTCTATCTGCAACCATGAGAACAAACCAATCCCGCTCCTAAAAGGCAGCAGCTGGAAGACCTCAGGCTCCATCTCCGGCTCAACCATGGCTGTGTTCTATTCAGTTTAATTTTTTTTTTTTCTGTTTGGGGGGGAGTGCCTGTTCCCCTCTCTGATTAAGCTGTAAATGGCCTCTCCTGTCAGAAACCTGCCCATTCGCCCTTCTCCAATTGTCCCATCTCCAAGCCATTTACTGCAGGTCTTGTTGAGTGGTAAGAGTAATAAGTCAAAGAATGTTGACGTGAGTTTAAAAAAACAAAAAAAATTTGGATAGCTTCTTGACAGTTTTTAGCATAAAAAAAAAAAATGATGCAGCATCACTGTGGAAAATAAAAAGGAACTGACACACTGACATGTGACCTGGCACCCGGGGCATGGAACGTGGAGATGTGTCTTATTCCGGGAACGGCCTGGCTCTTCCCAAGGAGGACCTCTGCCCCACGTGCACAGCTGGGTTTTTGGCCACACCCACAGCATGCAGAAGTGCCCGGCCAGGGACAGAACCCGCAGCCACCGCTGTAACCAGAGCCACAGCACCGACAACTCTGGATCCCCAACCCTCTGAGCCACGGGAGAACTCCTTTTTTTTTTTTTGAACAGCTAGTTTGCCACTCACATCTGCCACCTGGAAGGATGATTTGGTATTTCCAGGACCCCGGCAAGTCCAGGCTCATGCAGAGGCAGCTCTGTGGCAGACGCTATCTGGGGACCCTCTACACACCTCCACACGGGCAAGGCTCTCCCTGGCCACCTGTGATCCTGCCTGCACACAGGCAGGCCGGACAGCCCTGAACACGGCTCCCAGCAAAGAAAACGCCGCTGTTTGCGTCAACCCCGAGGTGGACAGAAGCAGAGCAGTTCTTGTTGGGGCTCGGCAGTAAGGAACCCAATCAATATCCATGAGGACTCGGGTTCAACCCCTGGCCCCACTCAGTGGGTTAAGGATCCAGCATATTCACAGCCACGGCATATGGAGGTTCCCAGGCTAGGGGTCTAACAGGAGCTGTAGCTGCAGGCCTTCGCCACAGCCACAGCAACGCGGGATCCAAGCCACATCTGCAATCTACACCACAGCTCACGGCAATGCTACACCTTAACCCACTGAGTGAGGCCAGGGATCGAACCCGCAATCTCATGGTTCCCAGTCAGGTTCATTTCCGTTGTGCCATGGCGTGAACTCCACCACCTTCTTTTTCAAATGTAATATATTTTTAAAAATAAGATGTAAATCAACTATACGTCAATAAAACTTTAAAAAATAAAAAAATAAAAATAAAAAAATAAGAAAAGCAACATTCTCTTCTCTTCCGAGGAGATGCAGGTAATAAACTAAGAGAAGGCTCTCCCTTAGATAAGACGTAAAGAATCACAAGAGCCTATGGTACCTGCCTTGAGAACCCCATGCCGTTGGCATGGAAACATCTAATGTTCTGCAATGCCTTCAGGTCATCAACTTGAGGATATTATCCATCAGTCCACAGAGGTGATTCAGAGACAACACATAATCCTTATGGTGCTGGAAAAAGGAAATACCCAGAAGACTCCAGAACTAGGCAAAGGGTGGAACGAGAAGGGCCCTCAACCTGTGTCTTTATGGTCTCAACTAGGGCACGCCTTCCCCACCGTGGGGACGCTGTACACGCTGGGTCCCCTGCCGCTCCCCAGCCGAAGCTCCTCATCTCCTGTTTACTCTCCAGAGGGCAAATATTTTGTCATTCTTTCCAGGATGTTTTCCTAGACTTTCAGGAGCCAATCCTACCCGCTCTTTACAAGGGTCCCCCGGTGCTCTATGCTCTTATTTTAAACTGCTTCTCATAACTGACAGCTACACATCTTAGGGCACGTCTGTCTTGCCTATGAGCTCCTGGAACGAAGGAACCACACCCACTCCTGCTGACCACTGAACCGCCAGCATTCAGTTTAGGGTCTGACCCATACCTGGGCTCAACAATAATCACTGCATTAGTAATAGTAATGAAAACGCCGCTGTTTCCGTCAACCCCGAGGTGGACAGGAGCTGAGCGTCCCCAGCTCAGGGTTCCTCGACGTGTGCTCTGCAAAACACCGGCTCCAGGTTCTACAACCAAAGGGGGGGAAAATGTTTGTGAATCTGGATTAAATAAGTTCAGAAACTCAAGCTTTAACAAAACCGTCCAGGTATCTTTACTACTCAGAGCACTCAAAATACTAAGGTGTGTGGTGACTCCCAAGATGGGGACACGCTAGAAAAAACATCCGAGCCTGTCCTCGCTGGCCCCCAGCCCCAGGCTGCCTGCCCTGGGGGCCGGCTCCTGCACTGTGTTCCCTGTGTCAGACCACCTCGGGCCCGGGGGTGGGGGGGAGTATGTAAGAGCTCAAGGAAAAGAATGGGGCAAACAGCGAGTGTGGGAACAGGCGCAGTTTATACTTGGCCAAACCGAAAAGCTTACACAACTGGGGAGGCTACTTTAAGGAAAAGAACGCAGAGAAATCTTAATTTTGTGCATTTGACAAAAACTTGTGATGATGCGAACACACAAGTCGAGACCTGCTCTGAAAACAAACCCAAGCCGCTGGGCCCCCGCGTGTTCTCCAGCGAGACAGCCCCGCAGAGAACTGCTCCCCGTCACTCCCCGTGGGAGGGAAAAGCCAGGGGCTTTTCCGTTCTTTGCATCCACTGCTCTCTTCTGTGATCGCTGCTCTTATCTGAGCAACATCCCAAAACGCAGTAGGCACAATGGCTGACGGATGTTAAGTTAGAAGGAGGGAGGGAGGGAGGGGAAAACCTGACTTGGAACCTTGCATCACAGGAAGTTCCCGTAACCGAAATTCTTTATGAAGAACTTCTCTTTTTAGAGGAGCCAGCCAAGCACAGCGTGAAGGTCAGGAGCACGTTACATTCTTCCAAGCGCCGCGACGGGCAGGGGCAGAGGAGACCCCGGCGGCTCTTCCTGGGTCCGTCAGTCCCACCCCCTCCCTCCTGCACCGTCAGGAACCTAACCTCTCTCTCTGGCTCCTGCCCCGTCGTGGGAAGCTGCGGAGACGCCACCCCGGGGACTCACATGGGAGCCTGAAACAAGCCCCATCTTGCATGTGACAGTTCCTCTACAGATAATCCACCCACAGGAGGCCTCCCGGGACACGGGGGCTTGAGAGTCAGCAGCTGCCCTTGGCTGAATCACCCAGGAAGCTCATCAAAGACACAGCCCCACGTCTAGCTCCAGACCAACTGAGCACACTACCAGGCGGTGGGGCCCACGCCCAGGTATGTTTGAAAAGCTCACTGGCTGCAGGCGTGATTAAGTTAAGGATCCTGAGATGGAAAGATTCAGCTGGAATATGCAGATGAGTCTAACACACTCACGAAGTCCTTATGAGGGAAAGAGGGAAGAAGAACAGTCGGAATCAGATGGAATGTGAGGACTGAAGAAGAGGTAGGAGAGAGGTTTGATGCTAGGTGACTGGTTTTGAAGATGGAGGCAAGGGCCATGCTCAAGGAAAACAGCCTCTAGAGCTTGGAAGAGTGGGAAACTCTTATTTGCCAGAGCTTCCAGAAGGAACACGGCCCTGTTGTCACAGAGACTTCTAACCGCCACAACTGCAAATAACAAATTTTACATTAAGTCACTAAATCCATAGTTTGGTTATATAAGCGAAAGGAAACTAATACTTAATACAACTCAGCAGCTGTAGTCTTGGGCATTTATTCCAAAGAAATAAAGTCAGTTCATGCAAAAATGTGTTAAAAAAAAAAAAAAGAAGAAGAAGAAGAAAGGAAGAAAGGAAAGGAAAGGAAAAGTTCATTGGGAAACTAACTGCTGGGCTCCAGAAATGAACGCCGCTTGCAAGAGCTGCCCTCATTCCTTACGTGAGCGTGGGTGGGGTCAGTGCATTGTCTGGATCTCAGTTTTCTCATATTTTTCGTGAACGATATCATCCCTAACATCCTGCTTAGGGAGAAAACGGTTCAGGTCCTGACAAACACTTTCTTAGCTACATACAACAAAGGCAAGACTCCAGAGAAGGTAAAGACGGAAAGTGTGGCCCTACCCTCAAGTAGTTTAAAACGAGTTTTAAATCCATCAGTTACCCAGGAGTCAAAGACAGAATGGGACCTGGCTTGACAGACGGGTGGATGGAGAGAACGAGACAGAGCAAGACAAAGAGAGGGAGGGAGGGAGGGGGAGTTTTCCTTGCCAAATACCCTACATACCGTTTTGATTCCTCACGCCCCCTTCTAAATCCTAGCACTGTCCTGATGTGAATCAGGGGAAATAAAACACACTATCGTGGGGGTTATGGGAAGATGTAAATCGAAATTCTATTTTTTATAAATCGAAATTCTATTTTTTGTGTTGCTTACTCTGTACACAGAAGTTATAATTCTTGCCTCAAGAAGACGAACACCAATGGCCCCTGCCTTCTTCCGTTGCGTCTGACTGTGACACAATCACACCCAACAGGTGGCGAGCATACGTATATCCTTCGCCAAACCCATGAATAAGAACACTGCCATTTACTTCAGCTGAGACTCTTCTCATCCCTTCCCCTGGCCTTCGCCACCTGCGGGACTCCCAAGGTAAACTTGTCTTTAAATGGTGTGTCTTCCAAATTTCTGTTTTAGAAAAATTTTCATCAGACCATTGTTGATTGCCAGGAAGAAGTCCCAAGAGGGTCCACTGGAATCACCAAGAAAGACAATATTGGGGACACTGGGAAATGCAGTTTCAGGGAAGTAGTGAGGGCTGCACTCTGCAGAGTCTAGGTTTCACACTGAGTGACACGGGAGCAAGAGGCAGGCGCGGCCGACAGAGACAGCCAAGGGAAAGACGGGTCGCTGGAGGAAGTACAGGCTTAAAAAAGAACCTATTTCAGAGATGCAGGGACTTAAGCACATTAAGAGGCTTAGAGGGAGAAGCCTGTGGAAAGAAAATGTGAAAATAAAAGAGCACCCCTCCGATGACAGAATAGATGCCTTCCGAGAATGAATGAGAAGAACTCAGGCCTCTTCCCTTAATGGCTGGAAGCTGGCTGAACTCTGAAGTTAATTGGTGGTTTTCCTTTAGCCCCAGCCTATTCAAAGGAGTTATTCTAAATAATCAAGTATGATTTCTAAGTCTTTCAGATCCAATATTTGTAAGTTTTACTAATACTCTATTCCCCGTTATTTCACACAATCTGAGAATTAGAAAGAATCATCGGGTGTCCAACCACCTCATTTTACTAAAGAGAAAACTGTCATCCTAGAACTTCACCCCACTGACCAGGTGGTAATAAATACTGTAATAAATTAGTGAGGGAAGTAACAATGACCCCAGGCTTATGACTTCTAGTTTAAAAATAATCCATTCACTCATTCAACACGCACTGACTGCACAGAACCCGGACCAAATCTCTGTCCTTGTGGCTAATACAAGATGATTTCCACTAAACCAAGCTCTCCTTGTATATTTATTTGTATGTCTCTTCAAAAAGTAGACAACAAATTCCCTGGACTCCTTTAATGAAGAATAGCGTCAATTTTCCCCTTTTATCCTCCACCTGCTGACATGGTTTCAGCTTGGGCAGACACAGTGACAGCACTGGGCAGAGACCACCTGAAACCTCACCCTGTCACGGTTCTGCCCTCTTCCAGCTGTGTGACCTTGGATCTCTGCTTCCTGTGCTCCAACACACAAATATTTCTTACAATTATGTGAAGAGCAAAAGGGACAATGTATTGTGATTTTCTGGTAGATGGCAGACATCCAGTACACACCAGTAGGGGATAAGGTGGAAAATTTCAGACACAGATAAAGGATGTTAAAAGGAAAACAAAGAATTTTTTGTTTTTATTAGCGTACAGCTGCTTTTGTGACAGTTTCTGCTGCACGGCACAGTGCCTGGTCGTACATTATACACACATTCTTTTTTTCATATTATCTGCCATCACGGTCTGTCCCAAGAGACTGGGTATAGTTCCATGTGCTGTACTGAAGGACCTCATTGCTTAGCTCTTCTAAACGTAATAGTACACGTTCACTGCAGCACTACTCACAACAGACAAGACACAGAAACAACGCAGATGTCCACCAACACGAGAATGGATTAAGATGTGGTACATCTACACGATGGAATACACTCAGCCATAGAAAAAAGCAAAGAGGTAAAAGAGAATTTAGAGACTACTTTCCGCAGAAAACTGCTCTATGGAGGCTCTGAATCCCCAGGGGCCACGGAGGGTCGCCCAGAACAAAATGACCAATCAGCAGCCTCGATGCCCCTCAATGCTTGATCTTCCTCAACTACTAGCCAAGAGCTCTGATGGCTGCCAGACTGGATTGTACCATGAAGGGGCAGTCGAAGGAACCTAGATTTTGTCCTGCAGACAATGGAGACCTCTCAGAGATTTTCAAGAAGTGGTGTGATCAATCAGGCACCAGGAGTTGACATCAAACGTGAGGAGTAATTGGCAAGGACTGGATGGGGAGAAGAATTCCTGCTCTCTAGATGAGAGCTGCCACTCACCTGGTAAGCTCTATTTCTAAATTTAATAAGCCATGAAAGAGTGTGACTTCCAACAGACACTTTGAAATAATGTGAGTCCACAAAAATGCCAAGAGATGCACAAATTCAGTTTCCACAAGCCTACCCCAGCTTCAGCTGGATCCTGAGTCCTTGAAAGCACTTGGTATGCATTGACTTGATCAAAAAACATCAGTGAAAACATATTTCATCTGTGGACATCATTTTTCTTTGGTACAGAGTGACTTTCACTCCTGACCAAAAAAAAAAAAAAAAAAAAATCCAAAAAAATGAAAAGTCCTCATATCAAAGCCTTATTGATTTTTTTTTTCGTTTCCAAAAATGCAACCATGCCTGTCTATTAAAAACAGAATGTCCAAGGGCCTGAACTGATGTCATGCCAAGAACCCAAACTTTCTACTGACTTCAAGGAGGGTTTCTGGGTTGGAACAAAAGCAGAAGAGGCCAAAAGAGGGCTAGGAAATCGAATCCCCAGACCCAGGTGTTCAAAACCTTACTTTATTATTCTATCCCCATGCTCGACCAAGTTTTGAGTTGAAATATCACACAGCAGGTATCCAAGGGCCTTATAAGAGCTGTCACACTGCAAATGAAAGCAAGACAGTCAACAGACACGTGAGGACTTACACTGTGCTGCAGGCACTGCACCAGCAGAGACAGAATGTATGACCTTCAAACCACCTTTCTGGACTCATCCGCCATCCATCCCCCCCATCCGCCCTGCGCTCCGGCCGTCCACACGGCGGTCTGCAGTCAGACGCAAACACGGCGTTGACAGTAACATGGCCAGCCCCGTGCCTGCATTTCCGCCATCCCGCCCCCCAAGGCCCAGCCTAAAAACTGGAGAGCAGTCTGCTCACATCGAAATTACGTTTAAATGTCTGCTTCCTCCACAATAACGGGAACTAACGCCACAAAGACCCCAGGCCTAATGCACTTTGTACCTCCCATACCTAACAATCTCCTCAAAAAAAAAAAAACAGATGAACAGTAGGTGTTTCTTGAAGAAACAACAGAAGAGAAGAGGAGTTGAACGCAGATTCTGCCTTGACAGAGTCTAGGAGGGGAATATTAACAGAAATCTTTAGCAAAGGGATAAATGTGATGAGAGAGGCTAAGAGAAAGCCTTTAGAAACAGAGATTAGAGAGTTGCTACCACTGGATCAATGTGGGTGAGGTCAGGGTAGGCTTCATGGAGGAGGTGGCATGTGAACCAAAGCTCGGAGGACGTCCGGAGACCGAACCAATTAAACCAAGCAGAGCACCGGCAAGAATTAAAGGCATCATAAGCAAAACACCAGGTCCATAGTGAGAGCTAAGTAAATAGCAGCTAACAACAATTATTACTGATAATTATTATCAGAATAATGATACTCTATTTCCCACCCACCCAACCTGTGGCCATGACCTTAACACTCCCACACACACTCTAGATCCTCAAAGCACTTGCCCAGACGCGTGTCAGTCACAGCCACTCGCATCACCCACCCTACATCCCATCCCCATCTCCCCAGACACTCACACCCACCCTTTAACACCCAGCCCCACGCCTTGTCCTCGGCCTGTCATTCCTCACCTCTCCCAGCAGAGGTGAGATGCCCCCTCCCCTGAAAGCCCCCCCGACCTTTTCCTCCTCCAAGAAAGCCTGAGTCCTTCTTAGCTATTCTCCACAGCTACAAAATTGAAGAGAGAAACACTACGATCGTAACACAAAAATAATCAGGTAAAGTGTTTAAAGGAAAACCATTCTTGTCGTAACACGCAACTCGATTCCTATCATCAGCTCTGTGTTCCTGTTGATTATGCCGTGCCTGGCAAACATCTCCAACGTTATACAAATACTACGGGACTGTTTGCCAAATTATACGCCGTAATTCTTACAAAGATACTGAATTCTGTGAACTGGATATGAGTGATGTTGAAGAAATGCACTCGAGGCAGAAGACACCCATTGACAGGCGACAATCTGAGAGACAGCTGTCAAGTAAAGAGCATAAAATCTGTACATAAACAACAAGGATTTACTCTACAGCACGGAGAACTGTATTCAACATCTTACAATAAACTATAATGGAAAAGAATCTGAAAAAGAGTGTGTATGGGTAACGGCACCACTGTGCCATACACCTGAAACCAACACAGCATTGTAGTTCAACTATCCTTCAATTATTTAAAAAAGACAAAATCTGCAAACGGAAGAGGCAGTTTAAAAGAGAGTTATATAAATAGTGAGGGATTAAAAGTAGCTGTTGGATAAGCAGTGAGATCCTGCTGGTAGCACTGAGAACTATATCTAGTCACTTATGAGGGAGCGTGATAATGCGAGAGAAAAGAATGTATGTGTGTGTGTGACCAGGCCACCTCGCTGTACAGTAGAAAACTGACAGAACACTGTAAACCAGCTCTGATGGAAAAGATAAAAATTATTAAATTTAAAAAAAAAGTAGTTATTGGTAAAACTGGTGAATCCCTTGGCAAACTGGACAATTTCAATCAACAAAAGTCAGCTAACTACTGCAACAGACGACCTCAGACTTCTCAGAGGCTCAACATGAAGGCGACCGTGCTTCTCATTCAAGACACGGTCTGATGTGGGTGGACTGGGGGCGGTGGTGCGCGGGAAATTCTCCAGACTCCTTCCGCCCACACAGGTCTCCCGCCTGCCAGACCAGGGGCTGGCAATCTTTTCCGTAAAAACTGGACAGTAAATCTTTCCAGCCTGTGCATCACCTGGTCACTGTCACAACTACTGAACTCCACACAAAAACAGCCTTGGACAATGGCAAACCAATGCACTTGGCTGTCTCCCAACAACACGGCACTTACAGGAGCACGCAGAGGGCTAGTTAGAGCCTACTGGCTGTGGTCTGCCACGATCTGTTCTAGACCTTCACTCTTCTCTTTGTTCAAGAGGTAGAGAGGAAAGCCAGCAGAAAGACAAGACACACCTCACCAGGTTATTAGAGTCTATACAATCCATGCTAGGACACCAGCTCTATTAGGGATTTTCCCTACTTTTACCACTGATCTAAATATACAGAGGAATGCACATGTGTGATCAATAAATATCTAGAAAATCAAACTATTCAATGTATTCTGAATAACATGATTTTGAAAATCAAAGTAAATATTTAACCATTTGGTGAATTCTAAAAATTAAAAACAGGCAGAGCTTCCTGCCCACCTGCATCTCTCACAAGCGTCCTATCCTAATAAATCTATTTCTTGCCTATCAAAAAATAAATAAAAATTAAAAACAGCAGCTAATTTTTCCTTTTTTTTTTTTTTTGGCTGTGCCTGCCGCATGTGGGAAGTTCCTAGGCCAGGAATCAAACCCGCCCCATAGCAGTAACCCAAGGAGAACACTGACAATGCTGGATCCTTAACCTGCTGAGCCACCAGGGAATTCCCACTGTTTATTCATCATTTAATATATACCAGTTCTAAATCCATTATGTGTAATACACCATTAATTTTCTCACGACAGCCCTGTGAAGTTCCATTATTTGAACCTTATTTTTTTTCAGATGACTGAACTGAGGCACAGGAAGGTTGATCAAAGTTTTAAATATAACCTGTGATTCACTATAAGTAAAATGGACTTACTTTCAAAATTTTGAATTTCATGTCTCTAAATTAAAATACCACTCAGAGCCCTTTTCTACACCACTTACTATGACAAAAAGTAAATTCTCCTCGGGTGTCTTTTTCTTAGTATCAATTATTCTCCCTTACTGAGTGCCTCCTGTGATGCTTAATTAAGTGTGTCTGTTATCAACTATTGCCTCTCAAATGCAAATCAATCCTTGAGCGTCAGTCCTGGGAACAAAATGGAGCTGGGCCCTTTAAATATTTTTTCCGTTGAGAACTTTGCCAACAGGGGGCGCTGAAGAGACCTTGCTGGAGGAAGAAACTCAGCAAGCTCCTGCAGCCAGGTGGCTTCTAGGTACCTCCCAGGGTCGTTCATGGATGAGTCAAAAGAAAACAGAAATGTAAAATAGCTGGCACACAGTTTATGCACAAGTAACCCTGTGGCCCTTTCTTAATGAGTAATTACATCTGCTTTCAACACTGTGGAGGATTAACAATAGAAAGTGGGGAAGAAAGGGGCATAGGAAGTTTTTTTCTCTCCCTTCTGTTATTTTAGGAGGAAAAACATCACTGTCCCATAAAACAAATATTTTAGTTGTTAACATCATAAATTTACAGGTCAATGAATAAACACTCCCTATTTAGTCCCGCTGGGAGAGCAAAAATAGAAACAGTGTCAAGTATCCAGAGCATGGGTACCAGACAGACATTCTGAGGTTGAATGTTTGTTTTTGTTCCATTTGTTTCTTTGTCTTTATCAAGACTCCTTTTATGGAATAAGAAAAACTAAAAAGGTATTCAAAACATGTAACAATTATTTATCAAGCCTGCAAAGCAAATCATTTCTGGTCATCAAAGGACCTACGAAAGTTAAGAGGTATAAGTCACACAGTACACTGGGAAGACAGAGTTCAAAGCGTTTACTGAAATTCGCCCAACAGCACAAAGATTAAAAGTGACGTATCCAGGACCGTGACTGGCCCAAAACATACTTTCTGCTCTGACACTGCCACACTTCTCCCACAAACTGTCAGTGACAAACATTTGATAAAACCAGATTATAGGAGCTCCAGTCACGGCTCAGCAGGTTAAGAAACTGACATGGTGTCCATGAGGATGCAGGTTTGATGATCCCCGGCCTCGCTCAGAAGGTTAAGGATCTGGCGTTGCCACAAGCTGCAGCACAGGTCACAGATGCGGCTCGAATCCTGCACTGCTGTGGCTGTGGTGTAGACCAGCAGCTGTAGCTCCGATTCGCCCCCTAGCCTGGTTACTTCCATAGGCCGCAGATGTGGCCCTAAAAAAAAAAAAAGCCAGATTATAAACTCAGGTCTGCCTGACTCCATAGCAAATACCTTCTCCACTATAAGGGGCAGGGGGAAATGGCAGGTGCTGGGGTCGACGGGGGGTGGGGCAGGGGCGTGGGTGGTTAGAACCAAGCCCAGACACTTACCGTGTACTAGGTCAAGAATTTTGGTCCTAAGTGACAGAATTCTAAAACCAACCATCTCAGCAAGACGCAGTAAAGAGACTCTACTGACCCACGCAAGGGGCAGGTCCTGGGACAAAGCTGCCTCGAGCACAGCTTGGATAAATAAGGGCTCGATAATGACAGCAGCGCTCCATCTTCCTGTCCACTACTGCTCATCGCTGGTCCCCTGTGCTGACTGGCTTTATTCCCTCACTCTAGTCAAGCTCTCCCCCAATGGCAGGCAAATCAGCCATCACCAGCCCCAGCCCTACACGTTTATAGCCCTGGATTCCGAAGAAAAAGACAACTTCTCATCTGTTGTCAAAACGGAAGATTCTGGGGAGGGTCTCCAACTGGCTGAAAACCCCTGGGCTCTTCTAGTCACTTGGAAGCAGGAGGCATCGCCAAGGTCACGGAGGGAAGGGGTCCCCCAGACCATGAGATGTTGAGGAGAAGCTGTCACTACCTAACACACATGTGCACACAAGCCCGAGTGACGACATTACTCTGATGTCCCCCAAACTGAATATTCTAAGTGATAAAACACGGAACATTTTGTTACAGTTCAACAGATAAAACTGGTCAAATCACAATCACATTGTTTTGCTGTAAAACAGACATCATAAACTCTTCACCAAATGAGAAACTGAAGAACATACAAAGTGCTAACCCTGACTCCTGGAGAGGTCTGCCATCTCTGCCTCGGACTGAGCCTCGTCGATCGTCAGCCCTGGCTTGCCGTGTGGCCTTGGACATCATAAAGCGTGTGTAATACCGATGCGGCTTGATGGGAGGGTATTTTTGCCCAGCCCCCAAAGGACCTCAGAAGACAATGTGCCTTTAATGCTGGCTGATTCTCACCTCCCGTGAACCGGCATCTAAAAGGATATCCTAAAAAAATAATACAATAAAAAATAAAAGGCTAGCCTAAGCTCAGATGGGTAACTGTGTATTAATTAAACCAATACCTCCCAAAGAAGGTTCATGCTCCGTGGGGCACATGCCCTCAAGATGATAAAATTTAAAAGGTTCAGTGGCTGAAAGCATAACACTCACTCAGAAAATGACAATCTCATCATGGGACAGCAGAAATGAACCCAACTAGGAGCCATGAGGTTGCAGGTTCGATCCCTGGCCTTGTTCCGTGGGTTAAGGATCCAGCATGGCCGTGAGCTGTGGCTGTGTAGATCGCAGACACAGCTCGGATCCCGCGTTGCTGTGGCTGTGGTGTAGGCCGGCAGTTGTAGCTCCGATTAGACCCCTAGCCTGGGAACCTCCACGTGCCGCTAGTGCAGTCCTAAAAAAGCAAAAAAAAAGAAAAAAAAGAAAAAGAAAATGATAATCTAAAGCAGTAGATGAAACTAAGAGCTGTAATAAAGACTAACTGTTTCGCTTTTCCTAAGCTAAAGACCCTGTGTCTTCATTTGGATTTCCCTATAAGCAACGCCTGAGATGCAGAGTGCACAAAGAGAAACGTGATCAGGAATCAGGACAGAAGGAACGGTGAGATGCGGAAGCAGGAAAAGGTAACAGATGCAACGTTACAGAGGCAGTTACCACCACGGTTACCCAGCGATGGCTCTCCCGGGGGTCCCCACAAGGAATGGTGTTTAAGACTCTCAGGCTTGCCCCTCCAGCGTCAGGAAGCTGGCATTTAACCGCCTCCTGGGACCTCCTCTTGGCTGAGGGCTGACTCCAAGAGCAACCCTCTCTTATGCTCCTGGTCACCTTCACATGGGCCAAGAACCTGCTGCCGCTGAGAGGAAACCATGAGACCAAACCACAGAGGAAAAGCATGAGATGCTACTGCGGGAACAGAAGATCAGACCCCAGCCGGCACAGAACTGGGTACCAAGGCTGTGCTGAAATCAGAGATGAAGAGAACAGAACACAGGAGATTTTTAAAAATCTGCTCGTGTGTTATTTCCCAAATGTTTCTGAACACAGAATCCTCGTTGTGTGAAACCCCTTCTAACATCACACACAATTTGGAAAACACTGTTAGATCATCAGGCAGAAAAGAACCAATAAGGAGATTTCCAGAACAGAGAAAAGAGCCTCTGAACATCTATTCCTGCACAAAGGCAATGAGAACACTTGCAGAAAGAGGAAAAAAAAAAAAGTCAAATCAAATTTTTCCAAACTCTGGAAATCAACAAGCTTCTTGCAATAATCCAAGGAGTACTGATTCAAGGAAAAAAAAAAAAAGCTGAATCTTGTTAAGAATAGGTAGCTTGGAGTTCCCAGGCGCAGGGGAAACAAATCCGACTAGGAACCATGAGGTTGCAGGTTCAATCCCTGGCCTCAATCAGTGGGTTAAGGATCTGGAGTTGCTGTGAGCCGTGGTGTAGGTCACAGCTGTGGCTCGGATCCTGCGCTGCTGTGGCTGTGATGCAGGCCAGCAACTGTAGCTCAGACTTGGCCCCTGACCTGGGAACCTCCATATGCTTCGGGGGTGGCCCTAAAAAGGAAAAAAAAAATAAATAGGCAGCTTGGTGATGTTTTAACTTGCCCTATTTCCATCCCTTCCTTCTCGGCTCCAAAGGGACCTTGAAAACCAGGGGCCTTGCAGTCTCACTAAGGGGGCAAACAAGAGGTCCCGAAGGGCTTGGAGAGCTTCAAACGTCCTGCCCCCACCCCACTGCATGACTTCTCTTGTCTGGCAACTCCCGGGAAAAGCCTGTTACGTGACCTGATTCCGAGCTCAGGCAGTGAGAAAAGCTGTATCCCTAGGGTCTTTGTCAAAAACAATCAGTGGTCAACGAGGAGGAAAAGACAAGCCACAGACTAAGGGGAAATATTTGCCAAAGGCACAGCTGATAAAGGACCATTGTTCAAAATATACAAAGAATACTCAAAACTCAATAACGAAAAAATGAGAAACCCAATTGGAAAAATGGCCAACAGATTTGAGCAGACATCTCATCAAAGCAGATACATATAGAGAGAGACGGAAAATAAGCACCTGAAAAGATGCCCAACATCCTACATCATTAGGGAACTGCAAATTAAAGCAACAGCAGGATGCCATTACGCCCCTACTGGGAAGGGCAAAACCCCGAACAGGGACAACTCCAAAGGCTGGTGAGGACGGGAAGCAACAGGAGGTCTCACTCGCGCAGGCGGGAAGCACAGTGCCGGCGCCGCTCTGGAAGGCAGCTGAGCGGGCTCTTACAAAACTCCACATACTCTCACCACATAATCCAGCAATCACGTTCGTTCATATCCACGGAGCTGAAAAACGTATGGTCACACAAAACCTGCACACATACTTCCATAGAAGCTTTATTCATAATTGCCAAAAACTTGTAAGCAGCCGATATGTCCCTTAGCAGGTCAGCAGATAAGTACACTGGTATTCCAGACAACGGAATCTTGTTCTGTGCTAAAAAGGAGCTATCAAACCATGAAAAGATGTGGAGGAAATTTAAATGCCTGTTACTAAGTGAGAGAAGCCAGTCTAACGAGGCTGCCCGCTCTGAGCCCAACGATATGAAATTCTGCAATCGACAAAATACGGAGCCAACACAAGGATCAATGGCTGCCAGGGTTAGGGAGGAGAGGAGGAGGAACAGAGCCCAGCGGGTTTTTAAGGCACGGAATCCTTCCGTGCAATACTATAGTCAGAGATGCAGGTCATTTTATATCTGTCAAACCCCAGAGAATGGCCAGCACCCAGGGTGAACCCTAACGTAAACCATGGACTCTGGGCGATGATGGCATGTTAGTGCAGATTTGTGGGTTTCCACAGTGTATCCCCTGGTGGGATGCTGATGATGAGGAAGGCTGCGCGTCGGTGGGGCCGGGGATATACAGTGACTCATACTTTTGCTCAATTTTACCGAGAACGCGCTGGGAGCCCCGCCCGCTCGGGCTGCAGCCTCCGGTGAGTCTGAGGTTCTGATGCTCAGCTCCCTCCCGCTACGCACAGCCAGGGCTCCGTGGGCTTTGAAGCTGCGAGGAGCCCCCGGATACTGGATCATCGCCTCCCCTCCATCCCTGTAGCTACAGCTCCAATCTGGGTCCCCACGGCTCCCCAAGCCTCAGACCAGAAAGACCCCTAGCCTGGCTCTGGACTCAGAAACTCTGCCCCCAGGAGCTTCTATTACTTTCCTTGCTTGCTCTTGAAAACTAGGATGTGCCATTTTACAGCTCTGTAGAGGCCAGGAAGAAAAGGAGACGGGGCAGAAGCTGTCACCTGGAGAACCTGAATAAGATGTAAGGTTTCATTTCCCCAGAGTGGCTCCACTCAGCAGCTGTGTTCTCAGCACCTGAGGCGAGCTGCCCGTCAGGCTCTGGGAGGGAAGGCCGAGCAGGAAGCTTCCTGCCCCAGGGGACGGGACAGCGGTCTCCGGGAAAATGTGCAGTTAAAAACGCAGGACAGGGTGGTGCTGGAGGCCCCAGGCAAGTCTAGAATATATTCGGGCCTTGTGGCTAAAAGCAGCCACTTCCTGAAACCCTGCAAGAATGACAGTGAAGGAATTTATTAAATGAAAACCTGTGAAGACAAGACGGGTGAGAGAGAAAGGGACAAGCAAATGAGAGGGGGCACATTTTAGACACAAGAAAGCAAGCATTTTAACCCTAAACCCACCCAGATGGGTGCCAGGCGCTGGCACGCAACAAACTGTGCTAGTTGGCAATGCAAATTCCAGCCCCCTCTGCTTGACAAAGAAGCCAGCTTGGCTTAGGAAAAGCAAAACACCCAACCCCAGGAACACATCATGACCGGCCCCAGCCATCAGGCCCCGTGGTCTCTGATTTCCCAGCCTCCTTCCTAGAAGTATAGCTATGTCACCTGTGCTGGTCTGTAAGGCTAAAGCAGAAGTCTTCTGGGGCTGGTCCTGAGAATTATTTTGCTGTCTTAATAAACGAAGATATACTCATCTACCCCCTTTCTTTCTGCCTGGAATGTAGCCGTGATGACTGGAGCTGCGACAGTCATTTTGCAATCCTGAGGGAAAGATGGAAAGGACTGCAGACACACTGACCGTGCAATAACCAATGATTTCAGACTTCTTGGCACTGGGGGGAGGAGTGCTGGTTTCAGTCACTAACCCCAGATTCTGCTACTTGAAGTAAAAGGCAGTTCCAGCAGACTCACTTCGAGGAGGAAGCAGAGCCTCTCCTCTTAGAGAGAAGCAAAGGGGATGTCAGGGTAGAGATGAAGCACCCGAGTAAATCTGTGGAGCAGACGCCAAACCACCAGAGCAGAGGGCAGGAGCAACTCAGACCTGGAAGGCTCTGAGGAGCCTGTGCAAGGGGACAAGACGAACATTATGTTACCCAAAGCACCTGGCCAGGTGCAGAAGCGGTTTTGAATGTTTTGAGAAAATTTAGGTAAGACTTAGTGATAGGTCCATTAAAAAACTAAGCCAACACACAAGGTGTGTATTTACACTAGGAAACACTTTAAAAAATTAGAGACGGAATATGGTGGTTGTAACCTTCTGAATTAGCTCTGAACAACATTCTCGTGGTTATTATGTCATCCACACTGAATGATTCAACTACGACTGTGATACAACTGTTTTCGGGGGATGAGAAATGGAAACTGAGTGGAAAAATTCTAAGATTAGAGTCAATGAGCAATACCTACAATTGAAACATCAATAAATGGAACAAAAGTATGGTGTTTACTTTTTTTTTTTTAGGGCCACACCCAAGGCATGGAAGTTCCCAAGCTAGGGGTCGAATGGGAGCTGCAGCTGGGAGCTGGCACAGCAGCTCATTGCAAGTCCCCAGTGATCCAGGCCAGGCACTGGACCACAACCTCAAGTATACCAGTTGGGCTTGTTACCACTGAGCCACAACGGGAACCCCAAAGAACGTTGATCAGAAATAAGGAAAGTGATACCAGAAGAACACTGTTGCCACTGGAAAGTAAGAAAGGAGAGTAGTCTTGAGAAGGGACACGAGTCTGCTGTTTTTTGTGATAATCTTTGTGTAAGTTCATTTGCTCTAAAAACTTGTAACCTCCCATTCTGTGCATCCAAACTTTTCCCGGAGTTCCTGGGTCATCTTTCTGATCATTACTCTGGGTTCTTTCTCAGGCAGACTGTCTAATTCCATTACTATAAACTGTCCTAGGAATAAGTATCACTTTGATAAAAGTTAATTAAATTGTATCTCATTAAGGAGAGTGGCAAAATATTCTGGGAGGGGTTGGCTTCTTTGATGCGTGTTGCAGTGGACTCCTAAATTCCACCTCCAAACAGAGAACTTTCTCTTAACAACCCCACCATAACATAATGCTCTTTAAAAATGACTCATCATTCATCCCACAAGCGATTATGGTGCACCAACAAGTGGGACATGATGAAGAATTTGCTGGATTCTATCTATGAAACAAAGATTCATAGACGTGGAGAACAGACTTGTGGTACCCAAGGCAGAGGGGAGTGGGATGGAGAGGGAAGGTGGGGTTAGCAGATATAAACTATTATATACAAAGGGGATAAACGACAAGGTCATGCATTTAGCACAGGGAATTATATTCAGTATCCTGTGATAAACCATAATGGAAAAGAATATTTTAAAAAAGAATGTATATATACATGCATAACTGAATCACTTTGCTGTTACAGCAGAAATTAACACAATGCTGTAAATCAGCTATACTTCAATTTAAAAAGAACTGGCTACGTTAATATAAGTGGCCAACAAATGTTCAACTAAGCCAGTAAGTGAAGAAATAAAAATAAGAAAACACCTTAACCATGACATTGGAAGGGATGAAGAAGAATGATAAAAATGAGGGCAAAACTGAAGAGAAATCCGCACTGTCATGGAAGCTGGTGGGTGTGTACGCTGCATGGTGTTCTGGATACAAACCTAGCTCTAGCCGTACAAACACCGTATTTGAAAAGGTGGCCCAGGAATTGTAGTTCCAGGAATCGACCGTAAGGGAACCACTGACTGAATACAAAAGGATGTATGTGCAAAACTGTTCAGAACTGCTTGTGATATAAAAATCGGAAACAAACATATAACCAGTCAAGAATTACAGAACATGAAAAGAGATTCATAATATACTATTGATAGAAGCATGTTGTAAATTAGTGATATGTGATTCCGTTTTTGTTTTCAAAATTTTGCATTTTCTTACACACACACACAAAATTAATACAAAGCTATGTGTATAATTCCAGAGAGAAAATCTCAAAGTTCTAGAAAGTTACATACCCACATGTTCACAATGGATATTTTTGGGCAGTGGCTCTTGCAAGAAAAACTTAATGCCATTATTTCTGTCTTCAACTATATCCTTAACTTCATCTTTATATTTCTATAATCATAATGAATATTGTTATATAATCAAAGATAATGCTTAAACGAAAGCACACATCACATATAAAACAGTACAGTGTTCAGGCTGTAATGGGTGCTCACTGAAGGATTACTCATAGTTATTTGAAGCAAGAATATAGAACAAAATGGAGTGACTCATCTTCAGACAAATTTTCCCCATTCTCTGATCAACATAACTTGAACTTACTAAAGAAAAACACTCATTTCAATGATCTTTGAATCTCCAACATGTAGCCCAGTGCCCAGCCAATGGGCAGTACTGCATAGACATGGGGGTGGGGGATGAGTAAGTGAATGAATGTTCACATCCAGAAAGGGGTCTTCACAGGAACAGGGAAAGCCAGGGGAATAGAGCTTGGACAAGGCCCCCTGTCGGGAGTGCGACTCCAGATGCTCTGTTTACAGATCTCATTTGATCTTTGACATCATTACCTCCTTACAGATGAGGAAATGGGCCTCAAAGAGGTTAAGCCACTTGCAGAAGTTCATACAGACAACCAGTGGTGAAGGACTGACACCAGCCTTGACTTTTTTTCTCTTTTTTTCTGTCTTTTGTCTTTTTAGGGCCACACCCACACCATGTGGAAGTTCCCGGGCTAGGGGTCAAAATGGAGCTGCAGCTGCTGGCCTATACCACAGCCACAGCAACGTCAGATCCGAGCCGAGTCTACGACCTACACCACAGCTCATGGCAACACCGGATCCTTAATTCACTAAGTGAGGCCAGGGATCGAACCCGAATCCTCATAGATATTAGTCGGGTTCGTTTACTGTTGAGCCACGACAGGAACTCCTCAACACCTGTTCTTTCCTCCAGCCCTCACGTTTGGTCTGCGATACTGGACACACAAATGGATTGGCCAGTCAGATGCTACCATCTTCATGACATCAAGCAGCAGAGGTGCGGTTCTGAGGGTTCAGAGGCTGGAGGATCAGGAACTGGCCAGCAGAGACACACGCCTGCAGGTAATGGGGCGGAGCGGCAGCCCCCCTCCGCTGAGGAAACTGAATGAATTTCCACCCAGTCCCCTAAATTACCCTTTTCCCCTCTCAGTGGACTTGGCAATCAAAGAGTCGATGCAAAGAGAAGCCGCGGGCTAGGAAAGGTCAGTGGTACTAAACAGCCCAGGATCTTCCTCCATTAAGACCCTCATTGTTTTTAATCACTTAGTTTTCACTCAAATGTCCAACTTCATTGCTGCCTTTCTCCTCTCCCAGGCCGCAGATGTTTAATATTCCTCACCAAGACATAATGAACCTTTTTATGTCACTGTAATGCTTAGTCTCTTTAAAACACGATTACCTTCATCCATTGTGCTGCGCGGGGATGTGCACAGACTCTGAAGATGGGGTTCCATTAGGCGGATATTATTACCAAGCCAAGCTGAAAGGGAAATTAAGCCAGGTGGCAAAGTTCAGTGGTGATAAACTACCCTGCCAGCCTGAGGTTGATTGTCTGTGAAACTCAGGTCAAAAAAGGAGAAGATCGGGGTATTAAGGACTTTGAAAAGTTATGATTTTCCACTTTTGTGAAAGTCAGCTTCCCAAATGAATATATATATATATATATATATATATATATATATATATATTTTAATGTTCTCATGTACTAGGAGTTTTTAAAGAAGAAAGTCTATGATGTTCTAAATTGTAGTGCCCATCTTGAATGGTTCATTTGGCAAAAATAAGTTCACAAGTCAATGAGTAGGCAATTGCTCATAAAACATCATTGAAAAATGTAAAGTGCATTCTTATGCTTTTGTGCAAAAAAGCATGAGAATGCACCTACCATTTCTTATTTCTGAAAATAACTTACATAGCCCCATGCTCATGATAAAACGCACAGTATCTTTAAAGCACCCCAACAGACCATGCAAAAAAAGAACTGATAAAACTGAGCTAGAAATACCCCAGAGTAATTTGTGGCAATTACTCCAATTCTAAACATTTCATTGCAAACTTACCACTTCCTTTTTTTACCTAGGAATTTACTCTTTATTTTTGTCTTCCAGTGTTCTATTCCATCAATGACTTTAAACTTAAAACACCCCCATGAAAAAGAATCGGGATGGGATCTGACATTTATTATGAATCACAAATAACAGTAAAAGCTACCAAAATAGGTGCTTATTTACTGGGGAGCGGGGTGAGGGTTCTGCAAAGCTCTTTTATCATTATAAAGATGTAAACAGTGGCTTCTGGTTTCTATCAGTTTGCCAAAATACTAATTAAAATGCTAATAATCATATTAAAGGGATGAATTTACTTATTTTTTGGCCACACCCAGGGCATGTGGAAGTTCCAGGGCCAAGGATCAAGCCCGTGCCACAGCAGTGACCCAGGCCACAGAGTGATCATGCTGGATCCTTAACCACGAGGCCCCCAGGGAACTCCAGAAGAATGAATTCTAAAGACATGGCACCAGTGTCATTTTATCCTCCACCATGAGCCAAAGCAGCTATCCAAACCTGGCCAGTTTCACTCCTTAAATATTTTTTAATCCATCTGTTCTCGATCTCTCCTACGGCTCCGGCAGCTGAGCCCCTCATCAGTGCTCAGCTGGACTGTTTCTGTAGGAACCTCTGAACGGGTGGGTCTCTGCCGCCACACTGGCCCCCAGCAACCTCAGTGGCTTTACTGCCTTCAGCTCAGGTCTCCACGGCGACGTTCAGCACCCTCCTTGAGGAGTTCCCGATGTGGCTCAGCGGTCACAAATCTCACTACTATCCATAAGGATGAGGGTTCGATTCCTGGCCTTGCTCAGTGGGCTAAGGATCCAGCGTTGCCGTGAGCTGCAGTGTCTGTCACAGATGTGACTCGGGGATCCTGAGTGGCTGTGGCTGTGGCACAAGGTGGCAGCTACAGCTCTGATTCGACCCCTGGCCTCTCTCAGTGGGTTCAGGATCCGGCGTGGCTGTGGCTGTGGTGTAGGTCAGCAACTGCAACTCCGATTTGACCCCTACCCTGGGAACCTCCATATGCCGTGGGTGTGGCCCTAAAAAAAGACCAAAAAAAAAAATTACTTGAAAAATTTTTTTAAAAATACTCCCCGAGCTGGCCCTTTGCAGCCCTTCTCCTGTGTCTCCACTTCCAAGTGGTAAGCTTTCTTCTTCGCTCTAGAAGTTCTACTGCCCTGTGTGCACAGCCCTGCAACCCGGAAGGATGAATGCGCGGGGCTGCATCTGCGGGGCATCGGCCTCCAGGAGACACAGGACCTTCGGTTCCCCAACGATGTGGTTTCTGAGACACTGGCAGAAGCAATGCACTCGAAAACATGGAATGGACTACTTGTCTTATTTCACTGATAATATTCCTCCTTCATATTTCACAATGTAATAAGTAGCTTATTCTACCTATAGTATATGTGTGAGTATATATATACGCAATCACTTTATTGATTTCCACATATTAATTTTGTTTTGTTTTGTCTTTTTGCCTCATCTAGGCACCCGCGGCATATGGAGGTTCCCAGGCTTGGGATCTAACAGGAGCTGTAGCTGCCAGCCTTCGCCACAGCCACAGCAACGTGGGATCCGAGCCACGTCTGCAACCTACACCACGGCTCACGGCCACTGAGCTCATGGTTCCTAGTTGGATCCTTTACCCACTGAGCAAGGCCAGGGATCGAACCCACAAGCTCATGGTTCCTAGTTGGATTCGTTAACCACTGAGCCACGACGGGAACTCCCCCACATATTAATTTTGAATCATGCTAGTTTATTCAATTATTTTGCTCCTTGTATTCATTTCTGGTTAACTGCCTTGAATTTTTCAGATATATTATCATAGCATATTCAGCTACTGACTGTTTCACCTCCGTCTCCCAGGTTTTGTACATATAATTTATCTTAATAACATTATCTGGTATGATGAGAAATTATGGGAGTGACAGCAACCATGTCTTTGTCCTGAATTTAGTGGGAATCTTTCACATTCATCCGGGAAATTCCTTTGGGACAAAAGAAATACCATTTACCAAGTCAGGAAAATATACTGAGTTCCCCCCCCTTTTTTTTTTTTTGGTCTTTTTAGGGTTGTACTCACAGCACTCACAGTATATGTACGTTCCCAGGCTAGGGGTAAAATCAGAGCTGTAGCTGATAGCCTAAACCACAGCCACAGCAATGCCAGACCCGAGCCACAAATGCAACGTACCCCACAGCTCATGACAACGCCAGATCCTTAACCCACTGAGTGAGGCCAGGGATCGAACCTGTGTCCTCATGGATGCTGGTCATATTTGTTTCCGCTGAGCCACCACGGGAACTCCTTGAGTTCCTCTTTTACTCAGCTTTTTTAAAGTTAAAAGCGGACTTCAGTGTTACCTAATACCTATTCAGCATCTCTGAAGATGACTACAAGCTGTTTTCTTTAGATACAACGATATGATGAATTAAACACACCCCTTGTAACAGACCACTCTCAATTGATTATTGGAATAAATGCCATATATAGTCATGCTGCGCTTTTCTCTTCCAATGTGCTGCTGAGTCGTTGACTAAAGCTGAATTTAGGATCTTCTATTATCATGTACTGCCACAATGCACTGCTGGAGGCCTTACGCACTTCCTGTGCGGTTCTACTGGAAATGAGTCTTGGAAGCTTGCTCCTGGTTTCCTCTGAATTTTTCCCATGTACCTTTTTTCTTTGCAGAGTCTGCCTTATATCACTTCGCTGTGATAAACTTCCCCAGGTGCGTGGAGGCCTGGCTAAAGGGCGGTTGACTTGGAGATATATTTAGCGGGGATTTGTTGAGATATATTTATGTCGTTGCTGTCACTACCATTCATAGTTGAGTTATTGCTAGCCATCCTAGTCGAGGAACAGCTTCCAGAAGCCTCCACTTCCTTCTGTGCCAAACGACCCTGCACAGTGACCTGAAGAGGCAGAGTTTGACCCTGATGGGATCTGTCCTCCGGTCCCTGGTACTAGACTTATGTGGCCAGTGGGAGAGAAGCAAGGTTTCAAAGTACACGGCCAGAAGCTAGAATTTTCCAAGAGCTGAAAATGTCCCCAATACAATTATAAGTTTGTTTCCCCTTGTCTAGTCAAAATAGAGGTTCTGTCAGCAAGAGGCCCCAAGTCTCTGCAGGTACAATTATAAATGTTCTGTACCCGTTTCTCCTTTGTGATGGGAAGTGTACAAAACGGAATTTATCAGAATCCTTGTCTGTAGAGTAGGAACCGGTATCAGAACAATAAACCGAAAAACAATCAGAACAAATGTGTCTGTGTGAGGGGCTGTGTGTCTTCTGTATCCTAACACCCTGGACTGTGTTTAGCATACCCAACACATCCTGTCCTCAGGAAGTCTGCCGGTTCCAGATGAAAGAGCGTGCTAAATTGTCAGGGACACAGCAAAACAGCCTGAAGACACAAGTGACAATCTCTCCTACACATTCACCAGTAAGCCAATGGCTGCAGAGGAAGAATAATTGGATTACACTATAAGTAGCTCGGTACAAAGCAAGAGGCACTTTCTAAAAGCATCTGAATTGCTCTTGCGTATGCTTTAATTTCAGATTAATTTTATACATTTTAAGAATTATTGATCAAAGAGAAATTAACATTTGATGGGAAATTATCTCAGGAAAAGTTAAAAAAATTTTTTTAACAAGCCAAGACTAGCAGAATCTTTACATCAAAACCTCTATTATTATCTCCCAATAGGAATGAAAATTCGGATGGACAAAGTCAGAAAGAAGCAGAAAAGAATCCTGGTAACCAAAGGGATCAAAATAAAACGACAGCTGAAGAGAACAAAAATCATGAAAATCAAGACATTCTCAAAGAGAACAAACTCAGGAGGGAGATGAAAATAAAAGCAAGGTGAGAAGCTGTCCAAGTGACAAAGCTGGCATGAAGGTCAACGGTAGCTCCCCTTTGCCGGATTCGTCAGCTTCAGCAACTCCTGTGATATCTCGAGACGGACTGTCACAATGAGCGCTGTTTTCACTCCCATCAGTTTAACTAAAAACATTTTTTTCACTATCATGATCACAGTAATAAGAAGAATCACACAACAAAGCAATACAAAGACACCAACACAACAAAAATGGACATAAAAGATGTTTCTGAGACAAACGTTTAAGAAATGACCGATCTGCTGAGGTCTAGGGTGTCCTGCAGGCCAGATATCTTAAATGTGTGTCCTGTATGGCCTGGGGCCCTTACGATTGTAAACCACCTTCCAGTAAGAGAGGTGGTTTGCCTTTCTGTGTGTTTGTTTATTCATCATGCCACATGAATGGACAAATAAATGGACACATCAAACCTGCCGCTATGGAGAACAGAGCAGTGGGTACCAGAGAGGGCAGGGCTGGGGGAGGGCGGCGTAGGAAAAGGAAGGTCAGCTGCGAAGGGACACACGGAAACTCAGTTTGTGGTGGCTGAACGTGTGCTGGGGTAGAAATATACGGCTGTACAAGGTGAAACACAGAATGTAACAAATCAATGTTACCTCAATTAAAATTAATGAATTAATCACAGGGAGGGGGAGATGCCTCGAATAAACCAGCCCCTCCACACCCCACCATTCCTGTGGCTTCTACTGTGGCCGTAACCAGTGCTGATCGGTGGCAAATGTCATGTGCTAGTCTTCGAACAAAAAGTCTTCGAGAAAATGTTAACTTTTTTTTGCCAGCTGACATCTATCTATCTCTAACTTCAGTCAAGCAAGTGAAACAGGTTTGGGACTATCGCAGCCTGCCCTTGAGCGTTATTCACGGTCAGTCTCACGAAAACGTGGCTGTTTCGGAGAACAAAGGAGCCCACGTGCGCCATTTCAATGGCACAGTGTGTGCGGTGAGCGTATCGTGGCCTTCAACCCCACGAAGAGAGAGCTGTCTCCATGGTGCCGAGGCTGTTGATAGCTCTGGTATTCTGCTCCCTTAAATGGCTGCTTTTCAGGTTAGAATTGTAGATGTTATTTTATACACACACATATGCCAACTTGGACTTTTCTTTAAAGCTTTTAAGGGTGATAAAACGGGCTCCTGATAATAAAGCTATTCATGTCTTGTGTGGGGACATAAAGGCATTTAAAGGACTCCGACATACATCTCTGAAAACTTGGAAGAGAATCCTGGGCACAAAGAAAATGTTAAAAAAAAAAAAAAAAGAATGTATTCAAAAATTGATAAAGCTTCCATGCACCGTTTCCACTGCAATTTGAATACATATTTTGGAATGTTCCAATAAAACAAATAAGAAATTACAAGTTCCTGTATTGAATGTTTATGAAGAGGATCTTTTTTTTTTAGCCACACCCACGGGCCAGGGATTGAATCTGAGCCACAGCCGTGACCTAGGCCACAGCTGAGGATCCTTGAGCCACTATGCTGGGTCCTGGCTCAAACAGAGACAAGCTGGATCGCTCCCCTACTGCGTCACAGCAGAAACTCCAAGAGTCCCCTCGTTTATCATCTTTACACTTATTTGTTAAGGAGATGAGAAGAAATTCAATGAAAAATTAATGGAAACAAAATGAAAAAATGAGGGTGGGGGAAGCAACAGAAATCCACCTGACATTCAGGAGTGAATTATAACAAAAACAATGTTGAGATCTCACTAAATGTGGTTATTCATTAGAAGCAAGAGCGACTCTCCTGAGAAATAACATCTGGGCTCCGGGAAATTCCCAGGCCAAGGACAGAACCCAAGCCACAGCAACAACCCAAGCCACAGCAGTGACAATGCAGGACCCTTAACCTGCTGTGCCACAAGGGAATTCTGCGGTATTTTGCTCTAAAGGAACAGATCTTCTGAATATACTGGAAAAATATTCACATGTCTGGCTGATATGAAACAAAATGCAGACTCAAAATATACCATTTTAAGAGGAAATCACTGACAAGTTGGCTAATTAATCACAGTAATTCAAAGATGATTTAGCTGTTAGAGAAGAAACCTTAAAATGCCCTTATACAACACAGCCCAGGTAGGGAAGAAGCTGAATAGAGTTTTTGCTAAAGTTGGTAAAATCCTAAAAACTTACATGACATGACAGCAGAATTGGATTAGGATACTGAAAAGAAATTTTCTAAACTATAAGTAAAAACTATTTTAATTTACCATGCTAGAAGAAAGACTGAACAAGCTTTCTATTCTCATTAAAAGTTATAATGAAATTGTCATCCTGTGAAGAGACAATAAAAGAAGACACACACAAAGTCTTAGAAAAACCTGTAAGAGATGTGTGCCTGGCTGGCAGTTACTTTTTTTTTTTTTTTTAAAGATTTAGGTTAGATTTTGTGAGACTGGAAATCTATAAAATTCAAAACAATCTAATTCCTTTTTTTTTTCTCTTTTAGGTCCACACCCATGGCATATGAAGTTCCCTGGCTAGAGGTCAAATCAGAGCTGCAGCTGCTGGCCTACGCCACAGCCACAGCAACTCAGGATCCGAGGCGCATCTGTGACCTACACCACAGTTCATGGCAATGACGGATCCTTAACCCACTGAGCGGGGCCAGGGATCAGACCCACATCCTCACGGATACTAGTCGGGTTCGTCACCACTGAGCCACAACAGGAACTCCGACAATCTGTATAACATATTTTCTAATTCTAAATAAATATTTATTTTAAATTTGAATTTCTGTTCTCAACCCTGTGTTGTGTTTCTTAAAGACGGCCCCCACTTTGTGCAATCCTCGGGCATCACAAAATGTTAAGAGCAGTAATAATATCTCATATACAAAAACAAGGCCTGAGGAGAGCCTTAGCGAAGATGTGAATTTTAGGTAAAAATGTTGAGCCATTAGTAAACTTTAATACCTTACAAAATGCCTCTCCCATTTCTCCACTCTTCAGAATCTCCCTCCTTCCCTAATAATTTGAGATCAGTGACCTACACGTTATGACAAATGTTAGGTGTAGGTCAATGCAAAAGTAAGAAAAAGACAGGAGTTCCTATTGTGGTTCAATGGCAATGAACCTGACTAGTACCCATGACGATGCAGGTTCAATCCCTGGCCTCCTCAGTGGGTTATGGATCCGACATTGCTGTGAGCTGCAGTGTAGGTCACAGATGTGGTTCGGATCTGGAATTGCTATGGCTGTGGCGTAGGCTGGCTACTGCAGCTCCAATTCAACCCCTAGACTGAGAACTTCCATATGCCATGGGTTCAGCCCTAAAAAGACTAATAAGTAAATACGGAAGGAAGGAAGGGTGAGGGAGGGAGGAAAAGACAAAATGACTTCTCAGAGCTGTTTAACAAGAAAACACAATAATAAACTATGTTTTCTAATACAAAGACCACCATAAAACCCTGTATTACTGATGCAATATCAGGACCTTTATTTCTTCATTCAGGACCCTAAAGCATCTAACAAGACCAGAAGAACTGCCCTGCTGATCCCAGCCACAACTGCTGACCTATGGGAATATAAGCAAATGAAATATTTGCTGTTCAAAATCCTTATATTATGGGCTGGTTTGTTACACAGCAAAGGCTGACACCCTGACAAAACTGCCTATTCAAAACACACCCACCTATAATGTTTATAGAGTTCCGCCTTCTACCAACTCTGAACATAAACCTGAGTCTTCCGGCTGTTTTAAACACTCTAGCCCCTCTGACTTAAAAGCCTTTTTCCTCCTCTTTGCTAATGAACTCACACATTCAAAATCTTTGCTAATACGGCTCACTCTGCAGTTTCCTTTGGTGACTCAGGTAGTCGGCCATCTATCATGTCCTCTAGTGTATGTTATAATTCTAACACCATGTGGTCTTGTTCCGTGTCTCTAGGACACAGCACAGTGGCCGGCATGTAATGTTTTCTAAGTGAATAAGCAGCACAGTGGTTAATGAAATGAGTTTTCAACTCAGAAAGACCTGACTTCAAATCCCAGCTCTACCACTTATCGGCAGTGTGATCGCGGGAAATCATCTTGGCTGTGCAGAACAGAAAACCAAAGTGGCAAAGTAAATATGACGGAAGCTATTTTCTCTCATTAAAATAAGTCTGGAGCAGGCACTTAAAAAAAATAAGTCTGGAGCAGACAATCTCAAGCTAAGCTGGTGGCTTCATGGTAACCAAGGGCTCAGACTTCTACCATTTTCCCCATCACTCTTCACTTGTGATTTCCATATTCAAGTTCACCTCATGGTGCAAGAAATCTGCAAGTGCTCCAGCTATCACATCCTTGTCCCAAGAAAGAAGTAAAAGAAGAAAAGGTTGCAGCTTTGAGACAAATTATCCCCTTTTAAAGAGTTTCCTCCTAAAGCCTCAACCAGCAACTTCCTCCCACATCTCACTGTCCATTCTCATCAGCAAGAGAGAATGGAAAACATACTTTTATATTTTGACACACTGACACATCCACTAATACATTTATGGCTTCTGTCATGAGAGGAAAAATGAGAATGGACATTGAGTAGGAAACACAAAGCATCTGCAACATTTTGAACCAGGCAGTTCAACATTTTTGGACCTTAATTTCCTATGTACAAGGGGACTGAGACTCTTCCCAGGTGGCTGTGGGGAGTCTGTGAGATAACGCAGGTGCAGCACTGAGAAGAATGGCTGCCCCATAGCAGATGCTCAATAAGTGGTAATAACTCTTAAAAGGTTTTTTTTTTTTTTGGTCTTTTGTCTTTTTAGGGCCACACCTGTAGCATACGGAGGTTCCCAGGCTAGGAGTCGAATCGAAGCGAAGCTGCCAGCCTACACCACAGCCACAGCAACACAGGATCTGAGCCGCGTCTGTGACCTACACCACAGCTCACGGCAACACCAGATCCTTATAACCCACTGAGCGATTCCAGGGATCCAACCTGCATCCTCACGGATCCCATTCAGGTTCCTTAACCACTGAGCCACAACGGGAAGTCCTTAAGAGGGTTTGTTTTATAAAAATACTCTACTGTCTCTCTCCTACTCAGCCGTGTGTTACATGTCCTGGAAGGTCTGAGCCATCTCTCCTCAGTCATCCCTCTTTTCTCAATGCCGAGCACAGGGCCTGGTACGTGAGAATCAGCAAACGCACAGACAAGGTCAGATCAAAAGAAGCGCTGGGAATACACAGGAAAAGGGAATCGGTTGCACCATTTCCTCCCGACACAGAGGCTTATCTGGAAAAATCATGGCATGGTGTTTGGAAACAGGCTGTGCAGGGAGCTGGCCTGAGCAAAGGATTTCTTTCAGCACAATCAGCCCTCAAATTGCTACCCAGCAATCAGACAGGATATTCAGTCAGTGGGATTTAGTACCATCTGACACAGAGTCCTGAGAATCTTAAGGCAATAAGAATGTTTAATAAACGAGAAGGGGGTAGGCGTTCTCATCATGGCTCAGCAGCAACAAGCCTGACTAGCATCCATGAGGATATAGGTTCAAACCCTGGCCCCGCTCCTTGGGGTAAGGATCCCGCGTTCCCATGAGCTGTAGTGTAGGTCGCAGGTATGGCTCAGATTCCACACACTGTGGCTGAGGCGTAGGCCAGCAGCTGCAGCTCCAATTTGACCCCTAGCCTGGGAACTTCCATATGCTGCAGCTGCAGCCCTAAAAAAAAAAAAAAAAAAATTAAAGTAAAAGCAAGAAGGGTGTAGAAAATGAACCAGAGATTATGACCATCTTGGCTGCCAAAAAGGGCTGTTCATTTCAATTTTCCCTCCTTAAAACTTCATTCTCCCTTTTTCTCCCCTTGAGATAGGCAAACTTCTTGGCCTTTCTCCCCAACCAATGGGTCACAGAAACTGGAGAGTTTACAGCAACCAAGACAGGAAGTCTTTCAGTGCACCCCACCGGTGACAGAACAGCCCCAAACAATCAGCCTCTATTCCAGGCCCCAGCTGCACTGGCCCAGGCCAGCCTTCCCAGTGCAAGCACTCTGCTAGCCTCTCAAGTCCTGCATTTAACCCACAAATAGCTTTAAGAAATAGGTGTATTCCCCCAGGCCTGCCTGCCAGTCGGTACCTGTAGTGCAGGCGTGATCTCTCCCCAGCAAACCCCCTGAGTCCATTCTAGGCGGGGTGGGAAGGGTACCAGGCACCTCATCACCAGCTCCGTCTGGGAGGGGAGTCACCGAGCTGCCTCAGCCCACCATGCAGGCTGCAGGTCTGGGCCACTGAGTGGCTGCAGCCATACTGACCCGTGGACGAAGTAAACTCTAGCTAAAATCGGAGGCCTGTCCTGCATCTCAGCAAAAAGTGGGATAATCCATAATGGGAGGCTGGCGGGGGTGGAGGGGGGAGTACCAAGCAAGAGACTATTTCAAAAGTCAAGGTGAACCTCACATAAAAGTTAATTTGACATGGTTCATAAACCTAAAGGGGAAAGGTAGAGGAATAAAGCTTCTAGAAGAAAACATAGGAGAATTTCGTCATGACCTTTGGGTAGGCAGATTTCTTAAATGTGCCACTGAAAAAGCACTAGCCCTTAAAAAAAATGATAAATCGGACTTCATTAAAATGAACTTGTTGGTCAAAAGACACTATTAAAAGAGTGCTAAAAACAAGCCATGAACTGGGAAAAAGTATTTGCTGCACATATATCTAAAAAAGGACTCATATCCAGAATATATAAATAATTCCCACAGAGACTGAAAACTCAGTGTTTAAAAATGGACCAAACTTACACATGCATGCACACACGCACATTTCTAAAGGCAAAGAACAGGAAGTTCCCTGTGGCTCGACTGGTTACAAACCCAACTAGTATCCATGAGGACGTGGGTTTGATCCCTGGCCTCGCTCAGTGGGTTAAGGATCTGGCGTTGCCATGAGCTGTGCTGTAGGACACAGACAAAGCTTGTATCCCACAATGCTGTGGCATAGGCTGCCAGCTGTAGCTCCAATTCGACCCCCTTAGCCTAGCCTGAGAACTTCTATTTGCTGCAGGTGTGACACTAAAAAGCAAAAAAAAAAAGGGGGGGGGACAACAAAGTGTCGAAGATATGACATATCTTCAACTTTCTTGCATTGCTGGTGGGAGCGTAAGTTGGTTCAACCACTTTAGACAACGCTTTGGCAAAATCAAATAAAACTGAACACAGACGTTCTATGACCTAAAACTCTCCTCTTGGCTCTGCCCCTAAGAGAAAAGAAAACTTCCTTCCACCAAAAGACAAGAGCAAGAATATTCACAGCATTGGTCATAATAATACAAAGCTGGAAATTACAAAATATCCCTTAAGAATTGAAAGTATAAATCATTTGTGATATAAAGATATAAACATAGGGAGTTCCCTTCGTGGCTCAGTGGTTAACGAATCTGACTAAGAACTATGAGGTTGCGGGTTTGATCCCTGGCCTTGCTCAGTGGGTTAAGGATCCGGCGTTGCCGTGAGCTGTGGTGTAGGTCGCAGACGCGGCTCAGATCCCGTGTTGCTGTGGCTGTGGCGAAGGCTGGCGGCTACAGCTCCTGTCAGACCCCTAGCCTGGGAACCTCCATATGTCGCGGGTGCAGCTCTACATAAAGGCAAAAAGACAAAAAAAAAGATATAAACATAGTTTTGTTTTTGTTTTTTTTTTCCTTAGATGCTACAGACTGAGAGTGTCCTCTGTAATTCATACGTTGAACTCTAAACCCCAATATGGCGGTAGAAGTAGGGTCTTCCAAGAGGTGACTAGGAAATGAAGGTGAGGTCCCATAAACGGTATTAGTACCCTTGAGAAAAGAGACCCTTGCCTCTTCCACCACGTGAGGTTACACACACACACAAAATACATTTTATATGGTTCCACTTAGAAGCAATTCAAGAACAGGTGAAAGTAACCTTGGTGAAAATGGTACAGGTAACAAACAGCCTTTGATTACCAAAAGGAGGATATAAAGGAGCTGCTGGGGTGCTGGAGATCTGTATCTTGATTTGGAGGTTACACAGGTGTCGACATATGTAAAAATTCATGGGGGATACGACCGGAGTTTGTGCACTTTGCTGCATACAAATAACATCACCGCGAAGAAGAAAGAAACGCACGAAGCCAGTGCGAGGGGTGGGGGGCGGCCGTGGGGAAAGAGAGGAGGCGCATGGTGACACGGGAGAATCATTAGCAAATAAACTTCCCCGGCCTTCACCGGTCAAGGTCCTCTACCAAAGGCGTGCATGTCCTCCGAAGGCCCGTAGCCTAAACAAGGGGACGCTTACCTGAGCTGTACGCAGGCACTCGGAATCAGCAGCGTCTAGTTGTAACCGAGCTGGTGAAGCGTGGATAGGACCGCCCACCCTCCAACTGGGCATGCGCGAGCGTCCGCTGCGTGACCTTTGACGTCAGAGCACGTGAAAGGCGGGAAACCCCACCCTCAGCTCGTGTCCAGAGACTCCATGCTTGACCTTGCCGAGGCACGTGGCTTATCACGCCTGCGCAGAAGGGTGAGTACTCACCTTTCTCCAATCACCGCACCCCACTCTAATCACGCGCCCCACGCCCCGCGCGCCGCCCACGCCCCCCACGCTGCGGACCGCGCTGCCGCTTTATTCCTCATCCCATAAATACCCCTGGCGCCCCGGCCCCGGGTTGCGAGTTTGTGGGTTGTCGTCTGGCTTTCTCGTTTGCATACCGTGGGGGCCGCGGTGGGGGGCTTTTTTGCTGCAAATCTTAAAGTCTCCGCGTTTTTCGGTTGCTGAGGTTGGGGCAAAGCTAGCCTGGTTCTTAACAGTGGGATAAGCGAGACTGGGAGCCGGCTAGAAAGCGAGCAAGGAGAAAATTTTTTTCTTAGTTTTAACTTGAGGCGTTTGCCGGGGCGAAGAAAGAGAGGGCAGGGGAATCGAAGGCAAAAAGAACTAGATTTGAACCTTGGAAGTGGGCTGGATTTTAAGGGGGGCAACTGGTGGTTAGCTCGGGGGAACAGGCTCGGAGAATGAAGACTTGCACGAGGGTCGCTCGGTGGGAACAAGCACGGCCCGTCACGCCAGCTGCCGTGAGGGTGTCTTTCACCAGATAGAATCTTTCTAGGCTTTTGTGATAAGGGCCAAAGACTTTAAAAAAAAAAAAAATCTGCAAAAAGGTGACAGAGAAGACCCTAGAAAAAAGAAACTCTAGTTAGGTCCTCCTCCTCCGTGGAGAAACAGGCGGGGCGGTTGGGGGATTGTGTGGAAAACGCACAAAAAAATGTCGCTCTCTTTAAGGAGAAAAGCCCTCTCAGTCTGAGGCTCACTTTATCACAACTGTCAAAACAGGCTCAGGCAGTACATAATTTATAACCCTGGGGTGGCAGCTGAGGGGAAGAAGCCTAAAAGATGGGTTTATTTTTCTTATTAATATTTATTGGCTAAGAAACAGCTCTGCCCCCGCTAGACCAGAATATGGGCTTAATTTAAAGCAGACACGTTTGATCTGCGTTTCTGGCTTCTGTGGCTGGTCCTCGGGGGCTGCCTGGAGCAAAGACGGGTGGACAGCGCTGCCTCTGCTCGCTACGCTAGCCGCATGGTGGGGACTGAACACAGTCGTGGGCCCCTACGTTGGAGCTTCTCCATCGCAGGGACACAGATGGGTTGAGAGGCCCAAAGCAGGCAGGAAAAAAATAAAGCCTCCAGCACATGGTGGAGGCAAGGAGGCCTGAGCCCAGCAGGGCGCAGAGGAGAGGGGCTGGAGCCTAGGGGTTGAAGGTCTGGTAGGGCTTAAGTGAAGTGCGGGGAACACATGCACAGAGGTCCAGCAGCGGCATAAATGCACTTTTACTGGGGAAATTCTCTCCCTTAAGAAATACTAAGGAACTTTAAAGAAATTCAGATGTTGACATGGAAGGAGAGAGAAAGGAAGCATAGGAGAAAAATTGGCGTTAGACCCTTCTAGAGCCCAGAGTGGTGAGTCAGGAATGAGGATTTAGACAACATTCTGCAGGTGGGGGCTGTTCCCAGCTTCCTACTGAGAGGCAAGGCGTATTGATGACATCTGGGCTTGAAATGAGATAGGCAAACGGGTTCTGTGCCTCGCCCACAGTGGCCTGCGTTGAGCAGCGTCTTTCGTCCCCTGCATGACCTCACTGCGGCCCCAAAGGCAGCCAGGACGGGTGGTCCTGTCACGGCCAGGTCGGGAGGCACTGCCTAAGTCTCACTCCACACAGTCTGGACTTGGCCTCCAGGCTCCTGACTCTTCAGTCTAGTGCTTTCTTCCCAACACCACCTTTGTCCCATACCTGCTCCAATCCCGAGCGTAATAAACCCTGACTTTACAAAAAGAAAACAAAGTGTGAAAAGCAGATGAGGTGAGGACGGGGGTGGATCAAAGGGGCTGTCCTGCCCAGCTGGGCAAGTTTAGGAAAGTGGGATACTCGTGAGGCCTTCAAATCTGGAAAAGCAAATCATTCCTTCAAGCTCACGTGAAGTTGAGAGGTTGCAGTCAGTTCAGCTGAGCACCCGTGGGCCAGGCCCTCTGCTGGACCCGCGTGCGGTCTCGTTTATTCTCTAGACCATCTGGCAGAGCAAGTAGTATTGCACCCCTTCTCTGGGAGAGGAGATTGGGGCCCAGAGACTACAGACTTGCCCTGAACAAGTGGCCTGGTATCTCCACCCTAATGTTAATAACACACCCCCCACTTTAAAGAAGCAGAGAGAAAAAATCAACCCGCTTCAGGGAAAAAGGAGAGAAAGCGCCATGCCTCCCTGGCCCCTGGAATCCTAGCAGTTGGAACCAACCCACTGGCTTAAATGTCTCCTCCTCAGTTTATGCTACTTTCCTTTGCCTTTAGTTTTTTTCCCCTTTTCCGAGATTCAAGATGGCTAGATGGAAGGCTTCTGTTTTTAGGTGTGGTTTCTGAGAAGAGCTTTTAGGCTGTTCTTTAAAAAAAAAAAAAAATATGAGAAAACTCCCTCCCAAGGAAATCTTCCTGGGAACAAGAGAATCACAGGGAGATAATGGATTCTGATCTCACCGGCCTGCCTGGCTGGCCCCGCAGACGGTCTCCTATTCCCCATGCGTCAGAAAAAAACCCCGGCCAGCCCTGGGACCCTGTGCCGCAGCTTCCAGATTCCTGGGATGTGTTTCCCAGTGGAGACAGGAAGACCCCCGAAGGGGCGGGGGGCGCTGGTGTCCAGCCTGGGGTGCTGCCGGCAGGGGACACCCTGAAACCTGGGGGGTGCAGAGAAGGAGGGGAGCTATGGGGGGGGAGAAGGGTGTCTTAAGGATGACAAACCCACAGCAGTAGTTTGAATTGTCCCCCAAAAGAGAGGCCCAAGTCCCAACTCCTGGTTCCTGTGCATTCACCTTATTTGAAGACAAGAGCTTGCAGAAGTTAAACTTTGAGATCATCCTGGCTTAAAAGGTGGGCCCTAAATCCAGTGACTGGTACCCTCTAAGACAAAGGGCAGGGAGACTTGAGGCAGACGCGGAGAGAATCCACGAGAAATTCGAGGGCGAGGTGGAAGTGGCCTAGCTACAAGCCAAGGGACAGCAAAGAAATCGGCAGCCACGGGGTAGAGGCCCAGCATGAGCCTCACAGCCTCCAGAAGGAACCAAGCCTGCGGGCACCTTGACCTCAGACAACAGGCTTTGGGGACTGAGAATGAATTTCTGTTTTGAGCCCCAGCTCTGTGGTCGTTCCTTACAACCCGCCAGAGCCTACGTAGCTCCCTGACTTGTAGCTGGCTTCTCACTGGCTTCCCTGGGCTGCAGTGGGAATGATGATGCACTCTGATCCCCTCATGATAAACTTCAGTGGCTTGTTGTCCCCACATCTCCCTGCCATGTTGGGGGCTGCAGGGGTGTTGCGCGGGGGCTCAGGAGCTGACACTCTCAGTCATGTTCTCTGCTGGCCGAGATGTCCAGGGCTGGGCCAGGCCCTGCTGCAGATGTGAGAGCAGGACCGCCTCCTCTGCCCCCTCTGGGCTGCAAGCCTTGTGCCCCGTCCCCAGGCCCTTCTGGAGCCGATGAAGAAAGGCCCGGCCCAGTCCGCCCCGCAGGACTCAGCCTGGCCCTCTGCTGGGAGCAGAGAGCTTGCTGCCATCCTGGCCCCCAGCCCAGGCCTCCGGGCAGAAACTTCCGCCCCCTCCCCCGGCTCCAGGCACATTAGTTCCAGCAAATCAAACGCCTGAAAGGCTCAGAGCTCCTGGACTCGGGGAACACAGCCAGATGCCGGCTCCCCGCTGCTGCCTGCCTTAGCCCAGATCGCAGTGGTACCCGCTTGGCCTTGGTGGGGCCTCGCCAATACCTCCAAGGGGGCAGGCCCCGAGGGGCTGGCATCTGTACAAGAGGTGCTTTTATTTGCTTTTTAATGCTCCGTAGAGACAATCAGGCTCTAGGAAAGCTTGCGCTGCCCAGCCTTTGCCCACGCTGCTCCCTCCGCCTGGAGCCCCTCCCTCCGTGCTCACAGGCATCCACCAGCCCCTCAGCCACTGTGTGTGGCCTTTCCCTCTGGGCGCCCCCGCCGGTATGGGTGCTCGTCGCCGCCCTTCCTGTTGGCAGAGGGGCCCAGCTCAGGGAGGCCGAGGCCTCTGACCAAAGGCGCACAGCCACAAGTGGAGGGCTAGGACCAGAACCCGCAGCCCACGGTGCGGAGACCTGCCCCCCAGGGCTGGCGCTCTGAAGGAGGGGAGGCAGGGCCAGGCCTCTAGGCAAGTTCAGGGTGCTCTTCAGAAGGCTCTGCTGCCCAGGCTTGGCTCAGGGGACAGCCAGTGGCTGTGGGTGACCGCGTCCCGAGGCGTGGAGTCGGTCGGCAGGCAGCCCTTCAAAGTCAGGAGGAAGTGGGGGGTGTCCAGACTTTGAGACCAGAGGGCCCTGCAGAGGCCTGGAGACCCACCTGCGGAGGGAGCAGCACGTGAGGGGGAGCCCTGCCGTTCGAGGTGAGCTAGGCTGAAATGACAGTCACGTCGGCAAGAGAGACTCACCCCCGAAAGTCTGCCTCGTCCATCAGGATTCCGGGGAGCCTTCTTGGGCTGGTCTCAGGTCGTTGGGTTTTTATGCGCAAATGCTTAGGACTAAGATGCAGGTGACTTCATATTCTGCTGATCCACGAATCCTAAGTCACTTTCTTAATGTTGGTCAGCAGAGAAAAAACTACAGGCGGTAAAAGATGTAAAAACATCTTTAGACCCTGTAGGCAGGCTGGACCTGAGGTAGGACAGAGGAAAATGCAGCTCCTGTGTGTAAAAAGCCAAAACAAATTAAAGCAATAAATCTGGAATGATGACAGAAGGCAACTTAATGAGTCTTTCCAATGAAGGTACATCTTGAACGAGAACACACACCACCTCTCACTGTCCCCACTGCTTCCAGAGGGCTGACGTGGAGTGATGGGAAGCCGAGAACTGGGGAAGCTGGAATGTTTCGATTCTTCACGACCGCCTTACCTAGTCCTGGAGCAGTGCACGGGTCAGCGTGCTGCCCTGCCCAATGGAGATGATAATGACTGCTTTGTGACGCCACCGGATAATTAGAAAACTTGGAACCCCTTTGGAAAAGCATAAATCCTCTATAAATACCAGTATCTTTAACATCTTAATCATTTTTATCAGAATTTGGCCCCAGGCAGTGTGACCACAGAGCCCCGGTTTCTAACCAGCAAGCCACACTTGTCAGATGAATGCAGGACCCCTCTCCCCACCTTGGGCACCCAGCTACCCATAAGGACGCCTTTTTGTGACTCAGGGAGAGGTGACTGTTCTGTTGGGCAGACGCAGCCCCCAGCACACGGCTCGGTGACTGGAGAGCGGTCTGGGTTTCAGCTCTCTGCAAACTCTCCTCAGGGCGCCACCTTATCCCCCTGCTCTGCTGCTGATATTAACTGGTGACCCTCTGGTTTGGGGTCTCACGCATGACTTTCCAAGCTCCCCCTAAGTGACTGATGTCAGCCTCCATTTCCTCACCTGCAAAGCAAACGGGAGTAATGATGGTTAAATAAGATAGATCTAAAAGCAGAACACTGCCAGACACACAGCTAGCGTTCAACAGATACCCTTGTCATCATTACACACGCGATAGAAATGATGCACCCCCCCCCAGGCATTTCTCTCCTCCGCTTCTCACAGTTATTTCAGACAGATTCTGGGCTCCGTTTTATAGCGGAGCCTGAGCTGTACTGAGTGTGAGGAAGAGTGTGGTCCTTGCCGTCAACGTGCCCATCTCCGCAGGGAAGCAGACTCATAAATGACCGCGATGAGGCGGGGTCATCCCCTCTCGGCTGCGGACCTGACAGTGCTGCGTAACAAGTGCTCGCTAAACTTGGGGGCTGACAGCGACCAGCATCTGTTCTCCCCGCGCGGTCCTGCGGCCTGGCCCGCCGTGCAGTTGGATTAGCTCCTCTCCCCTTGGCTTGGCTGCCCCACGCCTCTCCTTCTGCTGGACCCGCGGCCACCGTGCTCTTGGCAGATCCACACTTCGAGAGGCAAGTGCAACCGTGCATGTTTCAAGCCTCCATTCAGGGCTCAATCACTAGCATCGCGATGGCTAAAGAAATTCGCACAGCCAAGGCCAAGTCCAGGTGCGGGGACGTGCTGTCCCTGCATCCCACAGGTTAAGCAGGCTGTGGATGGAGAATGGGGGGGTGCAAAGAATTGGGGCACATCTCAGGACCCGGTCTTGAACTCATTCTGAATGCAGTGGAGACGTGAAAGCCGAGGAATCAGCCCCCAGGAAGCTCATACTGGTTACAGAGTGAAGGCGGCCTTAGAGGCGGGGAGGGGCTTGAAGCTGAAAGACCGCTTACAACAGAGCCTCTGGGAATTCCAGGCCTGACCCCTGTGAGTGGGCCAAGGACGAATTTGAGAAGCAGACCACACTCCCTAATGCTCTGAGCCAGTTCCAACTATGTTCCAATAAATGAAAATCGCTCCCCTAGGTCTCTTGATAAATTGGAAGATGGGTCAGGAGGGCGAAATGACTTTTGCAAGGCTCCATTAGTGAGGATCCGATGACCACCCACAAGCTTCTGCCTTCACGTCCGCCGGCGTGGGTTGCCCACGCTGCATTACAAATGCTTGGTCGCATTTGAGAAGTCTTAATTATCTGGATCCATTGGAAACTGTGTCAGTTATTTGAAACCAAGAGGTCGATGGCTCCAATCGATTCCGAGCCATTAAGGCACAGAGCGCTCTGTAGAAACCAGCTCCACCGCCAAGCTCACGGTGCCCCAGGCACCTGCATTTTCTGAACCCACAAAGAAAACTGTTCTGTTTGCACAGTGTGGCCGCCATTGAGACCGTCACCACAGCTGTCAGGAGAATACAGAATTAGATAAAGACCTTTTGTTTTAAATGGCTGAAAAGGGTTTGCCTTTTACTCCTCAGGAAACTTATTTTCGAATTGAGCCAGACCTGCCTGACGGGACCGCTTTCCCCCTCTTCTGGCTGCCCCCGGAACTCGGTCTGATTCCCAAGGGCCTCCCCGGGAGGAGAAGAGCTGGGCTCCTCTCCTGATGCTGTCGTGGCTTTGCTGGGCGACCCCTGGGCCACCGGGCTTCCCCTTTGTCCTAACGTGACTCGCATCGCACAACCGAGCTCGTCCCTCAGCCATTTCCTCCATCACAAAGTGGCATGTCGTTGTGTCTGGCATATTGTGGAAGCTCCACAAACAGTGGAAAAAAAAAATGAATAATATCAGATGTTATATAATTTCTTGGAGACCACTTGTCTTATCAGTAAAGAAATGCAACTATTTCTTAACCCCTAAGAGCTGTTTAGTGATTGGCCCAAGTAGGTGAGAATTTTAGCACAGGGCCTGGCACCCCTGGGTCTGCTCCTTCTGCCAGTTGACACAGGAGGCAGCCATCTGGGCAGCAGGGAACACTGGGGCTGTGTATTCCCAGAGCAAAAGGGGAGCAGGGAATTGAGCTAGAGTTCCTCATGCAGGTTCAGAACCAAGGATCCTATGGAGAGAGAAGTGAGGTGCTCTCATAGAAAACCCCAGAAAATACTCTAAGAAACCTACATGGGCAGCTAGTGATGCCAAGAAATAAAGGGACAGCACAGCAGCTGGTAACAGGTCATGAATCACTTGCTCAAGACACAATATGGCTGCCAGGTTCCGGCTACTACATCCTCATTCCAGGTAGCATGAAGGAAATGAGGAAAGTGAGGAGCACATCCAGAAGCTGGTCCAACAACTTTTGCTTATATCTCATTGTTTGAACTCAGTTCCATAGACAAAACCAAGTGCAGGGAGGGTGAGAAATGTAACCTCTCAGCAGGCCGGGGCTCCCTCTAACAAAGTGAGTTTGTTTTGTCAGCAGGGAGGGAAGGACAGAATAGACGTGTGTAGGTGACCCAGCAGACACTGCCACAGGCAGCTTCTGCCCAGGTAGCTGTCAACATCACACCAAGGGAGGGAGTGAAGGGACTGGGAATCTGGGGTTAATAGATGCAAACTCTAGCCTTTGGAAGGGATAAGCAATGGGATTCTGCTCTATGGCACTGGGAACTATATCTAGTCACTTGTGAAGAAGCATGATAATGTGAGAATGTGTACATGTATGTGTGACTGGGTCACCTTGCTGTGCAGCAGAAAATTGACAGAACACTGTAAATTGGCTATAATGGAAAAAAAAAATCATTATAAAAAATCACGCCAGGAGGAGCCAAGCGTCTGGGCTGCCCACGGCCAGCGAGGACTCCAGGGGGTCTGAGCTGCAGGCACCAGAGGAGGTGGGACTTGGGTGCTGCTGGCTGGCTCATCTCATTAAAAACGGGGACAAAGAGGAGGGGGGTCTGGGAGGCCTGGTCCAAACTGAGCTGGCTTTGGGGTCAGTGTTCCAGCCCCACAGCTGGGGTCCTGAACGGTGTCAGGAGCCACGAGTGACTCCTGTAGCTGTCTTGCTCGGGGTGGGCCAGGCCAGCTCCCGGAGCACAGGGCTGGGTGTGGAGAGCAGCATGGCTTTATTTATACTCCACTCTCCAACAAAATGGAGTTCTTTCCATTTTTTTTTCTTTCCATTTTAAAATAAGCTACTCACGAGCACTGAAAAGTGACCTAGTGCCACACGCTAATTTTTTAAGCAACACAGCCAGCCTTCAGGTTCGGCCCCTCCATCCCCTCGGCTCTGCCTCCGTCTGGCCCTCAAGTCTCTGACCCTGGACGTGTCCCCTGCCTCCCGCCTGGGGGCCCCACCTCCTCTTTCTTGCCCTCCAGGCCCTGCTCCACCAGCTGCTAGGAGGGGAGACTCTAAAGCCGTGGCCTGGAGGCAATGGCCGAACCTGGCAGCTTGTTAGAAACGGAACCTCAGGCCCCACCATGGACCCACAGAACAGTAATTTTTCACTGTCCCCCGGGGAGCCGTACATATACAATAAGGTGTGAGAAGCTCCGTGGTAACCCACACCCCATCAAAAGCCCCTTCCCATGGCCTGAAAGTGTTCTTAGCCCTCCCTCCTCCCTCCCTCCTCAACGGCCCTCCAAGTGCCTCGAGAACCTTCCACCCAATACATGTGAGCTACTTACCACCCCGCCCCCCCATGCCGTTGTTGTGCGTCCCCATATCTGCCCCTTCGTTCACTCACTCGGCTGCCATTCACTCCACAGGGACACACGGGTGCTCTGGGCTCAGGGCACGGGGGGCCCTCACGGAGCTTGGCCTCCTCGAGGAAGACACTAGTACGGAGCACAGGCATTAAACATCCAGTGATGAATTCTGCAGGGACCAACCATACCCGCGAGTTTGCCTTGCTGGAGACCTTCTGGATGGTGACAGCACACAAACAGGGTCCGGCCTCAGATGCCCCTAATGCTAGGAAGCGTGTGTATGAGGCCCTGGGAGGCCAGAGTGCCCAGAATGTGCAAGCAGAAGAGGGTGGTCCCAGGAGGCTCTGTGTCCTCAGAAGCCGTGTAGGGGGCCGGTGGGCTGGAGAGATTAAATGCTTAATGAGACCCCGTCTTGAGGTTTCCCATCTTTAGAAAGACCCGACTGAGCTTTCTAAAATGCCTCCCCGTAAGAAAACTGTGATTTTACACTCTACACGAAGGAGGCGCCCAACGCCTTGGGACTCACCCAGGTGTTCCTAGGGTGACTACAAGATAGCGGCCATCGCTGCCTGTCACTTGGGTGAAAATATGGCCCCGTGTATGAAACTGATTTACTACCAGAGACAAGGGCATTAATCCAGCCGCAACTCCCCTCTGCTGGGACACGAGGCGGTAAATTTCAGCTGGCGGGCAGCGGCTCCGATACTGCCTGAAATATGGGGCCTCTGTAGTCTGTGTGTGTTTAATAAAGGGAACTCTTTCAGATTTTTAATTGACAATCACATTTTCCCATCTCAAAACCACAGCAGATGATGAGATCATAAAAACATGAGGCAAAGGAATGCGTTTTCCCTGCCCTTACTGACACTTGAGCATGGAGCTCACGGAGGGAGGCGTCTTGTCTGCCGTCAAGACCTGCCTTTTGACGCTTCTGCATCAAAAGGAAATTAAACCAGAATAACTTATGGAACACATTAAATGCAAGTTGGCTTTTTAAGAACAAGAATAATAACTGTTATTCCTTGTTATTACTGTCATTAACATTTATTGAATAATTACCATGTCCTGGGAAAGTTCTAGAGCTCTCCTATCCATCCTGAGACCTCCCAGAAAGGCAGGCTATGATTAGTCCCACATTTCTGTTGATGAGCAATGTGATCAGAGAGGGTAAGTATCTATTCCAGGGTTGCACAGGAAAATAAGGAACCAAGTGTGAACCCAGCCCTGACTGTTGGCCACCACGTCACATAAATTAGACCCAGATTCCCAGGGCTGCCAGAGTCCCTCATGCTCTAAGGTGGGAACCCCTCCACTTTGCACAGCTGCACCCCACCAACCCCTTCCTTTCATGGGTTCCAGGAAGCTTTGATCAAGTCCCAAATCCCCAGCCATTCTGTTGATCTGGGTATCTGAACAGGACCTTCCAGCAGATTTCTTCCCAGAAGAAAGTCCATTTCAAAGGGCACTTTCGGCGTTCCCGTTGTGGCTCAGAGGAAACAAACTTGAATGGCATCCGTGAGGACGCAGGTTCAAACCCTGGCCTCACTTAGTGGGTTAAGGATCCGGCGTTGCTGTGGCTGTGTGTAGGCCAGCAGCTACAGCTCCAATCTGACCTATAGCCTGGGAACCTCCATATGCTGCAGGTGCAGCCCTGAAAAGCAAAAGGGGAGAGGCCACTTTCCTGGCAATGTTTGCTGCTTAAAAGGGTTTTTCCCAGATTTCTGTCATTTCCGTCCCCAGTTTTGTTCATGTCTTAAACATGTATTGAGCACCTACTGCATGCCAGAGAATGCCTGCCACACTGGGGAGGCCACTCTGGGGCTTTTACCCCCTAGCGAGAGGGAGGAGAGGGAGCCGAGTGAGAGAGGGGTGGGTTCATCGAGCCCCACAAGCGTACTCCTGGGGAGAGCCTTTCCTGAGGGGGTGGAAGTGGGGCTGGCCGGCAACGCTGGGGCGCAGGAGACTACCGGCACCCTAGAGCTGCCTTTCCCTCCCTCCTCCTTGACCAAGATAAACCTGCCTCCCCACGAGAGGCTGGAAAGGCTGGTCCTCATTCGTAGACTCCCCTGCGGCTAAGAGTGGTCTCGCAATGGATGCCAGCCAGTGTGAGTGGAGCGTGAGCCTGTTGCATCACAGTCTCTGGGGAATGCCTGTCCCGTATGATACAGACGCACAGGAAAGCCTCAGCCCTGTCTCCAGTTGGGCTTTTACTTGGCTATGGAGGTCCGCCATCCTGTGACACGGAGGACTTGCAGATGCTGGAGGAGACAGTAGAAAGAAGGCAAGGACCTGGGCCCCTGGTGGCATCCTTAAGTTGTGTCCTGGTCTATAAAAGGGAGAGTGACTATATGTGACAGAATGGCAGCCTGAGCCACCTGGACATGGAGGCACAAGTGGAAAACAGCCAGGTCCGTAGTGACTGTTTCTGTCCGAAGAAAGCACACGGCTTTATCAGAGCAGAGACAAAAAGGCTACAGGCTGTAGGCTCCGCAACCGTCCATCCTGCCTCTGAGCCTCAGGTGTCCACAGCCAGCCCCGACCCAGGGCGGCAGGACGCTGTGTGAGGTCTGGATCCTGCCTTCACTGCACGCTGCCGCACCCCCAGCTGCTTCTAGGACTGGAAAAAATAAAAAAAAAACCCAACCCCGAAGAGCTTTCCTCCAGCAGCCGACTCAGCCGGTGTGGAATCAAACAATCCATCAAGAAGGAAATGAGGACACTGAAGTAGGGAATTGGAAATGAAGTTGAGACTGACAAGAAAGTAGATGAAGTATGAAAAGAAGCTCTTTTTAATACATTTATACATGAGAACGTCAGAAATACCACATCTGAGAGAGGGCACATTTCCATTTGCAAAAGGAGGTACAGGACTGAAAGTCGGGGCTGACCGTGACAATGGCCTCACTACTGGCCACTCTGAGACCCTGGGGTTTTCCTTGATTTCCCATCCAGCGCGGCGTCCCGGGGGCAGCCAGGGCCTGCTTCCAGGGCACAGGGCTGACCTCTTTCAGGCTGAAAGATACCTGTCAACTCTGATGCCCAGGGCCCGGAAATGGCTCCTTTCCATGAAAGCGCTCTGTGGTCTGACCTTGGCCTCCTTCCCCCACCGCCTGTTCCTGGCTCTGCTCCATCGCTTCCTCCCTCCACCGTACTTCTGCCTCACCCCATGTTGTCCTTCCTTCGTGCACCCAGCAAGCATTCACTGAGCGCCTTCTGTGTATCAATAACAGTATATAAAGAGTTACACTTTCCAAGCTTTGAAGAGTTTGAGCCCAATGGAAAGACAAATACATAAAGAGACATCGAGGGAGTTCCTGCCATGGCTCTGTGGTTAATGAGCCCGACTAGTAGCCATGAGGATGTGGGTTCGATCCCTGGCCTTGCTCAGTGGGTTAAGAATCCAGTGTTGCCGTGAGCTGTGGTGTGGATTGCAGGCACAGCTTAGATCCCACATTGCTGTGGCTGTGGCGTAGGCCGGCAGCTACAGCTCTGATTGGACCCCTCTCCTGGGAACCTCCACGTGCTGCGGGTGCTGCCCTAAAAGAAAAAAAAATCAAAAGTCAGTGTGCCCAGGTCTGTTTGCCCGGTTGGGAGGGCAGCCCTGTGCGAGGAGTCAGAGCCCAAAAGGGGTTGGGAGAAGGTACCCAGGTATGGGGATGGGCAGTGTGGGTGTAGGAGACCAAACTGGGTGACGAGGGTGACCTCATGGTGGGGTGGCGGGATGGGAGAAGTCGAATGGGCAGGAGTAGTGTGGCATCCGCCTAGGGGGCGGGATGGGAGTGGGCAGGCGAGATTTCTCACCCTGCAGGCTTGTTAAGGAGGGTGGACATTGTTTCTCACCACTGGACGTAAAATATAAGAAGAGTGAAAACTAGAATGAATGCTCTGCAGTTGGACTGGAATGGGTGAGCGTCAGTTCATGGTTTTCCGTACACACAGATACAGCCGTAAACACAGATACAAATATCCCTCCAAGTCACGTGGCCAAACTCAGTTACTGTCAGAGGGGCAGGGGATGCCAGGAAGTGGGGGTCACTGGGGACCCCATCTGCCACACTCATGGTCCCCACAGGCAGGTGTGTCTCTTCCCCAGGAGGAAAAAAAAGCGGGGGGGTGGGGGCGGGAGCCAGTGGTTGGGAGACTGACAGGTTCTAAATGAAGAGGTGCTAAAATGCTCTCCATGCGGGGGAAGCGGGGAGAAGGAAAGCGCTTACGCTGCAAAGAGGCGGCAGGAGAGCCGCTCACACCTGCCGCGGCCCTGACATCCGCACCCGCCTTGCCCGCTCGTTCGCCAGACTCGTTCTACCCCAAGTTCAAAGCCCCTTCATCCGCAAGGGCTGCCGGAACAGAACGGGCGGGGGGCTGAAACAGCGCGAAGTGCTCTCACGTAGTTCTGGAGGCTGGAAGTCCAGGGCTGAGGTTCTGGGAGGCCTGGTTTCTGGTGAGAGGTCCCATGTCTCCGCCTCGCGTGGGCTCCCCTCTGCGCGTGGAGAGGCCTCTTCCCCTTCTGTTAAGGTAAGGCCACCTGTCCGCGCAGACGGGGACCCCACCCTTATGACATCCTTTATCTCCCTAAAGACACTGTCCCCAAATGGTCGTATTGGGGTTAAGGCCTCGACACATGAACTTGAGGGGCATGCAGTTTAGTCCATAACGGATCCCAAGCTTGGAAGTTTAAACCTAATACAAGTCGCTTCTAGAGGAATACAACCTCATTCCAGGACTGAAAGAACTCCTGCATATAAGTGTCCCAGGGACATGAATTCACAATTTTTCTAAACCTCGAAGAACTTAAAACATAACACCATAAATGTGGAACCAGGCCCACAGATAATTAGGTTCAGCACAATTTATGTTTAATGTTTAAAAGAATAAAAAAACTCCAAGGAAATAGGAGATGGTCAAATGGACAAGCGGACCTAAGAAAGTCATGCTGCTCTAAAATTGAAACTTAAAACTCAGTGAGCAGGTCAAATGGCAGATGGAGAATTCATGAACAGGAAGATAATTTTGAAGAAATTCCCCTGAATGTAACACAAAGAGACCAAGCTAGAAAATATAAAAGCAAGACAAAAAAAAAAAAAAAGACTTGGGTAAAAAGGCTTATAGTTTCACCAAAATTTCACAACAGTGAAAATGGGAAAGAGGAAATTTTGAAGGGAAAATCTAAGGATTTTCTAGAAAGGATGAAAGACAGGTCAGGATTCAAGAAGCTCCACATACTGCAAATAAACACTTCAGGCCGGCAGCTGTAGCTCCAGTTCAACCCCTAGCCTGGAAACTTCCATATGCTGCAAGTGCGGCCCTAAAAAGCAAAAAAAAAAAAAAAAAAAAAAAAAAAAAAAAAAAAAAAAAAAATTAAAAAAAAAAAAAAAAAAAAAAAAAAAAAAAAAAAAATGTGATACAAGTGAACTTATTTTAAAAAACAGGCTCACAAACATAGAAAACAAAATTTGTGGTTACCAAAGGGGAAGGAGTGGGGGAAGGATAAATTAGGAGTTTAGGATTAGTAGAAGCAAAAAACTTATGTAAAATAACAAAGAACTTTATAGCACAGGAACCACATTCAGTATCCTGTAGTAAACCAAAATGGAAAAGAATATGGAAAAGAATATATAATAATCACTGACATACACCAGAAACTAATGCAATACTATAAATTGTAAACCAATTATGATTTAATTAAAAAACATTTTCAGTAGAATTCCCGGTGTTGGTTTATTATCTTTACCAACATATTTGCCCAGTATCAAGCCAGAAATCCTACTGTTCTTTTTTTTCTCTCCCATTTGTGCCCTTCTAACTTTTAAAAAGCAAAAGCCCGTACATACGTCAAAACCCAATCTGACGTTGAATTTCTCTCCTAGTCCCTTATAGCCTGCATGTGGCAGCAAACTCTGAGATTGAAAATGAAAACTGGAGTTTGGAAATTCAAACCAAAGCCAGAAGAAGGAAATAAGTTCCTAAAAGTGCCCTGGCTGTTTTTGCTGATGTTCCTTTTCCCTGACGTTTCTGACCAGCAGCAGTTGATGGGTTTCTCCCTCCCCCCTCCCCCTCCCCCTCCCCACCCCCCGTCCCCACCCCACAGCTTCATGCTGCCCTATGGAAACCATTGCTGACATCGGCGCCCCTCCAGCTGCAGAGTGAATTTCCAGCTGAGCTGCGTGAGGTCCAGAGAGGACAGGTCTGCAGCCACGGCCTCAGCCTGGCTGGGGAGCCAGGGCTTTCTTGGAGAGACAGTACAATTTGCAACACGGGGGATGGAATGGGAGAGAAGGGTGTGGGAAAGGGTGGGGCAGGGCCGAGGGCTCAGCTAATTCTCTCTGGGATTCTCTGGAGGCCGGCCTTTCCTCTTCCCGCCGCTGTGCCCATCCGGGGCATCAGGAGTCACATGACTGGTGCTCTGCCCTAGACGCCAAGGCCACAGGGCGGGTCTGGGTGGAAGAGAGCCCTGTGATACAGGAGGAGAAGGAAACAAAGTCAGGCCTCCATCACTAGTCTAGGTCTTCAGAGCTTCAAGTTGGCTTTTCCTCTCTCTTTTTTTTTTTTTTTGGTGACCACTTTATTTCTACTTGACCAAATAAAATGTGCAGGATGCCTCTGAGACTGAGGCCATTCTATCCAGACTTGGCAAGGGGACCGAGTCCCTGATCCTTGACCAGCCACTGATTCCCAGGGGCCCTCTCCCCAGATCCCCGTGAAAGTACAGAACCCAAGGCTTCCTTTACTTTTGTTTTGAATAAACACATTATGATTTATTCACCAAATTGAATATCCAGAAGAGAAAATGATAGTATTATAGCTGAACACATCAACACAGATGAATCTCAAATGAAAATTTGCGTGAAAGAAGCAAGTCACAGACGACTATACCCAGTATTATTACATTTATGTAAATTTTTATAAATAGTAAAATGAAAATGTATTTGAGGATATAAAAATAAGTTAGAGAAACTGGAAAGCAAGGAGATGATACACACAACACACACACACACACACACACACACACACACGTGATCTCCAGGCAGAAGGGCTGGGCAAGTCTGCCTGGATCATGCAGGGTGGAGTTGCCAGTGACCTTGACCACAGCTGGGCTGGGCCTGCCTCAGGTTGAATCTTGCCTCTAACAAATGCAGTAAATGGGAATTTTGCTCAACTCCCCTGTGCCTAGTACCCTCATCCATAAACAATGAAGCATGACCTGCTTTAGAGACCTGCTAACTCCTGTAGAGAACTCATGTAAAGTACCGCTTGAAAGATTTAATAATACATGACATCCATTTTTATTATTCCTAGCGCTACCAGGCAGTACTGGTCCCTCTGCTGGCTTGTCACGATGTTCTTGGTCCATTCACTCACCCATCCATCCAGTCATTGCACAAGTATTGCTTGAGACTTCCTCTATGCTGGATCCTGTGCAGTGGTGTGATAGTGCATTTTTTAAAGTTAGATTACAAACTCTCTAGCATTTGACAATTTACGGGGTGTAAATACTCCCTCTGTGGCCAATTCATTTAAAAAAAAAATCACTGGCAAAATTACTCTGTGAGGTCATCCATTTTTAAAAGGAAGAAACAGAAAGGGTAAGACACTTGTCCAAAGTCACACAGCCTACAAGTATGGAAGATGAGATTCAGACGGAGGCAGCCCAATTTTAAAGTTTGAGCTCTTAACTGCTGCACTCTGTCTCCTCCCAAATACTGAAAACTGGGCAGTAACCCTTTTGTAACCTGCAACCCACTTCCTTTTCCCCAAAATGGTTGTGCTAACTTAAACTGTCGAGTCTTCATAATACATTCAGTGATGCTCCAATGAGTATTTGTTCCAATGAACAGAAGCTGCGCAGAGGCAACTTTTTTAAAACTGATTTCCTATAGAACTTTCTATCCTTTCAGCAGTGGATGTCTTTAGAGGGAACGGATGCCTGCTTATCCCCGAGTCGTTCTACTAAAGCTTTGCGGTGAGCTGCAGGAACGAAGGGCAATAAAATTAAATAATAAAGCATTACCATAATGGAAAATGCAAAGTAAAATAAAAGCAGCTTAGTCTTTCGTGGTCTGGGAGGGAGTAGGTGAATGGTGTCACGCCTAAAGCACTTCTAAGTTCCCTTCTAGTCTACAACTCTAAAATCCTCCAAGACTTAATAACTTGGGGGCAGGAACGGCTGCGGCAAAACCACCATAATCTTTCTTGGAATAAGCCGGGAGTCCTCCAGCTTCCTCCCAGCGCTAGGCAGACTTCCAGGTGGCCCCCGAGGTTCCTGCTCCTGGTGCACCCTCCAGCCCCTTCTGATGCCCCACAGAGGCCAGGCTGCTTCCAGTGTACCAGACGCCGATCCGCTGTGTCACACCATGGTTCTCGACTCCCATCATTTACTTTGAAATAGTATCACAGTCTATGTTAACTTTCCCTTAAACACTTTAACTTTCTAAAAGTGCTTCAAGGTCCTACTTTAGCACTGACAGATGTGTTAGACTATACTACCAAGTGCTTAGATTTGGATGCTGTGTCATTCACACGCCCAGTCCTATGTCCTGATCGCCTGTCACATGCTAAACACTGTTTGGAGCATGAGAAAATCTCAGTGAGCTAGAAAGTCAAGATTCTGATTTTTTTTTTTTTTTTTTGGAAGGAGCCCCTAGTCCGATGGAAGAGAAAGGCAACCATTACAATAATGAACCCAGGACACGAAATCACAGAAGGCTGAGCACATGGAGCCTGAAAGAGCCTGAGCAACATGAATGAAGGTTCAGAGAGGAGACCAAGTGGGCAAAGAGCCAGGACAGTCTGTGTGGAAGGGCGTTGAGACTTAGGGGAACAGCACAAGAAAAACAAGGTGGTGCTGAGGGAACCACAAGGGTGTAGTCTGGTAACACCTGAAACGCAAGAAACCAGCAGAGGAATCTCAGAAGATATGACTGCGGGAGACACCACCTCACATACGAGACATGGTTTTGGCTCAGTAAATTTTGTACTCTCCAGAACAAGAGTCGGTAACCTTTTTCTAGAAAGGGCCAGATGGTGCATATTTTAAGCTTTGGGGACCACACTGTCTCGTCCTAACTCCCAAACTTGTAGCACTAAAGCAGTCACGGACATCAGGTAAACAGGCTTGCGTTTTATTTACAAAAACAGGCCGTGACTGACTGTAGTGGGCAGGTCCCTTGGGTTCACTTCTGTTCTTTAAAGGTTAAGCCGTCTGGGCGCTTGGGCGGTTCTGCACGTGAGCTCAGTCTAACGGTGAGTGAGGACGGTTTACCTGAGGGGTCGTTTACTCTGCAAGGAGCTGGCCTGAAGTCATGAAGGGATTTCTTTGCAATGGCTGGATCGGAATTCCATCCCGCCCTGCTCGCCGGACGGATTGAACTCTGCTGGACAGACAGAACCATCGCATGTTGGAGCCAGAAGGCACGTGTACGTGATGCAGCCCCATGCACTTTGCAGATGAGGAAACGGCACCCAGAGAGGTGACAGGACGCCCCCAAGGTCCTGGGACCAACACGGTGCATACACGGCTGCAACACCAAGGCTGGCCTTGCGGATCCTCACCTTCTGCCGGGACCACGCGGGTCCTGCCGACACGTTTCCAGCTCTCCGCCACTGCCCTGCTTCCCCTGCAGACGGTTCTCCAGAGGAGGTTGCAAAGGAACCCCCACTCCAAGGTGCTGTGGATGCGTGGAAATGGGAATTCTACGGGAGGGTTTTTGTGGAGAGCGCCCCCAGCCGGAAGGCCAGCTGAAGTGACTGGCATGCCAGCTGTGCCCTTTCCTGGCTGTGTGGCCCCCTGGTAGGTCTCCTAACCTCTCTGAGCCTGATTCGCTTCCTCTGCTAATGGAGGGTGATGGCTTCTGCCTGGTTGCTCTGAGACAGAGGGTCTTGTAAGCAAGCCTCTCGCTGTGCCTGATGCCCTGGAGCCACGCGCCCCCCAGGCACGCAGCCGCCCCGCTGGGCCTCCAGCCTCACGTGCAAGGCGTGCAAAGCGGCGGCTCCCTCTGGCAAGGTCACGCCTGCCCTAGATGCTAGTGTGAGCCTGTGGGGTCTTCGGAACTGGGCCCCTCTCGGGCTGGCCTGGAGCTGCTGCGGTGCCTGCAGGGTGCGGAGGTTCCGGGAACGCGGACGCCTGCGGCCGCAGGAGCCAGAGCCCCTGAGGGTCAGATCCCAGCAACTGGCCCACGGCAGCAGCGGCAAACCTCACCCAAGGGCCTGTTCGCTGCTCAGAAAAACAGGGTGGCTTGAGACTCGGTTCTGTCCCCAGAGAAGCTGAAACAGAAGCCGCCCGTGTCATTACAATGGAGTGACCGGGGCCCCGCTCCACACGCAGGCGCAAGAGAGACTCTGGGAGCAGGCGGCGCCCACGCGACACCCCGGGGGGGCTGCACAGGGCCTGAGGGCCAGCGCTTAGAACTGGCTGCCTGGCACGCAGCCTGTGTGGCCCGCCTCACAGCTGGGCGACCTTTGGAATGCTGTCTCCCTCTCTGCTTCTGTTGCCTCATCCCCGCAAGGGGCCGATCACGACCTGCCTCTGGGCACCGCAGCCCGGGAAGGCGAGAAGGGTCCGAGTCAGCACGAGGCTCCCTGTTCCCAGGAGGATGGGCGGACTGGGCCATGGGGCAGGGGTGCGGCTGCGGGCGCCGGGGCAGGTGGCGCACCTGGGCACGGGTCCAAGGTGGGACTGCAGAGGAAAGAAGACCCCCCGTGAGACGCATCTGCGGCCAAGGTGCAGGGACCAGGCAAACACTGGTGTTCTCTGTTGCTGCCCAGTGGGCCACCCCACACTACGTGGTTTAGCGGAGGGGCCAGCAAATTACAGCCCTGGAGCCGAGTCCCAAGCCAACACTTGTTTTTGCCAACCGCGATTCCTGGGCACCCGGCCATGCCTGGCCCTTACGGCTGCTTCCACGGGGGCAGAGTTGAGCTGCTGTGACAGAAGTCCTGTGGCCCCTGAAATCCAGCACAGTGACCGCCTGACCCTTCCCAGAAAATGTTTGCTGGCCTCTGACTTAAGACAGCGCCACTGAATTTGCTCTTTAATCTGAAGTTTAGGGACTACTGAGGTGGGGGGGCAGCCGGTCTGTGCTCTACACAGATCCAGGTCGGGGACTCGCGGGCATGGGAGGTACAGCAACGGGGCACGACCACTGGGTCCCACCTTGTGCCACGTCCCCCAGAGGCAGCCGAGTTTTCCCCAAAGGAACCTTGGGAATCTCTGGAAAGTCAGAATTATGGGAGTGGCCTGAGTCACTGAGGCCCCCCGTTTATTAGCAGAGCTGGGAAAGTCAAGGTCAGTCGGCCTCGCCCCCAAACCTGAGCGTTTTTGATCCCACTCAAGGGCCACCCAGGCCATCCTCGTGGTGAGTTACTCTCCTGGTGCCGCCCTGACAAGTGATGACGAACCTGTGGGCGTGGCTTAGCCTACTTCCCCCCATCCCGTGACTCAGGCTGGACGCAGGATGGTCCCGAGCGCCCCAGAAGCCCACAGTGCAGTTAGGTTTAGCAGGATCGTAGCAATCGCTCCGTTTCCACACTAGGCAGCTGAGCTTGGGGAACCTGGTCACTAGAACTTTCCAGGAACCCACAGTGCGGGCAGGAAAGCAGGGGCCCTGACAAGGATGGATTCAGAAAAACCCACCCGGACACGGAAGGCCTGCCTGCGTGCGCTGGTCCCTGAGAAGTTTGTTTTTGTCCGGGGTGGGGTCCAGGGCGTCCTGACCCTCCCGGGCTGGGGTTTGCCCTCCTTGGCCTCAGGCCACTGACGCTGACCAGCGCAGCTTGGGCCGGGAAGGCACATCCACCCTTGAGCAACTCGGCCCACGGGTGGCACCTGCCACGGCCCCTCACTTGTCATCAGAGCCCGATGCCAGGCGCAGGGACGTGCGATCCATCAGGAGCCTGACAGAGGGGACCTGTCTCCTGGCTGTGGCCTCGGCCTGTCTGGATCTGGGGCAGGTCCGCATCCGGGAAAGCAGTTCCCCCAGGATTGAAGCGGGGACACGGGCCCAGCTCTTGGGGTCACTGGGGGTCTGGGTTACTGCACACACGCTGTCCCAGGCGCCCAGCACAGCCCGGGCCCGGGAAGTGGCCACGAGGAGTCCACTCCTGGACCTTGGGCTGATCCCCTCCTTGTCCTGCTGGGCTGGCCCTGACAGCTGCTGCTGCTCCCACCTTCCAGGCTGCATCGCTGCAGTTCTCATAACACCGAGCACACAACACGTTCGTGGCAAAGGCTCTCAATACGGCCCCAGGAGAGGGGGTGAGGCCTGGGGAACGCTCGGCCCTCTCTCCCCTCACACGTCTCCTTCCAGCTTTCATCTTGGAGGTGGAGGGAGGCTGGAACCCCCTCCCCAACCCCTTGTGCCCAGTCCAGCCCCTCCTCTCACCCCAGTGCGGCCCCTAGTTCTGTGAAGCATCTGTTTACAAAGCAGGTCACAGAGGTGCCGCCGGCTAAAAATAGAAAGTGAGCATGGAGCAGACAGTGCCGGCTCTGTCCTCGGGAGCTGGGGCCTTTCTGTTTCCCTTTCTTCTCGTGTTTGTGCTTCTCCAACAGCCAGCCCCTCCCTGACCCTGGCCGCAGGTCAAGGCTGGGCCCTGCACGAGCTGCCGCCCCCCGCCCCGCCGGGTCCCGGCTCAGCCCCAGAGCCTGCTTCTTGCTGGACCTGCTTCGCCTTGGAGTCTTCCAGCAACCCCCAGGGAGGCTGGTGCTCGTCCACGGAGGGACCCAGTGCTCTGAGAGTGCAGGACTGTCCCCAAACCAGGATGCGGGGGTGAGGAGCGGGAGAGCTGAGAGGGTGACAGGGCTGTCTTGGGGGTTGTCCAGACCTCGCAGGCCATGTCACGTCCACAAGGAGCATCGAGACGGGTGCCATGTGCTGGGCATCTTAGAGGGACCCAGGCAGGGCCACCCGCACCAGCCTGCCTGCCCCTCCCCCGGGAAGCTGGCTCTGGGCCCCAGTGCAGGCTGTCTGGCCTGCTGGGTTCAGAGAGTTCTGCCCTCTGCTGCTGTGGCTCACGTCACAGAGAGGACAGCCCTCAGTGAGACTGTCACATGCTGGTCCCATGGGCCCCGCACAGCCAGTGTCAGGATCCCAGCCACCCGGGTCCCGGTCCTGGCTCCTCCCTTCCCGGGAACAATGACTAGGTCCCGAGAACCTATGCATTCTAGAAGCATCCCTGCAGGACTGGGCCTACGAACGTGGACCTGGGCTCTGAGCAGGACAAAGACCCCTGGGGCCTCTCAGGCCGTGACTGCTGGGGCCACACCCGCGTCTCCAACTCCGCCGCCGCTTGTTACCGATTTCTGGGGACTGGGGGGCTCCGTGATGTGCTGCTTTGCCTGGGATCACACACACACACACACACACACACACACAAGCACGCGCACGCCGTGCACCGTGAGCGCCTGGCCTGGCGGAGCCCTTTGGCAGTGGTCCAAGGGCCAGCTCTTTAGGTGTGTGTGGGGGGTCAGGGGGGGTCTCTGGTGTCTTCTGAGAAAGGAAGGAGGTGGGAGCCCTGGGCCTCAGCAAGGCGAGGGTCCTGGGGGCCCAGAGCTCCTGCTGTCGGAGGCCCTGAGCAGCCTTGAGGCAAAGTCGGAGAAGGAGAACTTGCTGGTTGAGCGAAGCCTCGGGTGTCAGAGGGGCTGCACGTGGGGAGGTGGGGGCTGCGTGGCGCTGGGGGGCGGGGGTCAGCTTCTTTATTAGGCTTCTGCTTGGGTGGTGGCACTTCTGTCACCTGTGGCCAGTGTGGCAGGCCCCTCCTTCCTCACATGCAGCGGCTGCTGCGGCCGTGGGGAGGCAGAGGGTAGCCCTGACTGACCCCCGGGCTGGGAGCATCCGCTCGGGGGTCCTCTCCACCTGCCAGGCTGTCGGTGAGCAGAGGGCAGCCACCGCCCACACCCCGCCCCCGCCGGAACCTCGAGCCTCGCGCCACCGCCGTCCCCTGCTGGGCGCACGGCGAGCCAGGAGACCGGCGTCCAGAGTGTGTTTCGCTGAAGGATGCAAGCGACCTTCTCATGGGACATGGAGGGGACGGAGCCGTGACTTTTTCAGCTAACCTGATTCCCTCGGGCCACACAGCAGGGAACACGGGATAAAACCTTATCGCTTGGCCGTACGTCAAATGCAAAACAGCAAATGGGGCCAAATAGCTACCAGCAAATCCTGCAGCCAGGGGGTGGGAGGTAATAGAGAGCGGTGGGAACTGGGGTGAACCCCGGGGCCTGTGCCTCGGCTCCACGGCTCCACAGCCCAGCGGACCCGGGGCACGTCGAAGGCAGGCTCAGGTGTCGGCCACCTGCTTTATCGTGCAGCCAGAAATCTAGGTAATTGTGCAGAATTGTTTGGTAATAGATGAAAATAATCTGAGACACTGGGGCAGGGGAACGTGTTGCTGGCCGTGCTGGATGAGAAGGAAGCGTTTCTAAGGCGTCTACAGTTTGACCTGAATTACTCGGTACGCCTGAGCCCGATGTGTAGGAAGAGACGATCTGGGGAAAGGAAGGTTCTGTGACGTTCTGTGACGTACACTTGGAGCCACTAGGCAGGGGAGGGAGCCCTCGCCGGGACGAGCCCGCGGGGCTCAGCCTGGCTGATGAGGCGCGTGTCCGGCAGGAAGAGGGTTCAGGGTTCCTCGCTGTGAACCGCGGATGCCTCGCAATCCAGAGACTCCGGGTGGAGGGGCCGACACGGGGTCCGCACCCCAGGGGTTTCCTTGGGCCTGCAGCTTCCTGTAGGGCAGCCCTGCGGACTCGGGACTCGGCTGCCCCGGGAGCCTGCCCTTCACGGGGCTCTTCGGAAGCCTTTGGATCCTCCTTTGGCATCGCTGGAAAGCGCGCGTCTCCTGCCGGCAAGGCGGAGCGGATCTGCCCGACTCCCTGTGGGCCTTGTGCTGGCAGCGACGCCCCAGCCCCGGGCAGCTGCAGGGGCCCCGGGCACGGCCTCGGGAGGGGAACTAGCACCGCGCAGCATTTGCTCTGGGGAGACTGTCCCGCATTCTGTGCAGCAGCAATGCCGCCTTAGGCTGGGTTTGCGATCGAAAGGGGTTCTGGTTTTGAGAAAGTGCGTGTGCCCTCCGCCCAGGCGAGCGCGAGCCCCTCCCTCCTCTGCCAGCTCCTGTGCCCAGTGCAGGCGACAGCAACCCAGGAAATGTGGGCTCTGGAGAAGTGCCAGGGTCTCGGGGTGGGACCTCAGGGGTTACCCACCACACCCAGGGGGCACCTCTGTCTGGAGTGCAGTGGTCCGATACTGGGAGAGATGGGTGGACGAGTCCCTGGGTCACCCTCCGGCTCCGGGTTGGTCAGAAGAGTTGGGGCAGCGGCAGCGGCTCCAGGGGGCCCAGGATCCCGCAAGGAGGGAGCAGGGGAGCAGGGGAGCAGAGTCCAGGGAGCGAGGGCTCTGGAAGCAGCAGGCAGGGAGATGGAGAACCAGTGGGGTGACTGGGCCAAAGTCGCCTCCAAACGTGAGGCCCAGGGCCCAGGCAGCTCGCATCTCGGTGGCCGTGGCGGGGAGGGCGGCCAGTCCCCCTCCTGCCCTTAGGAGGGCACTGTCATTGGAACACAGGCTGAGGACCGTCACGAGGGGGAGGGGCGGTGTCCACATGCCCATGGAACGTGGCTCTGTGCATGTGCGTGTGTCAGGGTGTCTCCATCACTGACTGATGATGCGCCAGGCCTCGCCAGACAAGCCACTGCTCGCCCCACTTTGTAGGCCAGGACGCTAAGGGCAGAGGTGTCAGGTAACTCGCCCCCCGCTGTGGGAACCAGCCTCTCAGATGGCCTGCGATCTGCCGCCTCTTGTCCCCACCCTGTGCGGTCACCAGCCTGTACCAGGGCCGCCGGCCTGTGGAGGAAGCCACGTCTCGTTACCTCCGAGGCCGGGCTGTGCGTCTGTGGCTGCCTCGCTGGGGGGCTCCCCCTCTTGGACCGCTCGTTCTGTGGGGAGGCAGCTGCCAGGCCGTGCGGACACGCGGCAGCCTGCGGGGGGGCCTGTGGGACAGGCCCGGAGCCTCCCTCCCACCAACGGCCCCGTGGGTGAGCTGGACCCTCCGGCCCGTCGGGCCTCGAGTGACCGTGGCCCCTGCTGACAGTTGGCGCCCTCGTGACTCTGAGCCAGAACGCGTCCCAGATTCCCGACCCTGGAGACACATGTGACCTTGTGTTTTTTAAACCGCTGCGAGGACGGTGGGTTACTCAGCGATGACACACTAGTGCGGGCAGGGAGCGGCCACTGTGCCTCAGAGGCTGCACTCAAGCGCTGTGACAGGTCACCCCCCTGAGCCAAACTGAGGGACACTTTGGAGGAAGAGCATGTGGGGCGAGGGCGGAGCAAGGCCACCTGGGACAGGTGCCGGCTGAGGGCAGCTGTGTGGGCACAGACGCGGGCACCGGGAAAGAGGCCAGAGCCGGGCGGCTCCTGGGGGGCCATGGTGAACGAACACTCCAGAAGTCCCCCCAGAGCAGGAGCACGGACGAGGAGCTGTTAGCTTCTGCACAGAAGCATCGTTGTGCCAGAGCTTCCCATTATGCAATGCAAAAGGCCTGGCCCGGGTCACTTTGCATGAGATTTTAGTCCCACTGAAGGCAGGGCCCTCAGAGGAACAGAACTCCGCGGCGTGGTGGCCGCGGCTCTGACCTCTGCACACAGGCGTCCCTTAAACAAGCCAGTTCGAAGGGCTGGATATAGTAGAATGCACGTCGATCGAGCCATCAGCTGGCATTTTTAAAACCACAGGAAGTTGCTCAGATCCTTTAACATCCAGCACTAGACTGGCCCTGAGCCTGCCCTGCTTGAAAGCTGCTGCTAAGAAGACTGACGGTCCAGGAGGAACCCCGGCCGTGGCAGCCAAGACCAGCCTCGCTGCAGAAAAGCTAAGTGGAACCGCAAACCTAAAGGCTTGTGTCGGCTGCTCTGTGCTGAACCAGCCGCGCTCTGAGCACGGCCACCGTGGCCTCTATGCGCTGCTGCGTGCAGTCTTCCTCCCTCGTGTCACCCGCCTCCTGCCGCAGAGGGTCGTGTCCCTCCGGAAAACCCCTTCGACATGCGCCTTCGAGGGCAGGGCGCTCGGTTCTCTTCCCACCTCCCAGCAGCTCCTTCCTTCGCCAGCTCGCCGGCTCCTGCGTGTGCCGTGTCTTCGACGTCCGCTCTCAGACGGCCCCTCGGCAACGTCGCTCTTCTAAGGGCTGGCACCATCCCGTCTCCAGCTGCCAGCTCCTTGCAGGCTCAGATCTCTGTCTTCAACTCCACAGTCCCCGCCATGATCTCCCACCTCCGAAAGAAGCGGTTCTGTTTTCCCAGCGGCTCTAGAGCAGAATCTTTGCATCGTCCGACTCCCCTTCGGCCGCACGCCTGACCCGCGGGCCGCGTCTGTTTTCTAAGGACATCTAGAGACCGCCAGTCTTAGGACTTGCAGGGCTGCCGCAAGGCCAGACCAGCACCCCCTCACCTTCCCTCTGGTCTCTAACGGCCCCACCTTGCTCCCTCCAGCCTCTTCTCCAGGGGGCTGCCAACATCGTCCTGCTGAAATCCTTGTTGGCGCTCATAACTCTCGTGCCATGTGCCACGTGCCCAGTAGCTCCCGCTGAGTCAAGCTCAGAGAGTGCCCTTCACGCCCTCGGCCCCTCCCCAACCACAATCTTTTTTCCTTTGTCTTCTTAGGGCCACACCCACAGCATATGGAGGTTCCCAGGCTAGGGGTCGAATCAGAGCTACAGCTGCCAGCCTACACCACGGCTCATGGCAACACCAGATCCTTAACCCACTGAGCGACACCGGGGATCAAACCCACATCCTCATGGATGCTGGTTGGTCTCGTTAACCGCTGAGCCACGACAGACTCCCCGACCTCGTTTCGGCCTCACCCCTTGCTCATCCGCGAGGTCTGCCCCACCCCTGGGCTCCTCCAGCCCCCACGTTCCCTCCTCAGGATCCGGGCACCCGTTGGTGTCTCGACGTAGCTCCTCACTTTCCCAGGTCCCGGCTAACACACCTTCTCACTCCCCCGGCAGCCCCTCTGGGACTGCCTCAGCGTCCCCAGCTCTGTCACCACCTGGTGCCCTTTGCAGGTGATGGCCTGGCTCCTCCCACCCGAACGTCAGCGGGACGAGGGACCCCACCCCGCCCCGTGCGCGCCCCTGCGTGGGGATGCCCAGCAGGTGGGGGCGTCGCAGTACATGTGTGCGAAGAATTAAGCGACAGAGGCAGTAAAGGACCAGGGCGACTTTGTGTCATTGATTCGGGTGACACGGCTGCAGGCCAAAAGGGAGCTCAAATTCTTCCGCACTTAGGACGACCTGAGTCATGTCCCCAAGTCCATCCTCGTCTAGGCTTGAGCCACAGCGGGATGTGCCGAGACTGGGGCCACCCGCACCCTCGCAGCACTGGCACCAGGCTCTCTGGGACATGGGCCTTACTCCCTGCCCTTCTGAGATGGAGGAACGTGTATCTGACAAACGCAGAAGTTCAAGAGGCAGGAGGAGCAAATCGCATCTATAGGACGCGAGGACAGGGATGGGCAAATCTATCAGACGCTCTGTGGGTCACACAACGTTCCCAGCATGGTCTCCTACAAAAATGAACGTCTTGAGGAAATGTGTCTTTAAGGTAGGAAGCGACAATCCAGCAATGCATGAGAATGTCTTGGAAATTCCAAGACCGGGGAGCATGTTGTGTGAACTTCTAGCAGGAATAAACCCATCCTCCTGGCGTGTACTGAATTAAAATCACAAAGCACCAGAAAATGATGAAAAGAGGGAACTGAATGAGAACTTCCACGGGGATGGCGACCTTTATGTTCCAAAACAAATTAGAGAGAGGCACGAGAATCAGGTTTCCATTCCAGCAGTGCCACTCGGCGTCCACAGGAGCCTTTAGAATTCACCGTTCATGTGACTGAATACCTTTGGCATCAGACTTTCACATCCACTGATCCATAATTGAGACGGAGAAATCATTTTCAAATCCGGAATGTGTGCTGAGTCTTGACTTCTTGCAGCGCACTGCAGCCATACTAGGTTCTCAAGTGTAGAATTTACAGCTGGGCTGAAACAGCAAGACTTTGTTTTTCTAGGTTTATATTAAAGAAGAAGAGATTGAAATGGGCGGCCTTTATTAATACACAAATCATTTGTTTTTTGTTACTAGGAGATAGCAAGATCGATTCTTTCTCCCTTTTTAACAGGATTTCCAAATTAAAAAGCGTACCATTTTATAAAACATCTTATAAAACACAAAATCCTGCAAAAAAAAGATGACTTTCAAGTTCTCAAGCGAATGCGTTTACTGACTAGGCACGTTGGTGAGCTGACCGTTCTTAGGCAGTCCGTAATCGGAAGGAAAGTTCCTGAAAGAGAGGAGAAGGAAATACGTTTGTGTACATCAAGATACAATTATTTATACTCTGGGAATGGCAGGATTTAAGGAGGCAGGCAAGCTGGAGTGAAACAGAAATAACAGTATTTATGTAAAACAATGCAAAATGTCATTGTAGAAATCAAGGACAGAAAATATTTGTGTTATAAGGCAGATGAGTGACTAAGTAGTATGACGACGACCATGGCACCATCCATGACGACGTTCACAGCCTGCTTTCTGAGCCGTGCTTCTTTTTCACATGGAATTTCCCGTATTAAAATGTGCAGTGACTTCCTATGGTTACGCAGTGACACCATCTTTGCCTTCCTGTCACCTGAGAAGAGACTCAACTTTCAGATAGATTTTTTATTTTTTCCAGATACATTAAAACATTTAACTAACCCTAAACGGTAGATTTCAATAGATCTGGATGGGTTCATTCCAACAAAAGTGTTACTTCAGAACCCAGGTGGCAATGGGAAAGAGACGAACCCCAGTCCTGGGAGAAGGGGCCGCCACCAGGCTTTCTCCCCACAGACCTGGTCACAGGCGCCCGGGCTTGGGGACCCTCCCAGGCCTCCAGCAGCTCCCTCCCCTTGCCCCCAGACACACGCTGCCCCTTCCTGCCCTGGTCAGCACCCGCCTCCCCGACCTGCATCCACCGGCTGTCACCTCTGACACTTTCCTCCTTGTCTGTTTCAAGATTTCCACGTAGCTGGAAAACCGTCTTCAGGCCGCTCCTCCTCCGGCCTCCCCCCGCCCGTGGCCCCTCCTCGCACGGACGCGGTGGCCTGCTCCCCCGCACCCATCTGCCTTCGCCTCGCCCGTTACTACCCGCCCCCGGCGCCAGAGCACTGCCAGGACCAGTCGGACACAACCGATATTTTAAAGGCTAAAACTCTAAAATGGTAGGCAGCTAATACGGTGACTGTTAATCAGGGTATCGCTTAATCAATGTATATTTCTTATACGGCTTGATGACTAAGTGCTCGAAGTCACACACGAGGGACTTGGTCCTGACCCTCAAGGGCTTCCCGGGGGACGGAACCCAGAGGAAGAGTCAGGCGCCCGCCGCTCGGGTGCTCTCGGCCAGCACCTCCAAGCAGGACAGCAGACCCTGCAGGGCAGGCCGGCTCCAGTCAGCCGGAGAAGAGGGCAGGCGCGCAGGGACACGGTGGACGGAAGGGCCAGTAGGTCGCTCCTTCCCGCTGTGTCCACAGCACTGAGCACAGGGCTGGCCCTGAGGGTCCATCTGCTCATGAGAACAGGCTCTGGGAGTGAGGGGAGGCCAGCGGGAGTCTGCGGAAGGGTCCCCCGTGACAATCTTTAACGTGTGTCTGCAGACGAGCGCTCAGACGTGTCCCCGAGGATCTGGCCGGCCCACGCCGCCTCACTCGCCCACACAGGGACCCAGCCCACCGGGTGCCACCAAGTGGCAAGGACCACCGTGAACCCACCGAGCAGAGACGAGTTTGCCGTGTGGCCCTAGGTGCTAACAGGTGTATACAGTGATAGCACAGCATTTGGGGTCCGAGCTTCCTTCAGAAAAGTATTACCTCCACGGGGGACAATACAGTCATAACTATAAAAGAAGTAATGACTCAATAAATCTGTTTTAGAAACCTATTCTACAGATGTGTACCAGTAACAGACGAAAGGCTACGCTTTCTAGCCCTGCCTCTAATGAGTGCAAAATACTGGAAGCAAAACTACACGTCTGTCAACAGTTGTTTAAATTACAGTTCATTCATATAAATATTATTTAGCCAATAAAAAGAAAAACAGCTTTATAGTTTAAAATGACAGCAAATGAATTCAAAGATAGTCTAAAGTGAAACAAGCGAGGTGGAAAACAGTGTACTATTCTGGATGTAAAAACCGGAGTAATTAGAAAAAATATGCTTTGCCTCTGCACAGACCGTCTCTGAAAAATACCAAAAAACCTAATGCCAACAGCTGCTTCTGGGTGTTTGAGGGCAGGGGTGGGAATTAAAACCGACTTTTCAGGTACACTTTCCAAAGTTCTGCATTTTGTTCCAAGCCTACATATTACCCAGTAAATAATGGGCGTTGTTTTTGTTTTCCAGAGTCACCCTTCCCACTGAAAAGGCTGGTGGTTACAGAAGTGAATATCGCATTTCCACCAGTAAGCCAGACTAGTAGTGCCAGCTGCTGGGCGTCAGTATTTGACGAATCTCGGCCATTTGCCCCCTTTCATTCAGCATCCGCCCCGCCGTGAGCACTGCTGGGCCCTGCTTTGGGCCGTGCACCACATCGGGGTCTGGATGAGGTCAAAGGAGACATGCTTCCGTCTTTAAAGAGCCCGAAGTCTGGCGGCTGGTGAGAAAGACAAGCCTCTGGTCCCGGGCACCGCACGACGGCATCTGCTCCTTCATGCCGCCTCCCTGTCGGGAGGGCCTGGTGGGTGCCGGCCACCGAGTCAGGTGGCAGATGGAGGGAGAAGAGGAGGGGCCCGGATCCTGCCCCCGGACGACGACACTGAATAACCCGTTAGATCCTCTTCCAACGGAAGGGAGACTCTAACTTGACCTGCCAAGGCCGAGCAAGTCCTAGCCACCCTCCTGAACCAGGAGACACCGCGCCACCTCGTTCGCTCTTCTCCCCACGCACACGACAGCTGACTCATCCGCCACGCCCCGGGCTGGGGTGGGACCTGCCCTGGAGATGCTCATGCGCCCTGGGGGTGGAGGACGCGGGCAAGCTGGGGACACCGCTCTGCGGTCTGGTCTCGGAGCCCTGGGGGCCTCCGGGTGGGGCGGGGCGCCTCTGGGCCAAGGGAGCCTTCCTGAGTGAGTCGATGCTTCAGCTTTCACTCCCAAGCGGCACAGACCATCAACGCCTAGCCACGCGGGGAGCGCGGCAAGAGGGCTCAGGAGAAGTGGCTTCGGGCAGAGAATGGCACTGATATCAAAGGCCCATGAAGGGTGTCCCACAGCAGGGCTGCAGCAGTGGGGCCGCGCCTGCGGGGGTGGGCAGGACAAGGTCACGTCCTGGGAACCGTGCCAGGACTCACACCAAGACGAGAAAAATAATTTCAGCAACTGTGCTGATCACTGAGAAGGAGGATACGATTCTTGGACTAAGAACCCCATTTAGAATCGACTTCAGCTGGAAAGGATTTTCCACCGGATAAGGGAGGAAGCAATTCAGATTTTAAAATGTTCCACAGCCTTTCGCAGAGATGGAAACAGAATCAAGCAGAAAGGAGATTGTCATTTTAAACATAATGATGGATTTTTTCTTTCTATCCCTACACTACACGTCAATATAAATAGATCTGACTTACGTAAGAAATCACAAACTTTATTATTTATAGTTATCACATATGCCCTATAATGAGGCTTTAGTTGGTTAATTAGATTTTTTACTTCATTTTAAGTTTTAATTGAAGTCATCACTTTTAAATTCTAGGACCTGTCCCGTACACAGTGACCAGAGTCACTAATTTCGAGTCACTGTGATGGCCTGGGCCTCCCATCTCTGCAGCTTAAACAGCGCTTGCAGGGTCCGACTTGTTTACATTCAGGAAGTTGATCTGCCATAATCACTAGTGCTGGTGATGGGGACAGCATGGGCCATTTTCCATGTGACTTTAGACAAGCATGAAATCACCTTCATCTTCCACAGCACATCGGAATAATTGGAACAAGAGGCACTTACCTTTGTTTGCTCCCCGGGCACAAGCAGCTCCTGGGACTCTCTAAGGCGGCCGACACGTCCTAACAAAAGAAAAGGCGTTTTTACTCCAAGAGTAGGAAATCCCTCAAGAAACAAAAATTAAACATTTTACATCATCTACAATTAAAAAAATACTTAAGCCAAATGATTAAAGCAAAACTTTATGAAATATTTGTCAGTTTTAAGAAGTGCCCTCAATGACTAACCAAAGAATGTATTACAAACAACTAGTTATGAGTTTTTACATTTGTTTAATAGGGAATAATTGGCCCCAATTAAACTGACTAAACTAAGGCTTTTTAGATTACTAAAACAAATTAAACTTTTTAAAATGAGAATTTAGGTGATCTTAAAACCTTTCTAAAATGGATAATGAAAACTTGCTAAGTTGTAACCTCCCTGGTTTTATTAGTTATATTAAGATAAATTAAGTGAGATTAAAATCTTATTTGATTTATTTACCTTTGAAAATGAAGACCGTTTAAGGGTTACACATCCTCAGCCTTGGCGAGTGCGACCTCAATTAGTCAAGTCAGAATGTCTTTAAAAGCTTTGTGCTTATTGCTTCCAGCATGGAGCGAGGTGTTCATTAAGGAACCAAAAGTCTCATAAAAAATCCAAAGTTGCACTAGTGAAAAAACGCTCAACAAGATGAAAACTGATCACATCTTTTTCAGAAAATCAGTAGTTATTTTAAAACCAGTTTTTAAACAAGATTTGGTTTTGCGTAGTTTTAACGTGCCACTCAAGCAGCTTGATACCATTTGGACTCTTTAAACAGCATTTAAGGTCTACGGTGAGTAGATGATGGTACATCTAATTTTATACCATGTTTTAAATAAGTTGTACAATGTTTAGTGTGACCCTTTTTTGACAGGCATTGTTAAATGAATTCTTTCCCTGTTTACGACTATTTATGAAGGCCTTTTTAAATAAGAAAGACATGAAATTGTTAGCTCACACACACAAAATTTCTTTCAAAAGTTTATTTAGTATCAAGCAAGAGGAGACTTTGCTTAACACTACAGAACATTTCAAGACTTGAGTTACAAAAGAACATATCACATTATCTGCACTTGTAATGGCTTCCCTTTTTACGCATGTTGGCAAGAGAAAAAAAAAACTAGCATATGGCTGAAAGATAAAATAGCTAAATTTCTATGGAAACCTTTAAAATGAAAGGTGAGGCTTATGTTAAAAGGATGGATTAACATATTTAGTAAACCTAATTTTTTTTGTTTAACACTAGTTAATCAAAGTTATTTTTTTCCCTTTTGATGACCTATTTTTTTCATATACAGACTGGAAATAACAAAATTTTACATGTCTTTTTTTTCTGCCCAGTTGATGTTTCAACAAAGTAGTTTTAAGTTCCATCCATTCAGATTTTAAGCATTTTGATTTATTTAAAAAGGGATTGTTCATAGAAAACAATTACTTTGAACAGTATACAGGAGTGTGGAGGGTGCTTATGACAACATCAGACAGTACGGTCAGTATCTGCCGTACGGCTGGTCTCGGTAGACGCCCTTCGCTGTCCTTGCCGAGGGTGCCTTGTGCCTCGAGTTAGTCCATTCCTCTTGTCCTAAAGTCAGCAAGAGGAGTCACAGTTAGATCACGGCCATGGTCCCCACCAGCTTCGCGGCTCAGAATCTAACTTAGCCCCGAACCAATGGGAGGTGACACACAGGCGACATACACACCCGAGGGACTGAAACAGCCAAGGGGGTTCACGTTTGGGCATCTCACTAGCAAAGCCCGCCGGCACGGAGGGCAAATAATTCTCGCATCTGAACTGGCGGCAGGCTTTCCAGGGACTTCCTCTGGCACCCATCTAACCAAAGCTCAGGGACCTGAGCAGCAGACTGAACTGAAGACATTTACGGATGGCCGAGAACGTGGGAAAAGCTGACTCGGATTTCTCCTAACAGCGAAACCAAGAGAACACAGATAACAATTTGTGACAGCAAAGGAGAGAAGACCCAAACGCGAGGGGAGGGGACAGCTCGGGAGGGCAGAGGCCCCGTCCGCCCTCGGAGGTGCCCCAGAGCAAAGGAAAGCGCTCACGGCAGGAAACACGCGCCTCAACCACGTCTCCTTAACGGGAATAACCCTGACCACACGATGCCAAACTGCACGCGGCCGCAGCCTAGACCCGCACTCAGCAATGGCTTTTGTAACAAAGGACATTCCCGCGTCCGTCCCAGCTCCTGAAATCCAACAGCCCTTCAGCCGGATCTCTGACAACCAGGCGTCAGCCTCCGAGCCCCCGGCTCAGCGGCAGACGAGCCATGTGCCCACAGAGGCCAATTGAAAAAGCTGTGAAGGCAAAGGGCTTAGAATGACCTCTTCTTTGATACAAACAGGCAATCAGCGTCATCCCCTCAAGCTAACTCGCATCAGTTTAAGTAGACAGCATTCAGCAAACCGAGGTATTTCTCTCCAGTGTGTGTTACGAGTATCAGCAACGACCACTCAGAACCCAAGATGCGGTCGTCCAGGCTCAGGGCAGGTGACATAACAAAACGCACTTCAAAGGAACACTGGAAAATGGTTTTTCAGTTATGTTCAGAGAAATGTCATAACACCCATTAAGCAGAATCCCGATCCACTCGCACTGGGCAGGAGACGGCACTCCGCAGAGCTCTGCAGCGGACGGACGCTTCGTGTTCTCTGATCTCTGCCCTGCGGCAAAGGAGCTTCTCGCTATCATTAAGTCGCTGCCACCAATTCTTTTAATTAAACCTGTCGTCCTTCTGCGGCCTAAGACTCGGTACGAGGACGCCCCAGCCTGCCCCGCCGCTCCCACGGAATTGCGTGGGGCTCGGCCGTCTGGCCCTGAGCCCGAGAGGGCTGCAGTCTCCTCTGGGCTCCGTGCTTCCGTGACTCTACGGAAGGGCTCCCGCCACCACGTCTTTAGACGCCGCGAGACTGGGGACAGTTTACGATATAAAGATGGGGGTGCCAGAACCCCTGTGGCGCTGCAGTCTCCACTCTTCATTTCTCTTTACTGTCAAGAAGCAGAGGCACTTCAAAGAGACCCACTGGATCAAGTGTCTACGGTCTGGAAAACGCTTCTGTAAGCGAGAAAATCAGCGCAGGGCAAAATCAAGCCACACAGAGCACGTTCGCTCTGAATCGCAATCCCCGCAATGTCCCGCAAGTCCTCAGTCCTCTTTAAATATTAAGTTTAAACCTTAAAGAGCTGCTGGAAATAGCTAGATAAGCACTGATGGTCTGAGAGCCAGCTGCTGTTTCAAGTCAAAAAGGTCTGTACGAATTTCCCCTCGGTTGAGATCTTTAAGGTGTTTCTCCGGCCTTTCTATGTCCGGCCCACCCTGGCCACTTACTCACCGTAGGAATCGTACGCCTCGTCGCTGAGCCCGTGTCCGTAGTCGTAGTAGTCAGCCCCGCTGCACCGGACAGAACAGGACACACAAAGAGGAAAGCGCAGTTAGGACAAACTGACTTGGCTGTGAGATTAAACCACACTTAACGAAGTATTCTAGAAATCAAAGATAATTAATCCAGGGCAGGGCTAAAGACGGAATTCCCACAGAGAAGACAAAGCTTTAGGCGGCAGGACCACCAGAGGCCCCTCGGCGTCCCCGACTCGAATTCACAATAAACGTGCCCGACACCTCCGCCCCGGCGACCGGCCGGCCCACGCCGAGTGCGCCTGCGGTGCCGAGGGACGCGCAGGGCCTCGCGCTGCACGAGCTCGTGGTCGGGGGGCGCTGTGTGCGGGCCAGTCACAGCGGTGCTCTGGGGCCCGGGCCGGGCCGCTGCGGGGGGCTGGGGGCCGAGGACGAGGGGGCCTGGCGTCTTTCCCACCGAAGCACAGCCCCGCAGGCCAGAAAGCGCGGGGCGGTGACCGCGGGCACGACACCACGCGACGCAGTGACGGTGGGGCAGAGGCTCCTGTCTTCCTCCCCCGGCGCCGAGGCCGGGGTGACAGGGCGCGGGAGGGGCCTCGGGGCCCAGTCTGGGCACAGGGCAGGGTCCTTCCCAAGCACAGGCACAGCTACGTGCCAGGCACCGCCTCCGTGATACGTGGGGAGGGAGGGAGGCGGTCGCCAGGGCCACTCTGAGGATAAAGCGAAAGGGGCCACCCACATGCAGCACACCGGGATTAGGCGTGACCTTGTACAGGAACAAACTGGGGAAAACGTGGATTTCCCTCAACCACGGTGGACACCACTGTCCACAAGAAGAGCTGTTCCGAGTATCCAGAAGTTTCTGCTCACGCTCTCGGCTCCCCCCGCCGCTGCTCAATTTTGCAGGGAAATGATCATCCTGAACTTGTTTTCTTGGGCAGTCCTAGAAATGAGCCTTCTCATCATGCCAGCTTCATGCCATCAAGTGGGAAGTTCTAATCAAAAGGGAAAATGATCCGCTCAGCTCTGGAACCCTGCGGGGAGCCACCACGTGAAGAACAAGACCCTTGCTGTGAGCCTGGTGCTGCCAGCTCTGCTCCCAGCGAAGTCACCACCCCGGCCCTGAGTGAGCAGAGCCGCCACACCCGTTACAGATAAGGTCACTGTGGACCGGAACGGCTGGGAAGCCGGCCCAAACTCAGGGGAACAGTACTGGGGACACAGCGGGTTCAACGCACACCAGGTCTCCTTCCACGTGCCAGGTAAATGTCACCAGAGACTAGAAGCGACAGGTGCCGCGTGCCGCGGTGCCTCCAGCCCGTGGGATGGGTCTTCGCATCTGCTCCTCCTCCTGCCAGAAACGTTCTTTTCTCTTCTTCCAGGTCAGCGGCCCCCACTCAGCCTAAATGCCACTTCCTCAGAGGGCTGGGCCCCTGGCGGCCCGCCGCCGTTTCCCGGCCCTTTCCTGGCTCCCCGAAGAGTGCTGCGCTCTGCACAAACCAGAGACAGGGGTGAAGCTGCGATGGGCGAGGAGCAGGGTGGATAGAGGGTGGCAGCAAGGGCTCCCAGGCAGAGGGCGCCGTGTGGCCAGGCACAGAGGCGGCGCGGGCCGGAAAATCAGTGTCTATAAGGAGCGGAACTGAGCAGAGCGAATAACACAGATAAGAGGCCTGGGCCAGAATACTCCTCAGGATAAAATGCTTCCTCCATGGTGCAAAATATAGGCTAGACCTTGTTATCCTGGTTTAATTGCGTCCTCACAAGTTAATTAAATACGGCGTACACACCGGTCACGCTGAGGGCTCTCTGGCTGGAATTATATACACAAGCTCTCTGGACTGTGCGGTCAGCCCTACCGGCTCGTTTACACCTGTACAGGGACAGCCGGGGACAGAGTGGTCCTTCCTACAGCTGACCTGTTAGAGCAGGGGGCGGGCTGCACTTTCCCCAAGGAAGCACACAGAGTTACAGGGGTTTTAAAACAGGTGGGAGCGGGCATTTCCGGAGAGCCCAGTGGACAGTGTTGAGGAAAACAGTAAATGAGATAAATCAATGAGAAGAACAGAAAAGCATTTTATTTCAGCCAATCCGAGGACGAGCCTGGAAGCCCGCTTCCCAGCTTCCTCTGAGAAACTGCTCTAGAGAAGCAGCGCGTTCAGCAGTTTTCTTGTCAGAATAAAGGACATTAACAAGTCAGGGATTTTTTTCAAGGTTTCAAAAAGGAACAGATGAGCAAGCACACGGCAAGTCAGTATGGCCTCGGCACCTGGGAAGGGAGTCTTATCAAAGGAGGACCAGCGCTGGCATTCCAGGAGGACAGGCATCTCATCTTTATTACTATATTTTTTACAGCTGCACTGTGGCATACGGAGGTTCCCAGGCTAGGGGCTGAATCAGAGCTGTAGTTGCTGGCCTACACCACAGCCGCAGCAACGCAGGAGCCGAGCCACATTTGTGACCTACGCCACAGCTCAAGGCAACGCCAGATCCTTAACCCACCGAGTGAGGCCAGGAATTGAACCCGCATCCTCAGTGATACTAGTCAGGTTCTTAACCTGCTGAGACACAATGGGAACTCCCAAATCTTTATTTTTTTAACATGCACATTTTCTACTTGTAGTCAATGTGTCCTTTTCTTTAATAATTAAGGCAGATGTAGGCTGTGTCTGATAGGCCGCAGACAGGCTATGTTGGTTAACATGAATTTTATGCTAACTCATGGATAAGCCAGAATGACTTCCTTGTGTCTCAACACGTGAAATTTTCTTTTACTAAAGGAAGGGAGCATGGGAGAAATGGCCTGTTACGAGCTGGGCCCCTGCAGTCCTGCCAGCTTCTCCACGGGGACATCTCAGGAACCTCTCTGCTTTTACAGATGGGCAGTCGAGGCTCAGAGTCATGCAGCTGATCAGCGGCAGCAGCCGCGCTCAAAGCCCAGGACACGCTGCTGCTCGAGGCCACCTTAATCAGCAGTTCCTGCTTTCACTTTACCTGCTCTGTCGCTCTTCCAGAATGTTCCACTTGTTTCCCCTGGGACTTACGAGATCGCCTTTCACCCCAGAAACGGAAGTCAGGGTCCACAGGAGACCCAACGCCATAAGATCATGGCGAATTTTCATGGCCTTAATTCTCCCTCTGGTCTCAAACTCCTCCTCTCCCCTCCTGCAGTCCTAATTTTCCATTCAGGCCTTACATACAAATATGGTGAGAAGACAAGAAGAGGGACTAAGTGAAAAAGAAACAGAGAAATTTTTACATTCAAGAAGGAAAAAAATCCTGCAAAAACAAGTGACAGCAAAAAAATATGCCATCCCTACCTTTTAAGATTTACTAACTTTAAATACGAGAACTGTTACTAAAGTAGAGTACGTTTCTGATCTTGGACACAAATTCAGAAGCAAAACTTCTGGTAAAGTGTCATTGTCAAATATGGATCAAGACAACTGGGTGTAAACCTGGCCTCGAGCGCTGGGCCCCCCTGGGGCACCTGCCCGCCCGCTGAGTCCGAGCGCACCTCCATCTGTCAAGTCCTCCTGCGCCAGACGCCACACAGCGCCCGGGAGCCCTAACCTTCTCCATGGCTCATGTACAGCATCCGGTCACAAGGAGTCAACACAACTTCTCATTGTGTCCAAAGTAAACTGGCTAATGCCTCTTAGACACTCAGCACTAAAGCAAGTGAACCTCAGCCTTCCTCCCACAGGTCAGAAGTTACAGCGCAACGGCTCCTTCCGCAGATCAAACCCTGATGTTCTTTAAATTTTCCTCTTTGTTGCAGAGAAAATAGTGAGAGTGACCTCCTCATAAAACTGAAAGGAATTCCCTTTACTGAGACAGGTCCCCCTGTTTAACTTGGAGCCATAAATGACAGGGACTGAGATCAATAAACAGGAGTCAAACAACTGCTTTCTGACCAAACTAAGTCCCGTTTAGCAGATGCAGTGAGCAGCACTGCGCCGCAGTGTAGACGGGGAAGCCTCACTGAGAGGTGCTCTGACCCAGCTCCGCATAAAAAGTCGGGGTGAGGACTGCTCTCCAACGGACGGGAGGATAAGAGGTCGTGTAATTTGGTAGTGGACTGGTGTGGTGATAAGACAATCTTAGTCTTGACAAGTGAAAACTTTAAACTGACACTTGCTATCATTTCACGCAGTTTCTGATTATTTATTTCATGACTGTCATCAAGCCAAGAAGCTGGGAGCAGCTGAGCCCCATTCTCGTACCTGTCAGTTCCATCCGAACTGCTTTTGCGGCATTTCATTTCGTGCACCTCAAATGTCTATCAACCGAAGATGTGTCCTATTTCCCAAGGATAAACTAAAAACCCAACATATGGCAAAGGGGAAAAAATGAAAAAAAAAAAATCCTCACTTATGAATACAAAGTATAACATTAATATTATGCAAGAAAATACGTGAGGCTGACTACGTCTCAACTCCATCAAGAGAGGCTGGGGCAGCCCCTCCCTCAAGAGATCAAGAGGGGCTCCTGTCACTGGCCCTGAGGCCGCGTCTCCCCGGGCCGGCTCTCTGTCCTCCAGATTCCACTCTGTATCGGGGGGCTGGAGGAAGACTAAACACTCGACATAATTCCTGGCTTTCCTGGAGGTTTTTGATTCCATCAACCAGCCTCAAGCCCTGGGAGCAGACCCAGGGGTCAAGGAGCAAACGGCAGCACTGGGTCCAAGTTCACGTCTCCCAGACGTCCACCCTCCGCCGACAGGAGGCCAAGAGGAGGACAAAACTCTGAGTTCCTGGATCACCCTGAACCCACGAACGGGATTAAGAAGCAACTCCTGACATGAATCTGTCCGGAATCTCCTCAACCTCAAGCCTCTCCACGCATTTCCACTTTAGAGTCACTGGAACTAATCCCATTAGGTCTTTGCTTGTATTTGTGCAGCTCAAGGGATGCTAGACCTCGAAGTCACTCTTTTATCTCCATACCTGTGCAGTCTGGCCCTCTCCCTGCCTGCGCTCACCTCCAACCCGACTCTAACCGTGCTCCCGGGACTCGCGGGCCATCACCGGCAGAGCTGTACATCCTCGCCTCCTCCCCCGACGCTCTCCTACGTTCCTCCTCACTGGAAGCTGCAGACAACTCTTGCCCGGCAGCCCCCCGCCCCAGCCCCACAGCCCACTCACCGCGGGGACCGCCACCTCCAGCTCGTCACGCTCCACTCCTCGGCGCGCGCGCCCAGCTCTCAGTCTCCCAACAGCATCACCGCCCTGAGTGCTTTCCCTACACAGGCGACAATCCTCCAACAAGCCGCTCTCTCAGTTCCCTGGACCACTCTTGTCCACGGGTCTCACCTCTGTTCTCCGTTCACCATCAACTGCCACGTCACGTCCTAGGAGCTTGTCGTTACCGCCACCCCCCACCGTGGTTCAGCTTTCTCTGCTCCACTCTGACTGTGAGTTCCTGCCTCCTGGGTTCCGCTCCCCCTTCTCTAGAATTATGCTTCACCGCAGTCACGCCACTACTGCTCTTAAATGCTTCGTCTCTTGTCAAGGTGACCGGCGAACTCCACGTTGCTAAATTCAGTGGTCAGTTCTCAGGCGCATCATGTGGCTGGTCAGCAGCTGTGACAGAGCTGATCCCTGTCCCCTCCTGGGTGTCCGTCCTTTACGTGGTTTCCAGGACATCCTAGTTGCTGGTCTCCTGCCCACATCACTGGCTACTCACTATCAGTCCATCCTCTTCCTCAGACCTCTTAAAGCTGGGGTGCTTCACAACTCAGACCCTGATCCTCTTTTCTTTTTTATTTACCCCAAATCCCTTAGTGATTTTACTTAGCTTTATATACAATGTAAATAGCAAAACCTCCCAAATTTAGAGCTCCAGACCAAGCATCTCTCCCAAAGTTTACACTCATCTACTAACTGCCCACTTAACCTCTCAATTTCAGCGTCTCAGAGACATCTCAGACGCAACAAGGTCAAGACGTCACTGAACCTCTCCTCTTTTCCCTAAATCTGCTCCATCCAGGCTTTCCGGTAGCTCGGCTGTTTGCTCGGCTTGGAACGTTAGAAGCCATTCTTTTCACTGGATATTTTCTTTGCCTAAAATACTTTCACCTTCAAGTATCTGCATGGCTGACCCCCCCCGCCCAACAAGTCTTTCCTCAAATGACAGCATCTCAGCACGGCCAGCTCAGGTTAAGCTGCATTTTCCTGCTCCAGCAACCCCAGTTCATCTCACTCTGCTCTACTTTTTCCACAGCGTTTTACCCCACTACGTACGTACTCAGACTTATGGTCTATTTTCTCTTAGCAGTACAGGAACATATGTCCTATAAGAGAGGGTCTTGTGTCTGTTTTATTCAATGACACACCTCAAGCTCCCTTCGAACAATGCCAAGTCCACGGCAGGTACTCAGTGCCGAGGCAATTTGGGAAGAGCAAGTGTTATTAGTAGGTGAAGGTGAACACGAGGCTGTCCCCACCCCGACTCTAAAGGACTCACAGGCACTTAATATTTTTTTGGATGTTGAACAGACCTGACAGTCATTTTTCCCCCTTTGGGGGACGGTAGCAAATCCCCTCAGAAGTTAAATTACTAAGTTCTATGCTATTTGAATTAAAAATGAAAGGGCTGATTTTTCTCCTGGTCATTCTGACTTGCTCCTTTTCTTAAAAATCTTATCTGTAATTATTATGACAAAATGAATATTTTAGAAAACATTTACTAAATGCTTATTATATGACAGGAAAAACTGAAGGACTGAACACACATAACTCAGTATGAAAGTTTACTGATATGGTTTCAGAATCCATATTGCAACTAACCTTTAAGAAACTACCACCTGCCAAGTTTGGGTATAGTATCAAAAAAGAATATCCAGGAGTTCCCGTCGTGGCTCAGCAGTTAATGAACTCGACCAGCATCCATGAGGACGTGGGTTCAATCCCTGGCCTCGCTCAGAGGGTTAAGGATCCAGCGTTGCCGTGAGCTGTGGTGTAGGTTGCAGACGCAGCTTGGATCCTGCGTTGCTGTGGCTGTGGTGTAGGCTGGCAGCTACAGTTCTGATCGGACCCCTAGCCTGGGAACCTCCATATGCTGTGGGTGCGGCCCTAGAAAGACCAAAAAAAAAAAAAAAAACCCACAATTATGTGAAAGGCTATCGAAATGCTTTCCCCTTTTCCAAGGACATCTCTGTCAGTCCAACCACTTAAACCCAAACAACCTGTCACACCAGAATGAACGCAGAAGCAGTAATAAGCATCCGGGTGGCCTCTATTAAGCCAGACATCAAAGAGATATGCAAAAATACAAAACGATGCCCCAGTTCTTGCTAGTAACTTTTTGTTTTAAAAAATAGTGATTTTTCTCTAAAAATGGATGATTTATGTTAACACACAAGGGTTGACTGTTGCTATATTTTTAAATAGCTGTTTTGGTTTTGAATGGGGTGAATATCAGCAATGTACACTAAAGCACCCTGTGGCCCGCACTCATTTTTGAGAGTGTGAATAAAGTACACAGGACGCTGGAGGCAGCATGTCTGCGGAGGGTAGAGCTGGCATCATGCACCTGCCTGAAGGACGAGACCCACATCCGGAGAGCTGTCCCCTTGTCCCTGTTGTGAGGACAGGAGGTGCTCCCCGGAGAGCTGGCCCAGCATCACAGCTGCAGGCCTCAGACCCCACACGACACCGGGATTAAAACACCCTATCGTCTAGAGCAGAAGGCAAAAATGCAGGGAAAATGTAGACTTTGCGTGAACCAGGCTGGCTGCAGATTTTCCAAGCTGCGAGGAAGCGATTTAACACAAGGACAGCTTCATCCCCAAACAGTGCGTGTTATTTTCTGGCTCCAAGAAAAGAAACAGGCACTTGAGCTTATCAATAATAAATTTTCTTTAGGAATTAAAAGCTACATATTTGCCAATACTTTGAATATTTAAGATTTTGATTTAAGGAGCCAGATAAAATTTATAGTTTAATCAGAGAATCCCTCCCTGGGGAAAGGTTCACTAATGCTATCAGTTCACAAAACCTGAAGGTCGGATCAGAGTTGATAGTTAACCTGATGGTGAGACGTTTCACTGCTCAGGAGAACAGCCATCCAAGACCGGCAGGGGAGGAAAACAAAGGCAAATTAGAAAAATAATTTGGTCATGTTTCTTAGACTTGGAAATAAGATTTAGTAAAAGGAATAAGTGGAAAATGGGACTTAAAACAACTTGGGGAATTATTCCTGGTCCCTATTCAAATTATTAAGAGTTAAAACTTGGAGTTTACAATGGAATCACATTTAAGAAATGACTCAATATCAAGTAAATACACCACAAAAATATTTTTTAATTTGTAACTGAAAATTTGTTTCCCACTTTTTTTTTCAGGGACACAATAGGGATTTTAAAAGGATAGATGAGAAAACAGATCTTCTTCTTCCTTACTAATAAATTACTAATTAAAAATAATCAATGAAACTGATTAACAGTTACATTATTTTATGAAACTGAGGATATCAAAACCTGAAGTTTCCTACGACATTAATAACAGTTTCCACTTCTATAAATTCTACAGGAAAAATGCATTCCCAGCTTACTAACAGTCTTGCCATTGTTCTGGAAGAAATGACTGTCCACTTTACTCTTCACTGTGAACTGAGGCCCACACCTGCTGCGAGGGTGCACTGCCCACACCTGCTGTGAGTGTGTGCCGTCCAGCCCAGTGCAGGGAGAGAACAGACACCAAGCTAGTCTTGGCTCTGCCACCTACAACTGTCACAGCCACTTACTGAACCAAATACTGTATGGCAAGTATTTTGTGCTTTCATTCATTCATTCATTCATTCACTCATGGATTCAATCTATTTAAACATATATAAGAAATAAAACAAATTCTTGTAAAGCTCATATTATAATGGGAGAGACAGACAAGAAACTAGTTCTGTATAAGTGCAGGTGGGAAGGATGCTGAGAATCCGAGCAGCTGAGAGACTGGAGAACTGGAATTGACCCTGTCCAATGAGGGCTTGCGTGAGCCGAGATGGAAGGAAGTGGAGCTGGGCAGACCCCCCTGAGGGACACACAGTACCCGGGGCTGCGGGACTATTACGTGCAAGGGTCCTCCAGCGGCACGTTCTTGGTCCACCCGGGTACCAGAAAGGCAGTGCAGCTGGAGCAGAGGGGACCAGGGAAGGCAGAGGTGGGTCACACAGGCCACTGAAAGGCCTGGCTTTCTTGCTCTGATCCTGAGTAAGACGGGGAGTCACTGGACATTCCCACGGCTCCAGAGAGGAATAGCGTCGCTGGTTCTGGAGACAGGAGGAGTGAGGCGGAAAGAGCCCCTGGACACGGAGCCAGCAGAGCGTGGCCTGGGACACACGGGGTCCGGGCGGGGCCCTCGTACACCTCCCAGGGGAATCAGTCGGGAGGCGGCTGGAAGAGACAGCTCTGGACCGCGATCCTCAACATAAAGGGTGCTCAGAGGCACGGGGCAGGATGGGGCCGCTGGGGGGACACGTGGGAAAGGAGAGGGAGCCCAGACTCCGGATTAAGGCTTCACTTAGTCTTGAGTCTGTTCTTCCATTTGGAGGTAGTGGGGCCGGGGCAGGCGGCTTGGTCGTTCTCAGTTCCAATTTCTATGAGAGTCTGAAACACAAAAGGTGCTCGGCAAAACTACAAGCAGGAATGAATGGATGAAGTGTGTGGCTGGCAGCAGCCGCTCAGTGAGTGAGGGCTGTAGCTGTGTCGTCTACGACCGGGGTGACAACCAGTGACTAACGATCGCGTGAGTTCACACACAAACCCCTTCCCTGGCCTGAACCTCCCAGCACAGAGTAAATGGTGGCGCTTACTCCCAGCCCTACTGCAGTAATTTAGCTTGCAAAGCCTCACTTCAGATGTAACAGTTACTTGGCCAAATAAAAAGACTTAAAATGCCAACAGGGGTCTGCCGGAGAAGCAGAGACAACCAGAGCCTTGCCACTTGGAGCTGGGCTCCCGCCCTGCGCTGTGAACCCTTCTCAATCCGGTCTCGCTGCAGAGCGCAGGACTTACTGGTGCCCGGCCGATCAAAGGGAAGAAATTGACCTTGAGGAGTCACGTGGTCCATCCTCTGGGCTTCAGGCTAAGTCGTCCCAGTCATCTGAGAGAAATGATTTCCTCCCCACCTTCAAAGACTTCCAGAAATAAAGTCTGAACAACCTGTCACAGTACCGCACTTGAACAGGCCTGCCAGAAAAGTTCCATCGTTAATCTTAGTCTGCCACGAGACACTCAGAATCCGTTTTCTCTTATTCTGGTCTCCACAGAGCTGGAGAGTCCCACGTCCTGTGTGAGACAACTCGGGAGGACAGGCCTGGGGGCAGCGAGGGAGCCCGTGCCCGGCAGCTGGTGGCAAAGTGAAAGGACCTACATCAGCGACGAGGACCTGGTGCTTGGTGCTGGGCAGAGACACATGCAAACAAGACTCAGTGCTGACATGGCTTGTCACACGCCTACCAGGAGCCAGGTACTGTCGCAGGTATTCTGCACAAACGCTCTATTTAAAACAAACTCTCAATCTGGTCTCGTCTCTTTCATACATTTAGGTTAAAAACAACATCCTCCCACCGTTTAAGAAGAGAGAAACTTGCACTTCTTACACTGTCTTTTGAGAAAGATGCCCTTCGCAGGAATTGATAAGCTTCAGATACCTCGTTCTTTCAACATCTGCTCAGCAGATATTTCTAGAACACCTACCAGGTGCTGGGCACTGGGGACACGGCCATGAACAGGATCTGGTCTTTGCGATAAAAAGCGCTGGGTCTAGTGCACCAGCCAGACAGGCGCACATAGGCCCTGGAGTGCTGTGACGCCGAGAGGCGGGGGGTCTGCGGTGGAACGCCGGAGCCAGCCTGGGGCACCTAGGAGAGCCTCCCAGAAGAAGAAGGCCTAAACTGACACCTACGTGAAGAGCCAACCAGAGGAAGGAAAAAGCATTCCAAGCAGAATAACACCCAGGTTGCCTTGGGGACGAAAGCAGTGACTCAGAAAGACAGCGCTTTCTCGAAGTCACGTGGTGACAGGACGGGAGTCAGGATGCAAGCCTGGCTCCTCTCTCCTCTCACTCCCAGGTGCCCTGTGCCGCCGTCCAACTTAACTCCCAATCACCGCACTCTTAGAGAAACAGGAAATACGTTTGGGTGATATTTTGAAAAGCCACACAGTTTAGGGAGACAAAAGGGATGATGAAGTAAGATGTCCTAAAGTCAAAAACAAACACCAGAGAAGCTTCTGGGTGCAGGAAATGCTCCCTTGGTTAGGTGGGTATATACTCTGGAAACACACACTCACCTACAGGCTTCAGGCAGGTGTGGGTTTATGCTCTTTGCTGTGGGTATACATTGTGTCTCAGAAAAAGGGAAACAAATCTAAAAGAAAAAAAGCTGACTTACCTGTTAAAAGGGAAGGGCCCACGGGCATGTGCTGCCTCTTCAGTATGCGTCCCCCCTTTCTCTCTCATCAAAAGGCTCCTTGGGGGAGCGCCGGTGACAATGTATTAATCCAGAGACCTCAGCCCCTTCTGCAGATGAGGCCACCAGTGACAGAGAGCAAACTCGGGGGCGACGCTTCCAGCAGACCTAACAGAAGGCAGCCCAGGAGCCATGGCTTTCCTCTTGCTCTGCCCTGCCCTGCCGGAGCCCCGAAGGACACAGGCAAGTGTCACCGTAAGGATGGTGACAGGGAGGGGGAGGCCTGGGCCCTCAGTAAGAGATAAAGAGATGCCACATTGGTCCGAGCCGCTTACATTCTTACCGTGAGGGAACAAACCTCCAATACATTTGAATTTATGGTGAATTCAGAGCCCATCCCAGGCCTTTAGTCTTTTAAGACAGCATAAGCATTCTCAAACGAGGGATGAGCGTCTATTTCTCTGATGCTGGCGTATCCAATTATGCTGACTCTCACAGCTCTCTGCTGTGCTATTCCTTTCTATCAAGTTGCTTAAAAGATGGCAGATGGTTCTATATAATAAAAAAGAACTATGCATTTTGATTATATGCCAAGAAAAATAAAAGTGTAAAAAGAAAAGAGTTCTGTTTACAGGCGTCTCTTCAGTTCAGTCGGTGACTTTCCCCTCCCTCCTGCCTGAGTCACTCCTGAAAAGAAGCCTCAAGGTGCTTGGGGGTGGGGTTTGGGGCACACCACAGTCTGACGTTGATGCCACGCTAAATTTACTTTACAGGCCATTTTCATTTTTCAGCAGGTTTCTCTTGCTATAATCACTTTGGAAGATCGTACAGAATTACTACCTAAGATCCAGGCTCTGGAGTCAAACATCAGAATCTTGGCTCCAGCATTTACTGTGTATGTACGCGTGGGCAACACTAATTGTCTCATCTATAAAATAGATTTAAAAAAAAAATCTTTCGTAAGATTGCTGTGAGGTTTAAATATGATGAGGTGTTGCATACATGCGTATATTAAGCTCTTTTTCAAGGGCAGCTGTTATCAATATTATTAAAGCAGAGGTTCTTCCTAAAAGAGTAATGTTTTCCCCGCCGTGCTTCTTTGGATGCTATACAATCTATTTCTGTTCATTTGATAGAGTGAGGAACGACCTTCAGTGACACGAGTCTAACAAAAATACCAATAACAACTAAGAGTTTCCTTCTATTTATCTGCAGTCCCCTGCAATTTTCAGGAAACTAAGTGCTATTTTGTCCCTTCACTTTATTAATTAAACACAAGGTTTCATTGAGGTCAGTGCTGGCTGGCTCCAGGTCACACAGTGAATGACAGAGCCGGGATTCAAGGTTAGACCTGTCTTTGACTCAGGCTTCAGTATTTCTAATACAGCTATTAATCTCAATAATGAATTAATTTCTCTGAAACACCAACGTTTAGAACTAAGATTTCTTTCAAAAAACACAAGGGAGCGGAACTATTTTTTTATAACATTTTTCTGGCAAAAGACAAAAAATGCATCAACATAAACACCACTAGGCCTCCCAAGTATTTGAATGAGAAGTCTTTGCATAAAGCATCAAAACTACAAATTCGAACACGACAGGACTGTCACCACAGACGGCAGGGCAGGCCCTAAGGGTGAGAAGAGGGTCATGGCGAGTTGCCATGAGAAGGAGGCTGGGAAGGCTGCTGAGAATGAATCACGTACCTACCAGTTTAAAAAACATAAAATGATTCTGGGACCGAGAACAAATGAAGGCTGGGTTCACTGGCCTATTTACTGGCACTTCTCTGATACGGTCTGTCTCCAACCACCCTGAGAGCCAAGGCCTGCCAGCTTTCCATGTTGGATTCTTTGGCTCCTCCAATAGCATTCGAAATAGCCCATCAAACTGGGGGTTTGGCACTGGCACCTGCACAGCGAGGCACGTGGAATGGGTGGTCAATGGGACCTGCTGGACAGCGCGGGGAACGTGACATTATGTGGTGACCTCTATGGGAAAGGAATCTGGTACAGCAGAAATTAATACAACATTATAAATCAACTAAAGTTCAATTTGATTTTTAAAATAGAAAAAAAAAAAGGGCCCGACAACATTTTATGAGTTTACAGTCTTTCGTGGGATCGCCTGTTAACGAGCTTCGTTTGGGGATCTTGAATTTGCCTCCATCTCCCATCCCGAGGTACCCTTTCTGGGAGACTTCTGATGCATTTGAGAGTTGGTTTTCAAAGCTATTGTCTGTTACTCTCTAAGAAAATTTGACTGTGATCTCTACACAACTTCTGTATGTGAAACAGGTATGTGAATGCAGACAGAAAGCACCTGAGTTTTTACGGGATGGCCAGCACCCTTGTGAGACTGTTTCTGGAGACTGTTAGCACGCTAACTGCACCAACCTGCATATCAAATGATTCAGTCTCGGTCTTCAAATCAGTAGAATTAAAATAATTTAAAGCGCACTGCCCACAGTAACTATAGCTAAATTCAAATTCAACACTGTGAAACTCAGATAGGAACGCCTACTTTGTTTTAAAATTACTGATGTGAAGTAAAATCCTACCTTTTCATATTTAGTCAATAAATATTTACTGAGCATTTTCTATGTTTCAAGCACTGTGCTAGGAACTGGGGTTATGGTAGTGAAGAAATTTAAAGACGACAGACATCAATTTGAGAATTATTTCAATATAAAACCACAGTTATGAAGGGAAATTGCTTGGTGTTATGAAAGCATATAATTACAATTCATTTGGGAAAAAAAATCATTCTAGTGGCAGCATGAAGACATGATAGGAAGCAGCTTGCAATTGGAGGCGAGGCAGGCAGCAAGCAGGCCACTGATGCTCCATTAAGTTGGACCAGTTGGTAGTGGGTATGGAGAGTGCCGTGGTCTCTAAGACCCAAAGTGGCATCTTGTTAATACCTAAGGCTGGTACTCAGGTTCCCCCCTCCTCCATCTGGCCAGGCAATCGAGGCTGAGGCCTGCCCGAGGAACTAGTGTTACCTGCACACACCAAGTCAGTTCCTTTGGAGAACCATCCCATGGTGTCTGCTCCCTTTTCTTCCTCTTCTTGGGCCTGCAGAGCCCGTCATCTGCTCTTCGCGGCAGGTAAGGAGACAACCACTAAACCATAATGCACTCAGACTGAGAGCTTTGCGGGAAGTGTGGTTTGAAAGTGTTCTTACTGCTTCATCTGTTATTGCAGCTACCATGACTGTGTTCATTTTTATTGCTGAGCAGCACTCCCTTGTATGAATTCATCACAGTTTCTTCCTCTGTTGAAGGGCATCTGGGCTGTTTCCAGCTCCTGGCGGTTACAGATAAAGCTACTCTAAACAGTGTCACATAAAGCTTTTTCTGGACACAGCCTTATGTCTTTGGGATAAAGTCATGAGGAGTGGAATTACAGGTTTATGGAGGAGATATATGTTTAACTTTTTAAGAGAAACTGCCAAATTTCCCATAGTTGTGGCATTTAAGGCATGCATAAGAGTTCTAGTTGCCCCATAACTGTGCCAGTATTTGCCGGTGTCAACAATTTTGTTTCAGCTATTTTAGCTGGACTGCAGTGCGTCCTGCTGAGGTTTCAGCCTGCATTTGTACTTCCTTGATGGCCAGCAATCCTGAGCACTTCTGCTTACTTTTCCAGGCATTTGCATATATACTTTTACGGTTTCCTTACTGAGTTGTAGTTTACATAGTTTAGATAAAAATCCTCTGTCAGATACATATATGTGTTGAAATAAATACGTTTTCCCTGGCTGTGTCTTCTCAAATGCACTTTTTCATGATATCCTCTGATTATGAGATATTTTAAAGTTCGATGAAGTCAAACTTATAAATTTTTTTCTTCTACGATTTGTGTCTTTTCCACATGTTCTTCTAGGAGATTTACAAATTTAACTTTTAACCTGAAGTTATGAACCACCTCAGACTAACACCTGTAAATGGCCTGAGGGGTGTGTGTGTGTGTGTGTGTGTGTGTGTGTGTGTGTGCTGGGGACTCAAAACCATCCCCACCCACACGCATCTCCGACTGCTACAGCCCGCGTGCGGAGGAGACGACTCTTCAGCCTCTGAACTGCTCTGGTGCCTCTGAAAGCGAATGAGTGTGAGTGCACTTCTGGGTATTCCCCGATCTGTGATTTGGCCTTTCACAGTCCTGCAATTTCTCGATTACTATGGTTCTAGAAATCTGGAATTCAGCAGAGTATGCCGAGTTTGTTCTTCGTTTTCAAGACTGTTTTGGTTATTCTACGTCCCTTGAATTTCCATATATTTTAGAACTACCGTCATTTCGCACCAAAAAAGAGAGAGAGAGACAGAGAAGCCTGCATGGGTCTTGACTGGAATTATATGAGTTTACAGATAACTTCAGGGACAATTGATACCTTTGTGAATGCTGAGTCTTCCAATTCAAACATACGGGGTCTCTCCATGTAGTTTGGTCTCCACTACTTTCTATAAGCGACGCTTAATTAACAGCTGTCAGTAGTGAGGTTCTGAACGTTTACGTTAAAATTATCCTTAAGAATTCTCATATTCCACTGGGGGAATTTAAAATGGTAGAAGCACTTTTTTTTTTTTTTTTAAGGGTGGCACCATCCATTTAGAGTTTTTTTTTTTCATTGCTTAATGATCTTTATTACAATTATAGGTGTATAAACATCATCACAACTCAATTTGATGGCATTTCCGTTCCAAACCCTCAGTGCCTCCCCCTACCCCCCAGATTGTCTTATTTGGAAACCATAGGTTTTCCTGTAGAAGCACTTTGAAAAACAGGCCGGCAGTTTCTTAAAAAGTTAAACATACAATTAACCATTTGACTCAGCAATTCCACTCCTAAATATCCATCTGAAGGAAAAGAAAACACAAGTCCACACAAAGATGTGCACATAAATGTTCACAGCAGCACCACTCATTACAGCTAAGACGTGAAAACAACTCCTGGTATTCATCCATCACCTGGTCAATATATACACAGAACCTGGATCCATAAATGGAAAACTATTTAGCAATAAAAAGGAATGAAATACTGATAAAAGCTATAATGTGGATGAACCTCCAAAACACAATGCTAAATGAAAAATACCTGATGTAAAAGATGATATATTGTTATGTCTTTTTCCTTTGGTTGCTCTCAATATTTTCTCTTTGTTTCACAGCCATTTGTATGTGTTATACTTTGGTCTGCCTCTACTCGCATCTCTCCTGCTTAGGGTCCTCTGCACTTTGTGGCTCCGTGTGACGGCGGTTTTGGTTAATTTCGGGAATGCCCGCCATTATTTCTTCAAGTACTTCTTCTGTTCCATGTTCTCTCTTTTTATTCTACAGTTCCAACAACATGCTTGATTGTTTTCCATCATCCGGCAGATCTCACATGCAACGTTCCTTTTACTCTTTTTTTTCCGTTTGTTTGCATGTTTGGATACTTATTTGTCTTCAAGTTCTCCTATTTTTCCTCTACAGAGTACAATCTGTTAATAAGCCCACTGAATTATTCATCTCTGATACTATAATTTTTTACTTCTAGCATTTCCATTGGCCTCTTTTTTTGGAGTTTCCATCTGCTTGATTCCTATTTGTTCACTCATGCCGTTTGCCTTTCACACAATATCCTTCAGCACACTGAACATAGCAATTTTAAAACCCTGTCAGACAATTCTAATACCTGGACTGTTTCTCTTGACTATGGGTTATATTTTCTTGGCGAATAACTTCTATTCATAATTGATGCTAGATGTTTATGAAAAAGAACAGAGAAGTGAGATAAGTAAGATCTGCATTTTTACAGGATATCTCTCTTCTTCCGTCAGGCAATTGGCTGCTGTACTAGTTTTCTATTCCGGCTGTAACAAAATGACCACAAACTTAGCACCTTAAGCAATGCTTACTTTCTAAGGGGACAGTTCTATAGGACAGAAGTTTCGCATGGTCTCACTGGGTTAAAAATCAAGGTACTGGCAGGCTCCCATTCCTTTTTGGAGGCTCTGGGGAGACCTTACCCGTCCTGGCTTCCGGAGGCTGCCCGCATCCTTTGATCTGGCCCTCGTCCTCCATCTTCAAAAGCAGCAATGCTGCATCTCTCTGTGCTTTTCTTCTGGAGCCACGTCTTCCTCTGACACTTCTGCCTTCTTCCCTCCTTCATTTTTAAGGATGCTTGTGATTATGATGCGCCCACTCAAAAAAAGAATCTCAAGGTTCGTATCTTAACCATACCCTGCAAAGTCCCTTCTGCCATGTAAGGGAACGCGTCCACAGCTTCTGGGGATTAGGGTATGGACACCTCTGAGAGCCCCTGCTCTGCCTACCAAAGTTGTTACAGGCCAAGATATCAGTGTGTGCTGGTATCGGCGTGTACCGGCCACCGTCTTCTCCTGTAATTTCCTATTAAGTTTGCAAGCTCCTTTAATCATACTGGGATTAGTTTTAAATAGGAAGAAGTTATTATAACACATTCTCATAAACCTAAAACATTTTGTTCCAAATTGTTCAAAAATATCTTATTCCAAAGAAAAATCTCAAGTTTCTACATATGGAAGAAATGAAAACCCTAAGGGTTCCAGAATCCATGACACGCTCCCATCAGAGGGCTTCTGCAGAGACCGCTGCTCCCCCAGACACACCCTTAGGCAAAACTCTTACCTTCTTCATCTCAATTCATCTTCTCAAAGCTGAACATGACCTCTGTAGTTAAACATGATCACCACCCGAATTAAGCCTGACAGAGCACACTCTTTTCCTTTCTTTCCTTTTTTTTAGTGCTGCACCCATGGCATATGGAGGTTCCCAGGCTAGAGGCTGAATCGGAGCTGCAGCTGCCAGCCTACACCACAGCCACAGCAATGCCAGATCTGAACCGCATCAGTGACCTATACCACAGCTCACGGCAACGCCAGATCCTTAACCCGCTAAGTGAGGCCAGGGTTTGAACCTGCATGCTCATAGATACTAATCGGGTTAATCACTGAGCCATGACGGGAAACCCAGGGACACTCTGTTCACTGGTACATATCAAGCACTTAGGGTAGTTCCTGGCACACAGTAGGTACTCAATAGTTGTTTGCTGAATGAATGAATGAAAAACATGTCAATCATTTATTTCTTTGGGAAACAAATATGTACTTAGCAATTATTTTCTGAAAAGTGCTTTATATGTAATGTCTCACTTGGGTAGTATGTCATCAAGAGGAGTTCTCAACCTTGGCTGCTCATAAAAATTAACCGTGGAGTTTAATAAATTTCAGAGAGCTATGCTAGTCCAAAATTCTGATTAAAAATAATAAACACAAGATTGGCCTGGACAACCCCCCCTTTTTATTTAAATTTAAGGCTGTTTAACTGACTCTTCCCCATAGCCCAAGTTGAAGGAGGACTAACTGCATTTTCACATTAGACATGCAACAGTGTCAGACTTCTTACTACGTTTCCAATAAAGAAACATTTAGAAGAGACGCAGAATATTTTTTATTTTTTTTTTGTCTTTTGCCTTTTTAGGGCCACACCTGTGGCATATGGAAGTTCCCAGGCTAGGGGTCCAATCGGAGCTACAACTGCCGGCCTATACCACGGACATAGCAATGCCAGATCTGAACCGCATCTGCGACCTATACCACAGCTCACGGCAACACCAGATCCTTAACCCACCGAGTGGGGCCAGGGATCGAACCCATGTTCTCATGGATACTAGTCGGGTTCGTTAACCACTGAGCCATGACGGGAACTCCGAGATGCATAAGTTTTAAATGTTATCAGTTTAAATGAAAAAGCAAAGGTCACCTTTCTGATCAATACCACACTAGATACCGGAGACAGACGGATGACCAAAAGGGCCTTTTCTGCATAAAAAGGAGAGTCTCAGGTACAGCAGGTCCTAGTGGCCAAGAGAAGCAAGTATCAGTGTTCTGGAAACACGGACGACTGGCTGAGCACATAATTAACACGGAAGGGGATGTGAGGGGCAGAGAGCATCAAGGCACCTTGCTGGATGAGATAACTACTGAGTCAAGGAACCGCTGCTCGGAGCAGTTAATGAACCTGACTAGGATCCATGAGGTTATGGGTTCAATCCCTTGCCTTGCTCAGTGGGTTAAGGATACGGCATTGCCGTGAGCTGTGGTGTAGGTCGCAGATGTGGCTTGGATCCCGCGTTGCTGTGGCTGTGGTGTAGGCTGGCAGCTACAGCTCCAATTGGACCCCTAGCCTGGGAACTTCCAGCGTGCCGTGGGTGTGGCCCTAAAAAGCAAAACAAAAAAACAAAAACAAGCAAACAAAAAACTGCATATAAATTTTATAGAAACATGCCAAACAACCACGATATCTTTTTAAAAAAGTATATGTCAAGAAAATAATCGAAGGTGTCATGAAGGATTTGATGAAATTAAATTTACTCTCATAATTTATGCTTTGAGATATATTTCATGTGTAATTGAGCAAATTATAAATGAGTCATGACTGAACAATTCAATATAAGGTTAGAGTGTGTGAATGGGTGGCTTGACATGAGGTTAGAGAAAAATCAGGGCCAGATCAAGAGAGGCCTTGCTGATGTGATGGCTTCTAACAGATGCACTGGTCCTGCATTAATCCTTTACTACCCTATTTAAAAATGAATTGCTAGCACTGACAATTTGCTATGCTTGGTAGGATTATAAACTGCCAAGGCTGAACACCAGCCGCCCCTCAGAAGTCCCCTCACTCTTCCGTGTGCCATACACGCTTTCCATCCCTCTGCAGTCACGGTCTCCTTGATCATGAACTTCACATAGTCCGCCAGGCAATCACTATCCTGAGAAGCAGAGCCCGACTCCCCTGGAGTTGTGTAGCACGAGGAGAGTAACATACTGTCTTTTCAGGATTTCCCAAAATTCTGACTCCAAGACACTTGGCCCCAAGGGTTTTAGACAAAAAAGAAAAGAAAACGAATTACAGAATGTTAATGATAGCTAATGATGAGCATTTACAAAGTACCAGCTGCTTTCCATGCAGTAACCCGTCCGGCGCTGCAACGAAGAGGTGGTTCCTGGCCTCGCCACCCCCGGTTTACAGACCAGCAAGCTGCAGTGCTGGCGCATAACTTTAGCAAAAGTGCAGAGCTGCGATGCGATTTCGGGCCTTCCGGCCCTTCACTCTCACTAACCAGGTCTTGCCTCAGCCTTAACTGAGGTGCGGTTTTATCAAATTACTTTGGCCAAGTTGACGTGTCAGTCTTTTTGTTCCATATCTAAAATGTCATATCTTTCCCTGAACTGTGCCCCAAATTGCTTATTCTTTTTCAAGGGTCTTTAATATATTTACACTGTCAAACACTCCTTACAGACGAAGTTCAGACACGTACTGTGTCAATACTGGGTCAAAGGTTACGGATACTTTGAAGGTTCTTGATGAACACTCTTAAGTTACTTTATGAAAGAACATATCCCCTCCCGATGTCAAATCTAGGGGAAACAACACAGTTTACATCAGGTCTGAATCATTTCGGCTTCTAAAGCGGTGAGTCCAGTAAACGAGGTCTGGCTAGACTCTGAGAAACTCAGGCGCGATGACACTCTCTACTATAAACCACTCTCCACAAGCGACTTCAAGCTGTGACCTCAACTCTGTATTTCTAAACTTAATCTAAATTAAACGAGGCCTTCAGGAATCAAAATGGCAGGTACAGTTTTATTCAGATTAGTTGTTGAGATCTTATTGACCGGAGTCTTCCTCAGAAAAACCTGTACGCGTTTCTAGCTGGGTAACTAAACCGACAGAACAAGTTACGCGGGCAGGCGGAGGGCTCAGGCTGCGGGGTTCGATGCCTGCCCCGGCACCTACTCTTCCCCAACCCGAAGGAGGTTCCATAAACTCCGTGCCTCAGTTTCCTCTCCTACACAGCGGGATCAGAGCCACCCACTGGCAAGGCTGTAAAAGGCTCAGGACGGCGTGTGGCGCCAGCACGTGCGTCTTCGCCAGTTACCGAACTTCCACCCTGTACACTAATCTGCCATCTCATTTAATCACAATCTCACAAGGCAGATATTCTTGCCATCATTTAACAGTTGAGAAATGAAGATGCAAAGAAGTAAACTGGCCAAACTCAGACGGGTGAGGGAGCGATGGAGCTGGGGTTCAAATCCGGGTTGTGTGGCTTCAAAGCCCACAGCCTTTTAAAGCCCTTAATTTGTAGGAGTCAAGAATTAGAAAGTTGTACCATTTTCTTTCACTAAAAAGAGGGCAGAACTTGTGAGGAAAATTATTCTAAAGTTAATAAAAATACCTTTTAAGAAGGCATGAAACACAGGGAAAGAAAACCTGGAGGAGAGCCGCCAAGTCGACCTTCGTCTAACAGACCTGGAAAGCTACAGCGGAGTCAGAGCTGGTGGTGTGGTGACCAGCAAGCCCACTTCTCAGGAACCCTGTCACGCGGTCCAGACTTTAGTGACGGATCTCCTTCCCGGCGATGTGCTCTCCTGGCAGCATCTGTCGCTGCTGTGAGTGGTTGAGCATAAGCACCGCCGCAGTCTTCTCGATGCTATTAAGCAGATGGCAGTGCTAAATCCAAATGATGTAGAACACCTCCCCGGTGGACTCTGTTTTCACATACAGCCACTATCCCAGCACTCCTCAGTGATAAATCTCGTGGATTCTCAAGAACATCAAGAGTGAACGGACGCTGGCAATCGATTTCTTGCCATGAGCATGCCTCCGTCCGGTTGCTCTTTTCTGTCACTCGCAGAGATCACGTGTGAAGACTCCGGGTGGCCAACGCAGGGATTCTGGTAGTCTCTACACCTATAGGAGCTTGCTTTTTCTTTCCTTAGTTGCTTTCAGGTTAAGCAAAAGAATATGGGCTTGATCCTAAAGCAAAGCGTCAGTGAGGCCCAACTGCTACTTATTATGTGATGCTGATCAAGCTCAAATTCTCTGAGCATTAGTTTCCATACTATTAAAACTAAGCACCGACACTCTTACATTCATTCTTGGGAATTAAATAAGTTAAGAGGCATGAAAGCACTTGATAGAGTAATGAACACCATGCAACAGATATCTCATTCCCTCGAAAATGAATCTTGAAAAAACATGCTGATGTCAGTACGTGCCCGCCTTCAGCCCTTCATGACCACTTTCAGGACTTCTGCCATCCTCGTCCACCACCCAACCTGTCAGCGACTTAGTATTACTCTCCATATTGATTTTAAGTTAAGTAAATGTCCCATAATTGATTTATAGCAATTTTATTCATAAAATCATGTGTTTGATATGGTAACCACATTTTTCCAGTAACTTTATTTTTTTTTTGCCTTTTGTCATTTTATGGCCGCGGGTTTATGGCCACACCT
>PVHT020000230.1:28517859-28542345 GCA_004024745.2 Catagonus wagneri | reverse complement strand
TAGGGGTCTAATCGGAGCTGTGGCCACCGGCCTTCGCCGCAGCCACAGCAACGCAGGATCCGTGCCGCGTCTGCAACCTACACCACAGCTCACGGCAACGCCGGATCGTTAACCCACTGAGCAAGGGCAGGGATCGAACCCGCAACCTCATCGTTCCTAGTCGGATTCGTTAACCACTGCGCCACGACGGGAACTCCTCCAGTAACTTTAATATTTACTCTCCGTTTCTTTATTTTATTTTTCTTTTTAGGGCTGCACCTGTGGCATATGGAGGTTCCCAGGCTAGGGGTCGAATTGGAGCTGCAGCTGCCGGCCTGCACCACAGCCACAGCAACATGAGATCTGAGCCGTGTCTGTGACCTACACCACAGCTCATGGCAATGCCGGATCCTTAACCCACTAAGCAAGGCCAGGGATCGAACCTGCGTCCTCATGGATACTGGTCAGGGTTGTTAACAGCTAAGCTACAATGGGAACTCCTCCAATAACTTTAAAAATTAATCATTAACACTGCCGGGAAGTTGGCCATTTACCACCTAAAACCACAAGAAACTTCAATGATGTGTGTACTACTCTTGGAGAAACATGACAGGAGAAAGAAAATAAGAGCAATCGAGTCACTCGGTGTGTAACTCAGGCCACTTACTAAACCCCTCTGTGTCTTAGTTTCCTCAAGAAAAAAAAAATGGGATGATAATATCCATCTTTTATAGTTAAAATTAAGCTCAGAGGCGATCCACGTGTGTGTGTGCACACAGACATACACACACACATTTATCTTGATACAACTAACACTGCAGGAGACGGTCAATGCAGAGTAATTGCTATTGTACTTATTAATAGTAATACTTACATAAGTTAACATTTGGCCCTAGGGCTGTTCCCTGCTGTTTCCCTTTTAGGTTGTAGCTTCACTTTTTCACTATAGTCTTCTCTCCTTTATTTTCTTACCAATTCAGATATTTACAGGCTTCCAGTATAAGTTGGGTTGGTTTTATAAGCTGCTTTCTGGTCGACGTGTACATCATACTGATTTAGAAGCATCTGTCGATAGCCCTACTGCTTAGTTTGCACAAAGAGATCCCTTCAGTACTTGTGCAGCAAGAAGCCAAAAACCCAGGGCGGGTAAAGGCACATGTGGCACAAATTTTGCAAGACATGGTTAATCCAGGCCAAACCATTACTGCTTTTTAAAGTCCAAAAGAGTCAATCCTGATACAACAGATACAACACAGCACAAGCTTCCAAAAGACAGCTTTACTGATGTTTACATGTTACACCCTGAACTGAGCAAACGTCATTTCCAAAGAGAAATTCCAAACTACATTCAGACTCCGTCCATGGCAGCTCTTGAGAGACGTCACCGCGCACGATGCTAAAGCTGCCAACAGAACCGCTCGGGAAACTAGAGGGCAGGGCACGTGGCAACGTTCCTTTCGGTCTCACTTTCCCTGGAGCTGGCCTCTGAAAACACACTAAGAGTCCTCGTAGTTTCTGACAGCTTCCATTACTCTGCCTATTTGGATAACGGGGCTTGGGTACTGCTTTGTTACAAAAAAACAAATCAACGATCTTATACTTTTTAATTTAGTTTTAATTTATTTTTTGTCTTTTTGCCTTATCTAGGGCTGCACCCACGGCATGTGGGGGTTCCCAGGCTAGGGGGTCTAACAGGAGCTGTAGCCGCCGGCCTACACCACAGCCACAGCAACGCGGGATCCGAGCCGCGTCTGCAATTACACCACAGCTCACGGCAACACCGGATCCTTAACCCGCTGAGCAAGGCCAGGGATCGAACCTACAACCTCATGGTTCCTAGTCGGATTCGTTAACCACTGAACCACGACGGGAACTCCCGATCTTATACTTTAAACATTTTCTTAGCTGGATAATAGTTTTCAGAGGATGACAAAAACCTAGACTTAAGTCTCTTCAGCAGCGCATTCCTGGGGAAGTTGCTAAACATTACAATCTCCAGCTTCTGTGCCGGGGAAACCTGGCGTGCAGAGCCGTGGTGAAGACTGGAGGTAACGCGTGTGAGGGACAGAGGTGACGAGCACTCGGCTTCATGGATTCTCCCCAGCTAGCAGCTACTATTTCTAATTCCTTTTTTCAGCAGTTCTAAGTGTTTTCAGAAAAATCATAGATTTTGGGGGAGATGAAATATGTACTTGAAAGAACAGTAAAACCACAAAGTGCTATGGGAAATTAGATTGCCAATATTAAACCCACCAGAAAATAATATTTTTACTACACAGCCATCCACTTATGCTCGGGGGTTATGAGCACTTTTGGGAAACCCTTTTTGTTCTGCTTCCTTGATGACTGATCATTAGAGGAATCAAACACTTCTTTGGAGAACTGATAATTATTCAGAAACACAGACTAAAAAATTGTGAAATTTGAATCAAACTTCTACGTAAGGTGCAGACATAGTGAAACGACTGTCAGAGTCAGGATACAGCAGATCTCCTCACAGTTACCTTTTTTCACGTGATGAGAGCACCTGAAATTTATTCTCTGAGTTAATTCTCAAATCCCAACACAGTATTTTTTTTTTGTCTTTTTGCTTTTTCTAGGGCTGCACTTGTGGCAGGCATATGGAGGTTCCCAGACCAGGGGTCTAATCGGAACTGTAGCTGCTGGCCTACGCCACAGCCAGAGCCGCACCCGTGGCACATGGAGGTTCCCAGGCTAGGGGTCTAACAGGAGCTGTAGCCGCCGGCCTTTGCCACAGCCACAGCAACGTGGGATCCGAGCCGCATCTGCGACCTACACCACAGCTCACGGCAACGCCGGATACTTAACCCGCTGAGCAAGGCCAGGGATCGAACCCGCAAACTCCTGGTTCCTAGTCGGATTCGTTAACCACTGAGCCACGACGGGAACTCCTCAGCACAGTATTATTAACTCTAGTCATCATGCTGTATGACTGTGACTCTTATTAGGATTATAAATAAGACATCACATGAAAATTAATCCCATGTAGTTTAGAATGAAATGGGTACATTTACAAGGGTTTTCCAGGAATCAAACTATGATTTCTGTGAAGGCTCTGGTCATGTCAGGGCAGATGCAGGGAGCTGAGGGCTGAGGCCGTTTGTCACCTGCTCTTTATTCACCAGAGCTACTCCAGAGCTGTGTGTACATAGGAATTCATCAATAACTGTTTTGGGGCCAGTGTATATTAGGATAATTCCAATACGGTAAAGAATAATTCACATTTTTCTCCACTGCAATGACTGACAGCCTGTTACTCACGACATGTGTGAGGTCAGATAAACAATGCTTTGTTTTACACTATAGTTACTAGTGCTATGGAGCTCATCACACAAGTCGATGGGGAAATGGAGCTGAACTATACTGAATTTTCCATCACTCTGCAGGGACTCTCATTTGTACTCTAATTTTCATACAAGGTATTTGAGACTTGGGAGAAAAAATTCCTAATCTGTAAAACCTCTGGGGAGAAACTTTTTTTCCTGCAATAAAAATGTGTCATAAAATGATGACAACGTATGAGGTTTAGAAGCCCTTGCTGACAGAAAGCCCTTCACACGCAAAGGAAAATGGGCGGCTGGCCATGTGGCTTCCACGTGGGCAGTGGCCACCCACGTGGCTTGGGCCAGTTAATGGTCACTACCCACCCCCTCCCAAGCCACCCTCCCTCCCTGCTCACCCTCCCGCAAACCGTCGACTCCCACGCTCCTCCCAGGTTTACAGGTACCGGCTGCTCCCGGCCGTCCCTGTGTGATAAGGGAGCAGTGGGTGGGGAGCTGCGGATGGAGGCTGGGGGCCGGGGCTCACCCAGCGCCGACCGCCCTGCAGGTGCTACCACCCTGTCAGCGCTCACCTAGTCCCGCTCGAGGATGCGGGCAGCGCCACCCGCTCCACACAGTTCCTTAGGGCCGTGTACTTTCCGATCTCATTCGGCCTGCAGGTCGGTCCCTCAAAGGAGGAACCAAGTGACAGCTTCACCAACCGAGGCCTGAGAGGAGGACTAACTTGTCCACAGTCACTGACAGTAAAGGTGAACCTGAGAATCCCAGGTCTGTCAGATTCTCACCCCCTGGCCTGGGTCTGTGGGGGTTTCTGGTGACACAGCTGCACCAGGAGGAGATGGTTTCTGAGTCTGTAAGTGTAATCATCTGTGTGTAATAGGTGTGCCAGAGTTTCAACATAGAGCAAAACTTCAGAACAGAAGTTTTAAAAGGATCAACGTGCAGTGGTGACACTATTTCTCTTCCTGCACCTGGCAAGCTGACGTGCACCCCAAGGTGTGGTGCCTGATGCCAAGCCACCCCTGCTCTCTTGGCTCTGCGCTGCCCAAGGGAAATTTGTAAGGCAGAGTTTTCCAATCAGCTACGATAAAAAAAAAAGTAAAAGAAACAGGTGACATTGATTTTGGCCATGTATTTATTTTGCAGTTTTGATTCCAGGGCCTTTGGGACCAGGTGTGTGACTTACAGTCCCAGCACGTCCCACTCTGGACCAGACACATCCCAGTGTTCAACGGGTACATGTGCTGGAGGCTGCCAGGTGGACAGTGCGGTTCTAACTTCTGCTCAGTGCCCTTTCTACTACGTCTCCACGTGTCAAAGACCACTTTCTGAACAGATTTGTAATCTGAAAGGAGGCCAAGTAAAGAATTCTGCAGTAACACTGAACTATTTAACTACAGCATAAAATGTTCTTCCAAACTGTGAATTGAGAGAATTATTAAAGTTTGAAGTTAATTTTATATAACCTGGAATGTCAAAATCAGGGAATTTTAGAACATCAAGTGTTACATGGTACTATGTGTTAGTATTAAGGCTGTATGCTCCCTGAAAGTACTGGCCGTGAATGTTATTTGCTGAGAAAATCTCATGTATAACTGGGAAAACAGAGTTCTTCATTTCATTAGTCTTAGCCTGCCTGTAACATTAACATGCATGATAAATGAAATTCTTAGGTTTGATGAAAATAGTCCACATCTGAGAAGGTAACACTTTCAATTCAGAGGAAGCATGATTCCCAAGGGATTCAAAACCATCAAAAAGTACTAGATTTTTGAATACTGTATATGTATATTAAAAAGAATTAGTTCCAGCAACTGAAATCAAAACCATGACAAAAGGAGAGATGAAAGGCAGTGGAGCAGAGTACAAAAGAGAATGCTTGGGGCCAGCGTGGATGGGTACACCGCTCAGCCTGGTGAGTCTGGGTCGGCGATTTAGCCTCTGTGAAATTGCATGCAGGAGAATGACACGTTTAGACCTGAATTCTGCAGCACGTACCACCTCAGGGCATGCTGACGGGGGAGAGAACCTGCGCGAAGCCGGGGTCAGAACAGACCAAGCAGACAGCCAACATCCAATAACCAAAGATGATAACGATGGTGATTTTTCCCATTGCTACCCACTCCTGCATCCTGGGGATGATTTGAAAATTTCCTCTTCTAACTTGTTTAGACCAGGCTTCTAATTCTGAGACATACAGCGGTGACTGAGACCAATGCTAAAATATGTGCACGCTATGGGCTGAACTGCCTGCCCCCCAAAATCTCCGGCTGAAGCTCTAACCCTAGTACCTCCTAATGCGCGTATGGAGATAGAACCTTTAAAGAGGTGAAGGTAAAATGAGGCCTCCTGTGGGTCCCAGGCCAATGTGACCAGTGACACCCTATGACAGGAAACCTGGATGCCCAGACAGAGCTGGGACCACCTGAGGGCACAGGCAGGGGGCCAGCGGGGGTAAAGGGGAGCAGCCCCAGGAAAAACCAGATCTGTCAACATCTTCATCTTGGACTTCCAGCCACTACAGCCCTGAGAAAATCAATTTCTGTTGCTTAAACTACAGTCTGGCATTTTGTTATGGGAACTCTAGCGAGGTAGCAGGGCACCCAAAGCCACGTCCCCGCCCGACTGCACAAAAGGCCGGCCTGGCTGGGATTTAGGGCTGAGGCGGAATAGGGAGGAAGACCCGGGGCTCGCGAGCCAGGGCCGCGCTGGCCCCTTCGCTGGGGAGCGGCAGGACCTCAGCAGGCAAGCTCCCTGCTTTCTATAAAGCACTTTTCTTCTGAACAGGGACTTAGGCCCATATTTTACAGGTAAGGAGCGTTAAATGAGCAGGCAGAGCCCCGGACAAATGCTGATCTCTGCATTTGCCACCGTGGGCAGCTCTCACCCAGTCCTCCGGACGCCTTCACGGAGGATGAGCGGCAGCACGAGACGCCGCTCACCGGGGCCGTGGGCAAGACCGCCTCCCGGAGGCTTACGGGCCTTAGAATCTGGAACGTCCGGCCTCCCAGCTGCGCTCTGCCCCGGCTCGCCCTCCATCAGTCCGGCCTCCACTGCACCATCGGGTGAACCCCTCTCGATCCGCATGTCACCACCGCACTCCCTGCCTGCCCGCCCCGCCTGGGTGTCCCGCTGCCGCCCGAGGGCCTGCGCCAGGCCCTCCTCGTCCCCAGGACAGCATGCTCCCGCCGGCGGTTCCGCGCGCTCCCGCACTGGCAAAGCCCCTTTCAGCCGACTCCCGCCCCCTCCCTGCGCCCCCGGTGAAAGGTCCCCGCGCCCCGACCAGACATGGCACTCTGACTTTTTACGGAAATACCGAGTTCTTCCCCAGACCCTCACAGTGATTACCGGGTTACAGCGTCTAATGTTCTTTTCTTTTTCTTCTCAGGGGCGCACCTGCGGCACGTGGAGGTTTCCAGGCTAAGGGGTCAAATCGGAGCTGTTCAGAGCTGGCGTGGTACCGCCGGAGTTCAGCGGTGAACTTATGCTTCATCAAAATAACCAGGTGCTGGCTTACGCTTTTATTTATGCTTCATAAAGCCAGTATTTTGGCTCGTGTGTGTCTATCTCTGTCTTCCATTTAGAACTTTAAACATGAGGTTTTTAGGCATTTAGGAAACCATTCTAACAGAATAAACATGAATTTCACATACTAATGAACATCAAGGCATATTATCATACGAGTGTAAAGTCTGTTTTGCCTCTGATAACACTCATTTCTGAGTAAATGCTTCTGTAGAAAGTGAGTTAGAACAAACTCCTTATTCACGAATAGGAATCTGAAGTTGTTAAAAACAGGAGCACTGCTGCTAAGAAACGGAAACGATGGATGAATAGGAAACAACACGGTAAGTCCAGCCCACCCTCGGGCGCTGACCATGTGGGCTATTCACACGGTTCAGACGTGATTCGGGACTCGAAGAGCCAGAGACACGGTGGACAAGCTCTTTCTCAGAATACAGCGAATGCTCACGTTCAGTTTTTGGAGTAAAAACTTCAAGTTCTTATCTTCCCGGACTCACGGCTTTAGCATTACAGTGACTGGAGGAGCGATACACACTAGTTGGGAGACAGACACTGTTGGTCCCGTTAAAACAAACAAAAACAAAGCGGCCAGTCCCTGGCCCGTCACCACCCTCTCGCCATGGCATACACAGGTGGGAGGGCACAGGGGTCTGCTGCGGGGTCTGGACATGCAGACGGGTCTTACCTTTGGGCCGGGGCGCTATAGCTGTTATCATAGGAATCGTAACTCTGTTCATCATAAGCAGTGCCATATCCATCGTCATAGTCCTAAAATACAACAGAAGTACATCAAAGTTCAGAGATGCTTCTGCAAAGAAAGATGCATTCTGCTATTTGTGAATCTATTAGTTCAGCTATCACTTAACTATATATCTAATTGTAATGTAAGGAAAAATATAAAAGCGACATCAGTGAAAATGACAGAGTAAGAACCTCCAAAAATTCTCTCTGAAAAAGAAAAGAGAAACTGGCAAAAATTGCCAGAATCAACATTTTTAGAACTCTGGAAATTAACCAAGGCTTGCAGAGATCTAGGCAACAATTGTTTTTTTAAAAATTGGCTGACTTCTGGAATGAACAGTGAGCTCTGTGATGTTTTAACTTTTCTTTTTCTTATCCCTTGCCCCCAGCTCTACAGGAGCCACAGTCAATCTAGGTGGAAACTAGCAGCTGGAGGTCACTGGGGGGGGTGGGGCAGGGTGGAGGGCTTTCAAAACCTCATTCCCAAAGGACTGTCTTCATTTGACCTGACTTGAGCTCAGCCAGTGCAAAAAGCCTTTTCCCTGAGGGTATCTGAAGAAAACAGTTAGTGACAATTGTCTACCATTTTACTGCTTGAGGTGGTGGAGAAAAACTAGAGCAAACGACAGGCTCACCAAAGAGCTTACAAGAAGTGGGGTGATGAGATAGCCACTTGAGCTCTTGACACATTTCTGCCACGTAGTTGCCCAGGAAAGACCTGAGAAGGCCCTGAGCTCTCTCCTCTGGCTGACCCTGAGGTTTAGCACAAGAAGAAAAGCCAAGGCTGAGCCAGAGTTAGTTGTGAATTGACTGTCCAAGTACTGACAATATGCTTCAACATGGCCTTCCAGGCTCTTGGCAGAGACTAGGGCCTTAGCTTCCAAGCATTCCATTAAGTCCCTGTCCGGTCATTAGCTGGGCACTACGGTGACGGCGAGAAGACAATTCCGTGGCAAGACATGATAAATATCAACTTCACAATATTAATTTGGAAAAGTAATGAAACCCCCAAAAAAAAATTCCTAGGGAGGGAGGAGAATTCGATTTTGATACGGACACATTATATTAAAGGTAAAGTAACAACAAAATTATGCAACACAAACGTATAGTCCATATATAAGAAAAAAAGTAGTCAACAGAAACTGTATCTGAGGAAGCTGAGACACTGTACTTACCAAAGACTAAATCAGTTATCTGAAATACACTCAAGGAACTAAACAATAGCCTGCATCTAAAAAACTAAAGAAGGGTATGAAAACAATGCCTCACCAAAATAAATAGAGGACATTAATACAGATATAATACATACAGAAAAGAATCCAAAGAAATTCTTGAGGTGCAAAGTATAATAATTCAAACGAAAAATTCACTACCAAGGTTCAGTAGCGGAAACGCTGGTATAAATCCTTGTGACCTCAGTCATTAATTTCCTTAGATATGCTAACAAAAGCACAAATAACCAAAAAATATAGATAAAATGGACTCCATCAACATTAAAAATTTCTGTGTCAAAGGACACTAACAAGAAAGTGAAAAGACAATCCATAGGATGGGAGACACTATTTGCAAATGATGCATCTGAAAATGGTCTAGTGTCCAGAATTTATAAAGAACTCTTATAACTTAACAATAAAAAGATAACCCAACAAGAGCTAAAGCCATCCTTCTAGGCCTGTGGGGACATTCTGAGGACAATCTGCAGATGTGACGACAAGTACACTATGGCTATTTTCAAGTACTTTGGAGTTGAAAAAGGTCCAGAAAAATTATCATTCTATAAGATCACATTAAACATGTTACTCAGTGGCATTCAGATCTATGAAGAGTGTGAAGCCACCCTACAACTGATTTCTAAATTTGGGGGGATAATGAGTTCCACAGTGACTTTGGACTTGTACTGTATTTACTTACTTAATATTTAAAAGAGCCAGGAAATAATCTAAGTATTTTGGGACATCAGTGTTATCAATGGTAACCAATTTAATGATCACCACCAGATCTCCCGAAGTAGAGAAAAGTGGTCAAGGGGGAAGAGAAGAAAGATCTGGAGTCAGACGGGCTTCTGTCTTTGACTGTCATGATCTGAGGCAAGTTCACACAGTCCTCAGAGTCTGTTTCTTCACTTACAGTGTAAGTCCTTAATAAGTACCCTGAAGGGATGAGAAATTACATGTCCACACGTAAGTGTTCCAGCAAAAAGACCTGCTATGTAACGGGAACTTTGTAAAGAATGCCTTACAGTGTTAACCATTACCGTAAAGCATCTCCTTTGCAGACCGCTCTCCTGGATCTCTAAACAATGAGGCTCACTGATGAACCTCAGGGGCCGCCACATACAGGGTATGAACCAAAAGGCTGATTTTAAAGCAATGACCTTAGTTGTCTTCTTTTAAGAAGCCTCTACTAAATATTACACCTCAATTTATTTGATTTATAAAAGAAAAAATACCTAACCAGGAAGTTATACTGTAATGCTTTCAATTTCATAAAACAAATATTAACCCGAAAGGATGCTACTGTCTTTGCAGAAATTTGTACATGATTATCCTAAATTTTTAAAATGTTTTTTTTCATAAAGGAGGAACAGAATATTTACAGAAGAGTTATGTGTTCAGAACTTTGAACACAAGATAGAATATGAAAAGAATACTCATTAAACAGGGGGAGAGGAGAATAAAAGTCAGGAATATAGGAGCACACAGCAGGCAAGCCAAGCTGCCGCCTGCAGCGGCTGAAGGTGGGTTGCTAACACAGCTGTGACCTTCCAAACACCCACGCAAGGAGGAGAAAGCTAGCGGACAAGATTCAAACAGAAAACTTTTTGAGATGATTTTAGTTATAAGATAATCAGCAAAATGCAGATATTAGTCACAATTCTGGTGAATTAATAAAAGAAGCTAGCATTCTTAAAAACAAGCCAACTTTAACTAAGCACCTACCCTGTGCCTGGCACCCCTGCCAGACGTCATGGAGGGAAAAGGAGTGTCCCAGGCTCGTGAGTACACTGGCATCACGGAGCGGGACAGACGACCAGGGGAGAACTACCACGCAGCTTGTCACGTGCTGTGCTGGAGGCGAGACTGAGGTGGCACAGAACAGGCAATGGGGAAAGGGGAAGAAGCTTTTCCAGAAGTGTCCATGCTGGAACCGGGTCTCAAAGCAGAGAAAAGCACAAGCAGCTGGGAAAACTTATTTAAAACGAGGCAGAATGAGGGAGTTCCCATCGTGGCTCAGCAGAAACGAACCTGGCTAGTATCCATGAGGATGCAGGTTCCATCCCTGGCCTCACTCTGTGGGTTAAGGATCCGGCATTGCTGCGAGCTGTGTTGTAGGTCTCAGATGTGGCTCGGATCCCGCGTTGCTGTGACTGTGGTGTAGGCTGGCGGCTACAGCTCTGATTCGACCTCTAGCCTGGGAACCTCCATATGCTGCAGGTGTGGTCCTAAAAAGCTGGGGGAAAAAAGCAGAATGAACAGCAGGAACAAAACAAAGGAGGTCTAGACATAAAAGCCCTTCCCATCAGGGTTCCGGTGGGCAGGCTTTGGGGTGCAAAGGAAAGAGGTGGAGCAATGAGGTCGAGGAACCCACACCCCAGGCCGTGAGGGGCCGAGCTGTGGAGTGTGGATTTAGATTCCTAGGGACAAGATGCACTCCGTGTTTCAGAAAGTCAATCTGCGGGGGCTGGACTTGCAACTAGGTTGCACCCTGAGCCTGCAGTTTGGCAAAATGTGGAGCTCATGGGTGCTTTAGTAATTTGTTAGTAGTTTAAAGAGAATCTGGCTTCACCAAGTGCAGATTTCTCTTTCTATGCTTAAATTCCAGTAAATGACCAGAATTTTCTTAAATAACTAAACAGTTAAGTAGTATACTATTTTAACTCTACAGTTACGTCATTCATTCCTTGCTCAATTATTCAGTCAGATATTACAATGCTAGCTGTTTATTTGCATTTTCAAATTGTTTAGGTCACTGAATTATTGACTTCCAGGTTTTACATTGAAGATTTAAAAAAAATTAAATTTGCAGTTCTCACAAGATTTCTTTCGTGATGATTTCCCAGCTGGATCTGGCCTTGGCTGGGCACCCTCTTCTGTTACCAGTGTTATCTGTTCAGTGGACCAGACATGGAAAACAGAGGGGAGCATGACGCAGGCTGCGCCAGGGCAGAGGGCGGGAAGGCCGAGTGGGACTGCAACTGAATGTACAGGTGCCCGGGAGCCAGCAGAAGGGACTCTCGCCGACTGCCGTTTTCCTGAGACCGGCTGAGGACAGCGGGGAGGTCGGCTAGCATGGGGCTCGGCGGGTCAGCGCGAGGGCGGGGAGGGCGGTGGAGCAGCGCGGGGGCCTCTGATCACTGGGCCTTGGGTCTGAGGACGGGCGGTCTGAGGAGCGGCAGCCCCCTTGTTGCCTAACGCTCTGATCTTCAGAGTTTCCAACGACCAGTTGCTTTGCTTCTCCGTCTAATCTGACATTACGAAATTCCTCTTATAGAGTTTTCCGAGGCTAGCGCAGAAAATTAAAAAACAGTGGCTGCATTCTTTGTCCCCAGGTAACGCACAGTTAGGAGTGGCATCATACACCTGCTGTGGAAGGGAAGTTACTGGCCTGCGCCCTACACACAGCTAGGCTTGGGCTCTCCGGACCTGGGGCCGGAATCACCACCGCGCTGCTGGCAGAGCTCAGGTCAGCTGAAGGCTTTCTTTTCACACTTGAAAGGTTTGCCAGTGTTCCCGCATTTCTCTATTTTCCCCTAGAGAACATTCTCCTCCATGACACGTCAGCCCCGTTCTCGGCCACGTGTGCTGCGCTTCAAATGCAGCGGCGACTTCCGCCGGGCCGCGTGCGTCTCTGCGGCCGCCCCCTCTGCCCAGCTCATTCTTCAGCATGATGCCCAGCGAGTCCCAAGTCTCCTCTTCTGGTCCCACAAGCCCAGGGTCCTCCACCCCGTGTTACGCCCGCAATGGACCCGCGCGTGCCTCCACCTCTGTACACAGACGGCCGGCTGGCTTTTGGCCTCGCCTTCCAATGTGAACACGGACCGTGTGGTACTTTTCTGCCCAGAGTGATGGCAGCGCTGGAGCACGACGAGGGCCACGCCACGCGCGGTCCCCAGCCTGAGCGCCCCGGAGGAAAAGCGCGAGTCCTCTGTCTGCCCCAAGTTCGCCTCAGCTCAGTGGCACATCCCCGGGCTGCGGCTCAGATGCCCCGAAGGGAGGAAGCTGAGCACGCTAGGCTCCTTTATTCTAAGCAACCTGACCGCACGTGCTCCGGGAGAAGCTCCATAGGGTCCCATACGTTGTTCAAATGCACTGCAAAGATCTTTTATCCCCTTCTCTAAAAACAGCGTCCCACGCCTGTGATGAGGCAGTGGGATGGAGACACACGTCTCTAATGAGGTGCTGGGAACCGTCAACTACACGAACCTCCAATCAAGGCCTCCCCTGTACCCTCTGACCAGCACTCCACCTGACCAGGAAACCTTCATTCCTTTTTTTTTTCAGGGCTGCACCTGTAGCATATGGAGGTTCCTAGGCTAGGGGTCGAATCAGAGCTGCTGCTGCCGGCCTACACCACAGCCACAGCAACGCAGGATCCGAGCCATGTCTGCGACCTACACCACAGCTCACACCAACCCTGGATCGGATCCCCAACCCACTGAGCGAGGCCAGGGATCAAACCACATCCTCAAGGATACTGGCTGGGTTTGTGTCCACTGTGCCACAATGGGAACTCCCTAAACCTTTCGTCTTTACGGCCTGTTTTTCCCTCACACCTTTCTGCTACATTCCCAACGTGACCACGTCAGAAACACTCCCAGGTTCTCCGCTGGGCGAGCACGACAGCCTAGCCCATCTCCCCGGCTTCTGAGAACTTCCCCAACAAATCCCAGCTCCAGAATTATCTGCTAAAATGCAAATCCAGGCCTGTGGCTTCCCTGAGCACAAATCTCCCCTCCAGCTCCGTTCCTAGGAGAAAGGAAGGCACTCAGAGTCTCTCCCAGCCTCGTCCTTAGCAACTTATGAGGACACCGAGTTGTAAGCTTCAGCGCCTGGAAAGGGTCCTGAGGAAGCTTCTGTTTCCCGCTGCCATCTCTCCGCACATGCTGTTCCCTCTGCCATCACCCTCTCGGTCCTCCACGCACAGGCATCCGGCCGTATCATCACTCCCTCCTATGCTTCCCCAACGACATGACTTGCACATACGCGGTGTCAGCGATCACTGCTCTGCCTCCTTTCTCCCCTGCAAGGTCCTCAAGGGGAAGAAACAGCCTTTGTTCTCCTGTATTCTCAACGCTGGGAACACAGGAGGTACAGAGTAATGTCTGTTGAATGAATGAATGAATGAATGAATGAAGAAAGGAACTAGTTAAAGACCAAGGGGCGGGAAACAAAGCAATAGCTTCTTAAAGATGAAGGTAAACTGAGATGTGGTAGAGTAAAATGCAGTATTTATTAAAACATAAATTTTGATAATGAGACCTCATCTGAATTCTTTTTTCAAACACTACCTATCAATCTTACATACCCTGCGCTCAGCAAAAAAATTCCCTTTAAATCTGAGTGAGAACAACATTATTAAACACAGAGAACAAAGACGGACAAGAACTAAATGTATGTTAATACACGTTCTTGCAGCACTAAAAAAAGACTTATTCACGAAGGTCCACTTCTGAGCTGTTCTCTTCGATAAGGAAGATGTCTAGCTGGAAGTGACAGGGTGACCTGGACACCTGGTAAGTGTCGGGGGACGGGGGCTGCAGCAAGAGAAAAGCACTCTAACGCAGGTGGAGCCCCTTCCCCTGCTGATCCTGACCTGGAAAACCCCACTGACACGTGGCCAGGCACCAAAGAAATCTTGTTTGAAGAGGAAAGATCTTCCAGGATAAAGGAGACAGCATGACCTATTTAATTCTATTTCTGTCCCAAGTAAAATCAAGCATAAAATTTAAGCTGGGAAAAACTATTTTAAACAGACAGAATTTACAAAAGAGTGATTCATGTTTAGGTTGAGTCCTTTTAAAAGGAGACAGGTATGCTCCGTACTGCCTCACTTTAATTACAGTGAAGCCTGGTCATTTCAAAATATAGTCTTAAAAGATTTAAATCTAGTCTTATCATCACTGTTTTGAGTTTATAAAACATACACACTCAGCTAAAAATAGTCTCTGAATAATAGTCAAGTCTTTGTTGAATATCACCAATGATCAGCAACGTGCCACAGAACTAGGCTATTTTATAATTAAGGACAAAATCACAATATCAATAACAAATCCAAATAACAACCTGTCCCCTGTAATTATTTAGACAAACATCATTAATTCAGGTCCAAACAAATCGCACCCCCACGTGTTGCTCTAAGGAGGTGAGGAATGTGTCATGCAGCTTCCAGACTCACGCAACTTAGTCCCGCGGTCTGCAGCGTCCGGGCCCTGTGCTGACTCCAGCTCTGCCTCTTTCTCATCGAGCTGTGTGGCTCCCGGCACATCACCTACCCTCCTGGCGTCTCAGTTTTAGAATTCGCCAAATGAGAATCATCATCCATGTCTCCCGCTATTTCCAGTGCTTGTGGGAAATAACCAAAAAACACACCGATGAAAGCCTCTGCCGGCCAGTTCTTGCCCAGCAGAGCTAGTTCCATTTAATTCAGACCTATTCCCTTTCACACTCTCCGGCTGCTAGGTCAGGGAAACATCCGAGATATTCAGGTATTTTCCTTTTGTTGAATGTGATAAATTCTTAAAACTTTGCCTAAACTGCAATGTCGACCTTTTCATTCTGTAAAGATGAGTATTAACTACTACTGTGGTTTTTAAAGTAATGCCTGACCAAGATTAGCTGTAATTCTATCCGCATCTGAACACACCTTTAAAAAACACATGTACATCAACTATTCATAGAACGTCTTCTCTCAGTCTGTACCTGAGATAAAACTAGATTTGCTTAGATTTGACAAGGAATAATAGAGAAAAATAAAACAACAAAGAGATTAACCCAGAATTTTCACAAAGGGAAGGGAAAACCATAAATAGAAAATAAAATTAAACCAGAAATCCCACAAAAAATGGCAAAAGGGGGGTAGCTAAATTTTATTAAATCCACATTATGCCTCATGCTAAGAGCTTTATATCCGTTTTTCCACTTTCCCCAGGAAGGAGGCATTTGTTGAATGCCTATGCTCTAAGCACTTGAGGATATGGTATTGAACAAAAACAAAACAAACACCTTTGTCCTCGTGGGTCCTCCATTGCAGTGGGGAAGCAGACAAAAACCAACCCAGCCCAAGTATGTGGAGAGGCTGGGCTCTCAGACAGGTGCCAGAAGAGGCCTCGCGGGAAAGACTTTGCTAACAAATGGGACAGCGAGGAGCTGGTGAAGCAGAGTCTGGTGTGGGCTGTTTTTTGGTGGTGGTGTATTTCAGGCAGAAGGAAGAGCAGATACAAAGGTCAAAGGGGACAGGTCAAAGTGGGGTGAGCCAGCGAGAGAAGTGCAGGAACTACACCCCGGGGAGGGGGGACAGACGCCTCTGGGGCTAAAGTGGAGGGGGGGGCCCCCCGAGGTTCCCGTGCCACAGGTGACTGGGTGGTGTGTGTGTGCTGACTGCTTCTGTGTCACTGCTCTAAACGCCCAGTGTCCTATTCCTTCCTTTAGCTGTGTCTGCAGCTAAAGCTATGTCACTATCTTTCATATTTTTCAGTTCTAGAATATTTGTTTTCTATACATTTCCAGTTCTCTACTTAAATCATCAATTTTATCTTTTAATTCCGTGATTACAATGAGCACAGTTATTTCAAAGTCTGTGTCTGCTGTAAGAATCTACTGTGGTCTGTCTTTACTGCTTTCTCAGTTTTTTATCATGATACTTTCTTATATGCCTACAATTCTAATTTATTGGGATTACATACGAAAAATTACAGATGTAATGTAAGGCCCACACTGTTACATCTCTCCAGAGAGAATTCCTATTTGCCTTTGGTGGCGGACAGGAGAATCAGCAGGTCCAGCTGCACCTGCATCCCAGGGGGGCACGGAGGATGAGCAGCCCCCCCCGGGAGCCCAGCTTTTCTGGGTTCATCCCCAAAACCCAGGTGATTTACCAGCCCCCTTCACCCAAACTTGCAGGGCCTTAAACTCCAACTTTTTTTTTTTTTAAACTCCAATCTCTGCATTTCTTTCAAGGCTCAGTTCAGCTTGTCAGCAGCTACGTCTTCAGAAACTGACAGAAGCCCTCACAGCTTTCTCAGCCTGGATTCTAGCAGAAAGTGAAGCCTGATGCCATAAGGTGTCTACTGCATATAAAACGGGTTCACTTCTTTCCCTGGGATCTAGAACAGCAGTCCCCTACCTAGAACACCATTCCTGAGAAGCTAAGCAAAGAGTCAGGCACATGATATTCTGTGCCCTGTGATGCAGATAAAGAAGCCCAGTTGAGAAGGGCTGCCCCAAAAATGCTAAGAGGGCCTGGCAGCAGATATATTTGGTTATTTCCTATCTCCTCCACTGGCCATGAAGTCTCCCTGAGTACAGGTGCTTTGCCTCCGTTGCGACTTCTGTGCCCCCCTGCCTGGCACAAGAACGCGTTCAATAAGCACTTCTTGAGTAGATGACTAACTGGCAGTGACGGCTGTGCCCTGGGCCACGCGTTCCGAGTGCGCTCGCTTGAGAGGAATGGCTGCTGACTGCACGAGGGCCGGCCGCGGAGAGGGACCAGTGTGTGCAGTCCCGTTACAGAGGGAAGGGGCTCTGGGCCCACCGAGAGGCACACCTGATTCACGGTGCAGAGGGTTCTCTAAAGTGAATCACCAGCCATCAGAGTTTCACAATGTCGGTACTAAGATCACTCCTTGCTCAGCGTTTAGACTCACCAAGAAACCTTCAGGTTATCATCTAGTCTAACAGCAGAGGGACCAGAGGTGCTGGAGGCTTGTTCGGCTTGAACAAATCTGCTTGAAGGAACACATGCTCTTCTACGATGAACAAGAGCATCTGGCCTAGTATGATGTTTTTAACACAAAAACTGATCATTTTTTTAAGCTTCGTATTCAAGCATGAAGTCTGTCACAGAAAGCTGTAGGTCCTCAGTGCATGGCTCAGCCAACCTTCACCAACCGAGCACAGCTCCGCAGCGAGCGCCGGATCACCGAGAGCCCCCAGAAACCCTCTTGTGCCCGCCCTCGGTCACCATCTCCCCCGGGAAGGAACCGCCATCCTGACTTCCAGCACCACCGGTGAGGTCCGCTTGCTTTCGAGCTTCATAAAAATGGCATCAGAGCAGACACCACTTGTTTCCTTCGGTCAGCCTCCTGCGGGTGAGATCTGTCTGGTGGGCTGCACACAGCTGTCCTGGTTCCTTCTCGTTGCTGGAAAACTTGGTCTGTACGCCTGTCCTAGCACTTATTTCTAGTTTTGCATCTGTACCACTTGTAACGCATACACATATGAGGCTCTGTTGAGTGGCTCCCCGAAGCAGAATCGCTGGATCTTGGGGAGGCATGTTTTTGGCTTTAACAGGCAGTATATCGACCTACAGTCCCACAGCAGTGGTGGATCAGAGCCCCTACCGCAACCATTCCAACGAACACTTGAAATGGTCTTTTCAACTTTCATCTTCCTGGTGGGTATGAATCATACTGGGTATTATGCTTTTCATATGTTAATGTCTGGGGCACAGTTAACAAGAGTAGACATTGAAAAACAGAGTAATGCTGGTAAACTGAGGAATTAGATTCTGGACTAACAACAATAAAAACACTTAAAACATTACTTTTCTTGTGCCAGGTTACCTTCCATATGTTAATTTATCTAATCTTCCTAACAACTCCCTGCCATAAGCACTAACATTTCCATTTCCATTTAAGGAACTGAGGGACAGAGCAGTTAAGCAACTTGCCTAAGGTCACACAGCAACTAGAGGCCCAGCAAGGATTTTACTACTCTGTCTGGCTCCCGACTTTGCTTCTGACCACTGTGATATACTGCCTGATTCTATGTGGCTGCGGGTCAGACACTGTACCATAATGAACTTCCCCGGACAATGCCACACGATGAGCACCTACCTGCCTCACCCAACCTGATGAGGTGGTTTTACTTTGAACTGCTTTAACCCTAAAGTATCTTTCAGGATTCCATGTCTCACACTCTACCTAAAAACAAACGGACTAGAAACAAAGGTATAAATTACCAGATGCTAGGAACCTCGTCAGCCCTGCACCACCGCCCAGCTCTTCCGTCTGTCCCTGCAGTCCCCGCCTTCCTGCGTCTGTGCCTTTGATGGCACGTGAGTCTGCACGGACAGCCTTCCAGGTCCTCCTGCCTGCGGGTCCCCTCTCCTGTTTGGTTTCAACATTATTTCCCCAGAAAGTCCTGCCACGTTCCATCAAGCAGTTAGCCTTCCTTCACTGGTCCTTCCTAAACAGTCTGGGCGTAAGTCAGTTGCAGGTGTTCTTATCCTGAACAGTAATTGCGCTTCGTTTCTGAATCAAGAAATCGAACATTGATTACTCCCTAAATTCTGGGTCCTGTGGATAAAAAGGCATGGTTGCTATTACCAGCTTAAAATATGATGAGAAAGAGACAAAGAGAGGGGGGATCACCTCACTCTAAGATAAGTGCCCTAAAGAGGATGCATACACATGGATCCAATAGGGCATCTGGCGGCTTCAGAGTGAGAGCGACAACTGCTCCTTCCTAGACTCTGATCTGCTTGCAGGAAAGGACTGCGTTCTATGTGTGCTGGTTAAAAGCTCAAGGGAAATAATAAAACTAGATGGCAGGTGCCTGTAGGAAATCCGTCTTAACAGAGGACTAATCTAGAGGGTCTCAAGTTTCCCTTCCTGCCTGGGCCCATGACACACCTATCACCTTAGCTCAGAGAGGACGGGCTCAGCTTACGTGGGTGGGAGGCTAATTAAGGCGGCAGCATCAGCTTTCCATGCCTCGGAGACGCTGTCATTTCAGAGTCCTCTGCTCCTTAATAAAGCGCTTTTGGGGCTTGTTTTTGTTTAAAGGAAGGAAGAAAAACCAAAACCCAAACCAAGATCCCTTCATATTCATGAGTTTAAAATCTGAAATTACTTCCTGAAGTTTTACATTTCTAAAACAGGTCAACTTTTCAGGCAATTTAGGAAAGACAGAGACTTGTGAAGCTCCTGATAGACATTTCGAGTAAACTGCACACCGCTCTTATTCTTGCTTCTGGTAAAATGGATACAGAAATTACAGAACCTTCATCTTTTTATCTAAAATAAAAAGGTGTCCCTAAGGCTTTTCAATTCACATTTAAAATGCATTTTCATAAATAACCTTTTCGCAATCTGTACTGTTTTAATTAAATTTCTCACTATGGAAAACAAGATAATTGAAGCAGTTTAGAGATTAGTTAACTGTCAAAAAATGATGCCAGTAGTCACTGCTATGGGAAAATTTGCCATCAGTAAGACTCTCATTCGTACTGAAACTCCCAGGCTCGCCATACAATTAAAACTTCAGGCGAGTTCTTCGGAAGGAGGAGTCTGACTTCACCAGGTCTCTGAACAAAATCTACGTTTAAGAATTATGTGTATATTCTAAAGATCTATTTGGTTTTTCCCTAAAGGCTTTCACTGATGTTCCCAGTTGACAAAATTTCAGAAGCGTCGCCCTTAAAGCAAAGGGAGAGCCGGGGACCCCGGCCGTGGCATTTTACAGACAAGCACGCTGCTCATGGCGCGGCGTTCTTCTCGAGACAAGTTTCATCTTCTACAGAAATCAAGGGCCCGGCTAGAGGGCAGGCAGGGCAGACAGGTTTGGGCGCACGGCACAAGGCATAGACGTCTGCTCCCACCCAAATCTAGCTCCCTGACTCTTCAAACGTGGGTGGGGTTGGCCAACGGCAGAGGCTCTCGGAGGAACTACTCTCCCAAGCTGCAGAGGGACCAGGAAAGCCAACTACCACCCAGTCATGGACCTCACTGACCTCGGAGAGCAGCCTTTACACCTGAAGTGATGAAATCGTTTGGCCCCTTCATCTGTCAGTGTCTCTGTTCACAAACACAGAGTTTTAAAGGAGAAGCAACTGATTTGTCCAGGCAGCCCTGGATCTGGGTGAGGAATGTGGGCTGGGTTTAAATTCTAGCTCTGCCCTAATCAACCGCTCGACTTTCAGACAGTATTCACCTCTCGGGGTTGTTCAGACCCACGGAAAGAACTGAGAAAAGTGCCTGTGGGGAAGTGAGGGCACGTGGTTTCATTACCTACCGGAAGTGGGATTTGGGAAAAATTAGCTCTCCTCACTCAGCTGTCTGGAGATCACAGAACTGACTTCCCAGGCGGAGGTCGGGCTACGTGAGCCGGGACAGGCCGAGTGCCCGCATGCCACAGCGTTCTGTTAGGTAAACGCCCAACAAAAGGCAGCTGCCTTTTCCTCCGTCAACTTGAGCAAGTGCAAGAGTGCACGCACTATTTTTTTGTGGTTACTGAATCAGAAAAATACTAGACTAAAACAGTAAAGAGAATGTTATTCCAGGAGTCCCAGTCCTGGCTCAGTGGTTAACGAACCCGACGAGTATCCGTGATGGACGTGGGTTCGATCCCTGGCCTTGCTCAGCGGGTTAAGGACCTGGCATTGGTGTGGCTATGGCGTAGGCTGGCAGCTGTAGCTCTGATTCGAGCTTGGCCTGGGAACCTCCATATGCTGTGGGTGCAGGCCTAAAAAAAAGCAAAAACAAAGAAACAAAAAAAGATAATATTATTCCATAGTTTTGTGATGGCTTCCAAATGACACCATTTATAGCAGGTAGTATCCTTGCAAACATATAACACATTAAAACAGTTTTTTTTTTTTTTTTGCTTTTTAGGGCCACACCTGTGGCACGTGGAGATTCCCAGGCTAGGGCACTATAGCTATAGCTGCCAGCCTACACTACAGCCACCAGCCTATACTACAGCCACGGCAACTTGGGATCCGAGCCGCGTCTGTGACCTACACCCCAGCTCCCAGCAACCCCGGATCCTTACCCCACTGAGCAAGGCCAGGGATCAAATCCGAGACCTCACGGATACTAGCAGGATTCCGCTGCGCCACAGTGGGAACTCCAAAGCAGTAACTTCTGACCTTAAGACTGCAGCTGATGCTTTTACAAGGAAACACCTAGAAAGCTCAGGGTCTTCTTCAGTCAGTAAGACTGGATAAAGGGAGCGATTGGAAAGAAAGGCACACAGCCAGGACCGCGTGCGCAGCTCTTGTATTCTTTCCTCACTTATTTTCTCATTTCTTCTGGTAATACATGACGCAAGTCAGAATGTTGTGGACGAGAGCTGTGGGCTCTGGGTTAGGAACCCGAGATCAAGCTCGGTTCACCCACTTTCCATCCGGCAGGTCACGGACGGGAGTGCGAGGCTGGCTGGGAACTTCCCGTACCTGTGGCTTAGTGACCTTCCTTCATTCAGGGAGGTGTGACCGGCCCCCTCGCCGCGGCAGCCGCTCTGCCCTGAGGGCTGAGGGGCTGGAGAGACAAGCGCCCGCGCCCTGGCACTGCCCAGCAGCCTGGAGGAGCCCGCCTCTCCTCCTCCCAGACGGGGAAGGCCTCTTGTGTGCCCGGCCCTCCCGGCACCGCGTGTGAGGCGTGAGGCCAGTCCCACCCTCTGCTCGGGAACAAGAGCTGGAGAACCAGACAGAGCACGGCAAGGCCCCGAAAGCGCCCTCACGGTCTCATGAACTTGTACGGCTTCATCCAGAACGCCCTGCCATGCTTACGCTTAAAGGTGATTAAACCCATCAGCTCAGGCTCAAAAGCTTAGAATGATTACCCAACGTGAAGATATCAAGGGATATTAGCGAACGGTAAATACTTCCTATGAATAGCTGCCTGACGCAGTCATAATGAAATAAGTTTAAGAATATGATTAAAATTTCTAAGACAATTTTGGTTTATACCTCTTGAAAGGTGCGTTTGCATTGGAAGAAACAATCTCACTTTAAAAATTATTTTTCAAACTTCTGTTTTAAAATTCAAAACATTTCATAGCCACTCACTTTTAGCTTGTTTCTCTCATTAAAATGCTTGCTTTGTTTAGTCTGTGACTTTCTTTTCAAAATCAAGATTTCTATTTGATGAAAATGCAGTTTCTAGTTAGAAGAACATATTTAGGGGGATAGTAGAAACGAAGTAAGCTTCAGAAAACGATCAATCACAGAAATTTAAAGTTGGAAAGAGGACAGAACAGAATCTCGTCCAACCTGCTGATTTACAGGTAAAGCACCATCATTTGTATTTTGCAGATGAAGAAACAAAACGATTAAATTCTTTAAGTATGAAAAAAGATGGTAACACCGACAAGAAGAGGGATTAGACACCCATTATTTTACTTCTCAGAGTAATATCCTCTTTATTAAGCTGCATTACCCTTCACAGTTATTAGTTCACCAAACATTTGCTACACTTGGCTTTAACTTGACTGCACCACGTGTGTTTAACAATGTGCACGACCCACGGAGTGACACGGCTGGTCGGCAGTGACAAAAGCCAGCCTCCACGTGTTTACTCGGTATCTCTAAAATGTCAGGTCCCGTGACAGGCTCTGGGTAAGCTAAGATTTTAAAAAATGACACAGTTCCTGCCCTGAAGAAATCCAGTCTACAGGGGACAAAGACAAGTAAGCAGACACAAAGGCAGGTGCAGAGAGCAGGCAACCAGGATGCCACGGCCTGGCCTGACTGGACGACTGAAGATAAACAGGAAAACACACTGGCAGGGACAGAATAAGAAAAGGCATTCGAAGAGAACCAGTAGCGCACAAAGCCGCACGGTGTTCAGGTCTTGCAGTGTTTAAGGAACTGCGATGGGTACTGATGGAAATAAAACGATGACGGGAGAACAGGGGGTTAAGAGACGAAGGCAAGGGCAGTCACGGAAGCCTCCGCACGTCACTCCGAAGAACCGCAAGGCCGTCCTCCTAAACGTCTAACCAGGCCTCACGTTCCAGGGCTGCTGGGGAAACAGCAGCATCCGACTCTAGATACCAGGGAGCACACACTACCAGTAACAAGGACGATGCATCATTTAAAGAAAAGACCCAGGGTTAGGGCAAGGGCACAGGACAGGTGTGATGCAGGAGGCTCTGGCAGCTGTCCATCCCTCCCTCCCTCCACCCACCCATCCACCTGTCCATCCATCCCTCCCTCCCTCCACCCACCCATCCACCCGTCCATCCATCCCTCCCTCTCTCCACCCATCCCTCCACCCGTCCATCCAACACTCCCTCCCTCCTTCCACCCACCCATTCGTCTAACACTCCCTCCCTCCCTTCTTCCCTCCATCCATCCATCCACCCATCCATCACCCCCTCCATCCATATCTGTCCATTGCTCTAAACACCCAGGGCTTACTGAGGGACTACAGTATATTAGGTGGCAGGAATAAAAGAGGAAGTGAGAAGTCAGACATAAAAATAATACACAAGCAAGCAACAGCCAACTGTGGAAAGTGCAGGCACTGTGAGCAAACTCTCACAGCCCGAGCCTTGGATGCAGGGAGGCTGGCCAGAATGTTTCCTGAGGAGGACGAGCGTCTTAACTACGGCAGCTGTGCTGTCTATTAACTGGAGATCAAACGGTTATCTGCGAAGAGGCGAGAAGCATTTACTGTGCGAGGACTGGGAATGAAGACAAACCGGGGCCCCCGTGCGCCACACCGCCGCCTTCACAGAGCTGCCTGCCCTGGGGAAGAGGGGCCAGGGAGACGAGTACACGGGAGCTCGGAGGAGAAGCCCTAGTCGTTACTCACGGGTAAGCGCCAGGCGAGGTGACGGACATGGACACGACATTTCAGAGACAATGCCTTCATTGTCTGCTACACTGCTACACTGAGTGGCTGGGGACTCTGCACCTCAGTGTTCCCGGGGTGGTTTCCAGGACCCCCAGATACCAAAACCTGCCAGGCCCAAGGAACTATATAAAATGGTGT
>PVHT020000230.1:28484847-28517759 GCA_004024745.2 Catagonus wagneri | reverse complement strand
TTTTTTTTTTTTTTTTTTTTTGTATTTTCCACCTGTGGTTGGCTGAATCCACAGATGCCAAAGCTGCAGATACGAGGGCGGACGGTACTGTGATTGTGTGTTTTCTTTCTGTCTTGGAGTCTGAAGCAATTTATTAAAAGTGACTTCACTTTAGAAATTCACATGTAAACTGGGCTCTGCCAGGGAGCATCGAACATGTCTTTTTGTGTCATTACTCCAACATTCTGAACTGTTAAAATGTTCTCGTTGAATGTATTCTGGTCTAACTAACTGTCAGTTATTTAATGATTTGGACATAAGTGATGAATCAGTGTCATTTGGGGAAAGAGGTGCTTCTTGTTCTCAAAAAAAGAGACGAGAAGTTACCGTAATTATGTCTAACTATACTACGTTAAAAGTAGAAAAGAAGGTCCCAATTTGGACTCAAATGGTTGAAAACATCCACTGTCTGTGTCCTTCCTTCGGGGGAAAAGCGAGTCATGCTGAACGGGCCTCTATTCTCAGAGCCGTCCTGGCAGGACCGGCGCTCACAGAGAGAACGGCCTGGGCTGCCAACGGGCAGCCTGTGCTGTCCAGAGGCTCCCGTGCGTTACGTGCACTTCGCAAAGATGCTGTTCTCACTGTCCAACAGATTTATTTGCGAACAGCTGTTCTTCTCGATGACACACACTCTGGGAATATTCTGTGACAGTGACTCTGATGAAGAACGGTTGGCTCAGATGACATTATAAATGATCAAATACCTTCACCAACTCACCTTCAGAAAAATCAGTCCGATTTCAATAGGCACAGTTTGACAGGAAAAATACCTTTAAATTACCAGGCCTTCTCACTCAGGCTAATGCAGAACATTTTCACAATGGCCATACTACAACTATTTACTAAACACAATTTTAACATGTACCACTAATTGTGTTTTTCTTGTGGTTAAAACTTTAGTGGAATACCTTCATTTTACTACCAACGATCTGAGGAATGCTGAGTATTTTAAGGACTGAAATGTATACGTTCTCAAAAAAGCACTGGTTGTGGAAGGATTTTAAATGACAGCTTCTAACTTCTTTTTTGTTTAAATAAGCAACTGATACGGTTTCTTTGCATCTCTTCTTCTGGAAAGAATGGCCTCAGATACTAAACGTTAAATGAAAATTAAATAAGTAAACTGAATTGGTTCTATAACAAGTTCTATAGAAATAAAAAAACTATTACTACAAACGTTATTTCAAGGAAATCTTTAAAAACTGCATTTTTGAGTTCCAAAGGAATAACAAGCCTTTTTAAGAGATATAGAGGCTCTGAAGTTCTTAAATAGTGAAAATGCTTTTACTTTTGTCAATAAATATAATAATGTTTTGCTTATTATTTTTTAAACACCTAACCCCATCCCATGCTTCACAATGATTCCCAATTTCTATTTCCCTACATAGGGTGGCTTAAAGCCAGAGAACTTTTAAACTTCAAGGGCCCGCGGAGGTGACGGAGTCCCCGGATACCCTCTACTGCACTCCTGACGAGAGCGACCTCAGTGCAGGATCCGCTGCCTTTTCCGAGATGAGGAGGCCTCGTCGTCTCAGCTGCCAGGGCACCGTTTTCAGTTGTGAGCCTCGAGTCGTGAGTCACACACCTGCACACCCGCTCCCCCAACCCTGGGAGAGACACCCGACTCCCCACCTTAGTTCGCCTCACCTGCGGCCGCGAGAGCGGGATGTGACATGTGAGAAAGCGTGCTGTGCAGGGCGGTTTCTCATCAGATGTCACGTCCCTCTTGAAAGCGCATTCTTAGACCGAGATGAGACTTACAACGTGTGACTCTGTTATTTTCAGGAGCTACTCAGAATCGGTCCTGTCCCTGTAACCTGCAGCTGCCCCGAGCACCAGACGACCAGGGTAACGCATGGAAGGTCTTTCTTCAAACACCAACCATCATTTTTCTTACCCTCAGATGGTCATGGTAATAGACCTGGAAAAGGTCAAAGGCGACCTTCATCGGGAAAGCTTACCAGGCCTCTGCGCAGGGTTATCTGGCCCAGTAAACACTCACTCGGTGCTAGGAACCACGCTAGAGGCTGCAGACTAATTAAGAGACACAGTGCTTTTCCCAGGAAGTCTGCGATCTTCTGAGAAACGAGGTAGGCTGCGAGTGCGCTGCATGGCTCTGTGCTGGTCAGTGTGTCAGACACAAACTGCGACGCGACGAGATGGAGAGAGCACACAGCAGGCACGAGGGCTGCGTTCTCCACAGGTGGCCATTTTTAAAAACTCAGTACTGAGAATATTCATTCGTTCAGCAAACAGACTGAAGATTAAAGACTATGTGCTGGGCGTGACACTAGATGCTGGGAATATGAAGAACGGACACGGGGAGGCCCCCGCTCTCAGGAAGTTTAGACTCTCATTTACGATTATTCCAGTTAGATGGAAGAATCATTTCAGTACATTTTGAGAGGACCAACCTCAACTTTCCCATCTGCCGCATGAATAAATAGCCATGGGGGGAGAGGGGTACAGAATCTGAAATTTCTAAGTTGGGAATTTTGTAGCATTACCCACCTGATCTAAAATCCCAGAAACAAGCAAGCAAACAAAATTATTATTTTTTAAAATTTGGGTATTTTGGGGGAGTGCTTGTCGTGGCTCAGCAGTAACGAACCCAATTAGTATCCATGAGGATGCAGGTTCAGTCCCTGCCTTTGCTCAGTGGGCTAAGGATCCAGCGTTGCCGTGAGCTGTGGTGTAGGTCACAGATGCGGCTCGGATCTGGCATGGCTGGGGCTGTGGTGCAGGCTGGCAGCTGCAGCTCTGATTCAACCCCTAGCCTGGGAACTTCTACATGCCACAGGTGTGACCCTAAAAACCCAAAATAAAAGGGGGGGAGGGCATTTTTTTCCCCTTTCCATCCTGCAAAGCTAAGCACACAATATGAGTAACCTTTGGAATTTCAAGCAGTTAAGCCAATGGCAAATTACAACCAAGATGGCAAATGTGTCACCTGAAGGCAACACTGGGGTGGCAGGTGGAAATGGAGCCCCAGAGACAACTGTGGCCTGAAGAAGGCCAGGCATCAGTGCGGTCATACAATAAGGCTGCCTTCTCCTCTGAGCCCTCCAAGCCTGGCCAGCTCCTGGAAGGACACCCATGGTTTCTGCATGGCCATTCTCCCATTCCCCGCTGCTGCAGTGGATGGAAAAGGGCAATTTAACTCTACAGGATACTTTGCAAATCAATCGTTTCAATGCCTGTCCCATCATTTGTTGATAAAAATCATAGGTAAACAGAGAAAAATCAAGCATCTTAAATTTCTCTTCCTTTTTCTCCCCTGGACTTTAACCTTCCAGGAAGTTTTTATTTATAGTCATCTCATTCCAGTCTAGACTCGCTGGAGTACACATGCTGAGACAGGGAGCATGCGCGTGTCTGGTTCACACAGCAGGAACTCAATACATCTTCGCTGAGAAGGAAACGAATTAATGCATGGAAAGAAGGCACTAGCCTCTTTCTAAAACAGGTGGAGTGCGAAGCCAACAAAGTTAAGGACCTTGCCTGGTCCACACCATGTTTACAGTGCAGCGGGGCCACACTCGGTTGTCCCGCACTCCCTGCCCGGCCGTTCCTGAGACACCACCCAGCCACACCTACGGCCCCCCAGCAAGCCGAGGTGGAAGAACGCAGACACCGGCCACCTCAGAACAATTTCACAAAGCTGCCTTTCCTCTCCAATCTCTGCTACTCTCACGAGCTCAGCCTCTGTGGACAAGTTCCAGGCACAATTGTAAGTTTGGTGAGATTATTAGTAAATAGGACCATGTCCAGCTGTAAGGAACACACAGAGACAAAAAAGAGAGGGCACGTCCCTCCCCAACTAAGTAGCGAGATGGTGAAACTGTCCATATGGGGCTTGTTTTTAAAATATGATTCACTGAGCCCCCAGCGCGCACCCTCTGCCGAGTGCAAGGAGTCAGAGCTCTCCGACCCGGGCCGGGCACAGTGGAGGCAGAGGCTGTGGGGATGCTCAGTTGTCTGCTCTCACCTCCTCGGAGCTTCCTGAGTCTCGCCTAACCTGAGTCTACGAGGAAAACAGCAGACAGCTGACGGACAGCAGCACTCCAGGCAGAGACAGGTGCGTCAGCAAAGTTCTGGAAGCCTAAGAGGCCCTCCCCCCACCCCGTGTAGAGGGTAACACAAAGCTCAGCATGAGCAGGACAGAGACTCAGGTCTCTCCGGGGGCTGCGGATGATGCTAAAGAAGCTGCCTGTGGCCCGGAGGATTGCTGGAACCTTCCAGAAACTGCAAAGAGGGGCTGAGCTCCCAGCAAGAGATCTCCATTAAAGGAAAACCTACTGGTTCTGGCACTTTGGGCCTGTCACTTCTTTCCTTTCTTTGACAACAGTTCATGTACTCTTTCTTTAATACTTTCAATTACTAACATGAAGTTATCTGTCCAGTACTTACTTTCTTCATTTACGTTAAACTAGAAAGTTACAGGAAGAACCCCAGGGCTTTTGTATTCTTATAATGCCCCCCCACCCTGCCCATTTTTCATGTATATATATTCTCTTTCTCTTATCTAAGTATACTTGTGAGCCATATCAAAGAATTACTGAATGGTCAATGGAAAAACCGACTCGCATTAATTTAAAAGATTGGGAACTTTGATTTTCTTCACTGAAAATACTTTCTACTAAGAACGCATACTTGGCGGCAGAGCCTAAGAGGAAACACTTACGGTAAAAACAGCTTGGCAGATGCAGGCGATTGTTGTGAAAGGACCGGCTCAGTCAGAGGCGACCTGAGCAGGCCACGGAAGAACGCCACAGCAAACTCCCCCGAGAGCCTGATAACACGCCTCCCTGATCCTAGTCCTGAACCTCTCCAACCGCCAAATTCATCTTCCATTTTAAGCTTTTTGACAAAAGAGCTAATTTCTTTCTCATTTTTTGTGCCTCTGGTGCCAAGCACTTATTTAGCACTTAATAATGTTTGCTGAACTCAGGTGGGATATTCAAAAACTAAAGCAAGGTGAGGGATGCTGGTCACACAATGGATGCTATGTCTGGATCACAGGCCATCGAAGCAGCTTCACTTACGTAATCTCCGTAGGTCTCCTGGGCCGGAGGCGGCGGGGGCGGTCTGTACCCGGCTGGGGGGACGCCTCTTGCTCTGGGAGTGAGAAGTCCTCTTCCCCGACTCACTGGCCCTCGGGTGGAAAGGACGCCCCTGGAAGCAGCCGCCCCTCGTGGTACCCCGACGCCCACTGGCCGGGCTGTGACTCCTCCCCTTCCCCTGCAAGCAAGAGGGTCCGAGTTAGCAATCCCCACCGTATTCTTTAGCGTTCCATCGTTCACACGCATTTATACCTCAGAGAAACCAATGTTCCAAAAATCTGTAAGAAGAAATAAGGAAACCACATGCAAAGTACAAACTAAAGCAAATGACACACAGGTATCTACCTAAAGGAAATTAAGTCATTTTGGGAGCCAGCCCAGCAGTCATTACTAGAGTCAGTTTCTGTCTGGGACACAGAATAGAAGCTGACATCTGAGGAGGCTGCATCCACTGAGGCCCCTCCCCCACGCGCGCTGGGGTCACGTCCAACCCTCGTTCCTGCACTTTGACCTGGCCTTACACTGCTTGTGTGTGGGCAAGGAAACTGAGGCCGAGACAGATCTCAGACTGAGAGCACATGGCTGGTAAGCTCTGCACCAAAATACACACCAGACGCCGAAAGAGAGGGAATAAAATACACCTTCCCATCAACATGCAGAAATCCTCAAAAAGAGCAGCAAATTCAACAATATGTAAATACATCATGACCAAGTGGGACTTATTCCAGGTGTGTAAGGTTACTCTGACATTCATGAAAATCAACACGATCCATCACATCCAGAAGGCTTGGGGAAAAAAGTCTTAAGACCACATAAAGGAGAAAAAGTACTTAATGAGATGCAACATCATTCATGATAAAAACTCAGCAACCTAGGAATGGAGGTAAATCTCAAGAGAAAAAACAGCGTCTACAAAAACCTGCACCAAAGATCGTACTGAGTGGTGGGAGATGAGTGCTTCCCCCTTAAGACTGGGAACAGGCACCGAGGTCCGGCCTTCCTAATCCTGCTGAACCTGCACCGGAAGTCCTATCTAACCCAGTAAGACAAGAAGAGGAAATAAAACTCTTCGGACTGTGGAGAAAGAAACAACACTTTGTTTGCAGGTGACGTCATTTCTATGTAATAATTCCCAAAGAATCAACCACAACAAAATGATCAAAGCAACAAGAAACTCCTGAATGAGCACAAGAAACATGGTCTTGGAATACCAAGTTAATACGTCAACTGCTTTCTTTTATAGCTGCAGTGAGTAACTGAAATTTGAAATTTTGAAATTAGTCACTAAAACAACCAAGATGCCCTTTGTTCAATCGGTGAATGGATGGGCAAGCTGGGGTGTGTTCATATAACGGAATTTTACTCAATAATAAACGAGCTAAAAATTCACAAAAAGATATGGATGAATCTAAAATGCATGCTTCTGAGTGAAAGCAGCAATCTGAAAAGGCTACCTACTCTACGATTCAAATTATAAGACATACTGGAAAAGAAAAATACTAGAGAGATGGGTTAAAAAACAACAGTGGTTGACACAGGTTCAGGGTAGCGGAGAAGGGTGAATAGTTGAAGTAGTAGGACTACTTCCAGGCAATGAAACTCTTCTGTATGATATTGAAATGGTGAAGACGTGACACAAAGCATTTGTCAAAACCCATAAAACTTTATAGCACAAAGAGTAAAATGTTAATGTGTATCAACTAGAAAAAGTACACACACACACACACACACACACCCCTTAGGAAACTGAGGGCTCCCGGGATGGAATGAAAGGGATTTAACAAAACATTTTAACTGTATAAAAAATACATGAAGCAACATTATTAAAGGAGCTGGGAGAAAAAGTAAGTAAACTCAGAAATGAGTCAAGTTTATAAGACTAAAGGCAGAAGCACACACAGAGCACTGCTCCAGCTTATGTAGTTATTCCTCAAGGGAAGGGTCCAGGACAGGTTCGTGGTTCTGACACCACCGTACCCAGATGCTGGGTGGAGTGATGGATGGGTGGCGAACAGAGGGAGTCCCATTTCTTGTATAGGAGTGAGGGTTACAGAAAAATAAGGAGAGGCTAAAATGGTCAGTACCGTAAGTGCTGGAACCGGAGAGAGCAACAGGAACTCCTGATTAGTTTCCTGTAGATACAGGTGGTCAAGCACAGAAACTTGCAGAGATATGTGTTTAAACACAGGCTGGGAGACACACACGTATGGCAGACACACAGGTATTTCTCTGTTCGGTCAGAAGAGAGGGCCTAGATGCAAGGACAGACCAGTAGCAACAAGCAGAAGCCGCACCCGAGATCTGGTTCCTATCTCATTCATTCTCCAATAAAAGGAACCAGGGTTCCTCGGAGAAATGGCTGATTCTAGGACTAGAGCAGAAAATATATCCGATGCTGGAGAAACTTATTCTGCCAGAAAGTAAGGAAGAACTCACAACAAACAAACAAACCCCCCAATTAGGGGGGAATGTGAAAGGAGAGAGGAGCCAACCGAAAGACTTCCCAACAGCCAAAGCTGAAACAACCAGAACAACACAACAAAGCAGTGCTGGGTTCTAACAATGTACAAAACACCAGTCCCCCAGAGCCATGGCAGTGACCATGCCGGATCCTTAACCCACTAAGCCACCAGGGAACTCCTGAATTCAATTCTTGAATGTACGTACTTAACTTCTGCCTTCCAGTTAATGTTTGAACTAATCAAGAATCTGAACTTTCCAAGACACTCTTCTCAATTGTGAAACTGGATTTAGAACCCATTTCTTAGTGTAATGCGAAGGAAAAGTGACACAGGATATACAAAGTACTTAGCACATCTCCTACTCAATGGAGACTAACAATTTATATACATTTTCATCACTCTGAACTGTACTGATAGACACTATAATTTCTACAGTCTTACTCATCTTTTTATCTCCAGCATACACCTAGAAAAATCTTCAGTGCAACTGAAGAATAGTTTGTACTTAGGGTGTATCTAAAACTAACTCAGTTGTGATACTTCAGTCAATCTGCGTATATTCAGACTAATTAAGGCTCCTGCTTCTTTATATAAAGCCCATCCCTGCCATCCAAGGTACTATGTCAATCACACAACAGTCAACATTTTTGACTACATACATTTATGTCTTTTACCAAGTTGAAAGGCATAAGTTAATCTTTACGAAGTTCACAGTTATTTGGAGTTCCCGTTGTGGTGCAGCAGTTAACGAATCCGACTAGGAACCATGAGGTTGTGGGTTCGATCCCTGGCCTTGCTCAGTGGGTTAACGATCTGGCGTTGCCGTGAGCTGTGGTGTAGGTCGCACACATGGCTTGGATCCTGCGTTGCTGTGGCTGTGGTGTAGGTCAGCAGCTGTAGCTCTGATTCCACCCTTAGCCTGGGAACCTCCATATGCTGTGGGTGCGGCCCTAAAAAGCAAAAAAAAAAAGAAAAAGCAGCTCGCGGTTCTTCCCTGTCCTCATCAACACTGGCAGGTTATGTGCCCACCGGGGGTATGGAATCATACTGCAGTATCTGTTCTAGAATTTTAGATTAAGTCATTTGGCACACGTAGCCCCAGAAACTTATAAACAAAAGACGCTTTGAAGGTCCGTTTCTAAGTGTTCGCATTGCCCCGGGCATTAGCGTTAGTGCTGCTCTATGTGGTGCTCTGGTGACAGGACGGCACGACAGGGCTACATGCTGGTGCAGAGGCCCTGCTGAACCGCAGCGTCCGCTGGATGCTAGCTGCAGTTCAGGGCGAAGCTAAAGAGCAGGACGGAAACACGGGGGTGAGGGTGGAATGCCTGTTAGGTGACACTTACAGTGATAATCATAGGACTTATTTATTTTTTACTTGAGAAGTTCATTCAAATTGACACGATGAGGGTCCCACACGCTCAGAACGGGGCTGATGGAAGAGCAGAAACATAACACCCCCAAGTAGAAAGTTTCCTAAGCAGACAGCTGAGTGTGATTCTAACAGTCCTTTCTGTTTGCATTTTTCAGCAGCGTGACCATAGTTTATGTTTTGAAACTCAGATGTGAAAATAACCGAGAAAAGTTCTTTTCCGTGGGATTTGTGCTTTGAATGACTGAATCCCGGAAGTGACTCATCAATCGGGAATTAATTACTTAGTTTATATGTTAACGAGATGTTTTAGGATATGAAGAAAGAGCACATGCTTTGGGTTCCAACACACCCACACTCAGTACTCACATCCCACCCTGGCACCACGTGGCTGCTGAGCCTTGGTTCTCAGCAGTAAAGCCGTCGCCCCCAGCTGCTCCTGCAGAACGGGGTGAGGCCACGACTAAACAGAGTGCCTGCGCTCCACAGGCACTCAGCAAGTGGCTGCGATTCTGCGGCTTCTACTCGGACTCCGACCGGACTGCTGTCCTCCGGCTGCTGCTGAGGGACGGGGAGAGAAGGCAGGCAGAGGGTCCAACTCCCGTCAGCTGTCGTTCGGTACGCGCAGCAGCAGCGGCCTGTGAACACTTTATACACTTAGCAACAGCCAGGCAGCGCGGAAGCGTGAGTGTAAACATACACCCCACTGCCTGGCTTCTGTCTACACGTTTTGTGAGAAGCGAATGTGCAGGGTGAAGCCGGGAATCTAGAGGAAGCAGCTCCAGCATTATTAACTGGGTGCCCCTGGGAGACACGGGTGACGTGGGGCGGCCTTAGGAAGCAGAGAGCCTCCAGCCAATTAAAGTGGGTGCCTGTCGGATCCAGGGTCAAGGTCCAGCCCGCACCACTGGTGTCCCCATAAGAAAAAAACCTTCCCAGAGATCTAGCTGAGGTCCAGGCTTGATGGGAAAATGGCCCAAGGGGTAATTCATTCTCCACTGGAGTCCCTAACACACCTGAGGACTTTCCCTCATCTCTGTCACAGCGTTCTGCTGAGAGTAAAGCTTAATCGTCCTGAAGGTGGTCTGGGGTTTTTGTTTGTTCTGTTTTGTTCTTTGCCAGAGGTCTGCAAGCGAATGAGCGGCGAGGCAGAAGGAGAGGGAGATGCAGCCTCAGGCCCTAATCCCTCAAACACAAGGCACTGCCAGGGCTGACGCGGAGGGCAAGTTCCGGACCGAGGGCTGGACGGCTCCCGCTCCGAGGCCTCCCCCGACCGCCCGGAAGGCGGTGCCGGGCCGGGCTCGTCCTCCCCCACCTCGCCGTGAGTCCGCGCCGCCCAGGACTCACGGCGTCAGTGCCTGGAGGCTGGAGGCTGCCTTTCCGGCAAGCTCTCTAGGCTGCTGTGGGCGGTCTGGATCCAGCGGTTACAGAGCTGCTATGAAACCCGTTGGTTATCTCTTTATTCTGCGATCCATCCAATCTCCAGTACAATTTTTAAAAATGACTGTCATCCTACAATGTGCGGAGCATAGAGGAAATCCAAGGCAATCTGTTTCTTCTCCAAGTTACAAACTGGTTTCCAGTAAAACTGTTAACGTTGTAAGACAACGTGTGAGAGTCCACTCTCTTAAAAGTATAAGAAACTTCTCTTTTCATCCAATGACGTGTCGCTCATGCTGTAACCTTGACGCCCGTTACTGTCTTCCAGTTCTGATCGTTACCATGTTTTTACTTTTTAAATTTAAAGCCAAAAGTAGCAAAAAATTGCTGTCATTTCCAAGTGTCCGCCCTGCTTCTGCCTTCTGGAACCAGGCGGCAAAGTCTTCTGCCTCTGTGACGACAGCGCACTTACTCACAAGCAGCGTGGGGTGCGCCCGGCCTCTCCCAGGCCCCGCGCTGAGCGGCCGATCCTGTTGGTGCTGCAGGAGCTCGGTTTGCAGTGAGGGGTCACTTCCAGCTGGCGGAAGAGGACGCATGCGGTGGCCTGGGCTCGAAGGGGACGTTCAATGAAGCGGGATTGGATTAGCGTGCACAGCACCTTCTCCCTCCTCCATTGCAGACGGAGTGGCACGCGCTCCCTCCGGCCACCCAGTGCTCCCCGTTTTCAGGGCCTGGCGCTCTGCTCGGGGGGCCGGTGCCTGGCACCCCTGCCTCCTTCCCTACCTCCCCCCAGGGTGTTCATGCCCACGGCTTCCAGAACCATCTGTGCTCCCCCTTCCCCGCATGGCCTTCTATTGACGCTGTTCATTCTGTCATAAACACCTTAAGCTCCCTGAACGGAAGGACAATAACTTGCTCATCTCTGTAGCTTCAAATCCTGTCACAGGAAGAGCGCAGGAAAAGGTGTAACATTAAATGACTTGACATCAGATATTGACCGATTTTCAAAAAAGAAAAAAAAAATCGATGAAAACTCCTGACAACAGAGGCGGAGGGGGGGGGGCGGGGCTAAGAGAAGCCACTGCACGTGGAGCCCCTCACTGGGCCCCTTCTGTCCTGGAGGCCTCGGCCTGCCCGGGGAGCCCCAGGAGCCCACTCAACACGATTCCAGGAAGGTCAGCAGGCTTGCTGGGTGCTGGAAGCTGACGGGGGACCTAGGATGCACCTCGGCAGCACTGACCAGTGGTAGCAGGACAGCCAAGCTCGGTGGCCCCTCTCGTGGGTGCCCTCCTGGGTGCACCCCCCCCCCACCGCTGGCACTGAAATGACAAGCTCTTGCCAGAAGTTTTCTCACTATTTGCAACACTACCTGCTGCAGTTATTGTCTCCCCAAAGCTATGAAGTTGACTTTAAAAGACACACAGCTGGAGTTCCCATCGTGGCTCAGTGGTTAATGAATCTGACTAGCACCCATGAGGACGCAGCTTCGATCCCTGGCCTCGCCCAGTGGGTTAAGGATCCTGTGTTGCCGTGAGTTGTGGTGTAGGGTGCAGACCTGCCTCGGATCCTGCGTTGCTGTGGCTGTGGTGTAGGCCAGCAGCTACAGCTTCGATTCCACCCCTTGCCTGGGAACCTCCACTTGCCACCAGTATGGCCCTAAAAACAAAAAAAAGAAAAAGAAAAGAGACACAGCTTCTCCTCCTCTTGCCTCCCCTTCATCTGCTCCAGCGTGACGGTGGCCGTGGCAGCACCAACAGCGCCTCGGAGAGCATGTGGGCCGGGATAACTGGGTGCCAAGGACAGAGGGAATGACGCAACAGAAGAAATCCAGAAACAGCGGAGACTCATTTCCAGGGAAAGACCTCCGTGTCTGGCCACACTGCAGGGCGGGTGGGGGGCACGTGTGTCGAGCTCCACCGCCTGTGCTTTACGACTACAGACAGAGCTGTAGGGATGGAGGAGGGGGTGACTGTTGTGACAGGTTAGGTGGCAGAGGGTCCCAAGAAGGTCAACCCGATGGGGAAGTGAACAATTTAAATAACGTTCCAAATTCATGGTTTTTAAAATTAGAAATTCCTATAATTTTGGCTAGTAGAAAAAGAAATATCATTTTCCTCTATCCAGCCTTAATAATAAAAAAGGACTTTTTAATATAGATTGGTAGATTAATATAAATCATATCATATGCTGGTGAAATATTTATGCCATATATTAACTATTCAGTTTTCCTGATAACATTTCTCATAACTTCACACACTATGGATAAAAATATATCATTTTCTGTCATTAAAATAATCTTTTGCATCTATGATATTATTCATAATCCATCTTTAAGAAGAGAAAAGGTCCCATGTGAAAATCAGCATGGATGAGAAAATGAGAGTAACGGGTGGAGACGTTACTAGTGGCTGACAGGCAAAGGAACTGTGGCCACCTGGTATTGACCACAGCCAGGGCTGAGATGCCCACTTTACACAAACACGAGGTCTTTAGACTCAGTGGGGCACCATTTCACGTTAAACCCATAAATGGTACCTTAAGCTGAGAGTTCACGCCGTGCCTAAAAGTGCTGTCACTGCGGCGGCCCCGACAGGGCAAGCTCTCCGGGCGGCCCCCTGAGACGGCTGCAGCCAGCGCCCTGGCGGACAGTCTGGGAAGCGCAAGCTTAGGGTCTGATGTGGGACTGCCATCCAAGGAAAGAGACAAGGGGCAGGTGAAGTATTTAAAGAACCTGAAGCTGAAAATGTCCCCCACGTGATGAAGGCTGATAAAAGGCCCTGAGTGAACGGGTTAGCCCAACGGCCCAAGTTAAAACAAAACCTCCACCGCATTCAGCACTCAATACTGGTGAATACTATTTGCTACTTAGAAAAAAACAGGCTTCGTCTGCTTTGTTCACTTTTTCTTCCTGTTTCTGGTAACAAATGCAAGGAGAGAACACTGCCTGCGAACTGGGGAAAAGAGGCCAGATGGGCCAGAGTCAAGGCTGGTGGAAAAGCAACACAGAACAAGCCAGTCGTTCTGAAGAGAGGAAAGCCACATCCTCGTGGGCTCAGAGTTGTAGCTCAGACCACCAGCAGCAGGTAAAAAATAAGCGGTAGAAACCCTATGGGAGAAAAGAAAAACTAAATAGCAAGTGTGTTACTCAGAGCAGGGTCAACCCTAATCTTCCCTGACACATCCTCTGCTGGAGTCTGTGCAGCACAGCCTTCTGAACATAAAGACACCTCTCACCTGGGAGACAGGCCTTGGGCGGGGTGGGGGGCAGGAGGAGCGCTGGAGGAGGAGGAGAAAGAAAGGAACTTCTTCGCCTGTTTAAGGAGTGGAAGGGAGACCAGTCTGGCTGGAGAGCAGGATGAAAGAGGCGATCAAAGAAGAATAGACTTCAGGCCTATTTTAGAGCTAAAATCAAAACGACTTACGACAGGATGGCGCGGCAAGAACACCCTACACCCTTCCAACGGTCCCAGCACGAGAAAGTACGGCTCCGGTGGCTCCGGTGAGTACGTTTGTCTTAGGTTTTCGGACTGTAGCCACTTAGGCGCCCCGAATTCTACAACCACAGTTTCCTTAGCTTTGGCCACTGGGAAGCTCAAAGCACAATCTGAAGACCAACTCTGCCAACTCTACAAAATAACATGTACCTTTTTATACATTAATCTTAGTCTTGGGCAGTTTTGAAATTTCTCATCCTAAGTTTTTGACATCAATTTATTTTTACATGGACATACTAATTTAGCAACTTACTATATATGACTTGAGAAAAAGTAGCGAAAATTGTCTTTTACTATGGTTTGTATGTGAAGTGCTATCGTGCTATAATTAAAATATAAGAAAAGTGACAGGAAGAAAGTTTTATGGGCAGACTGCAGGGGAAGAATGAGTGAATGCAAAAAAAAAAAAAAAAAAAAAAATCCTGGATGAAAACATGAGGGGAGGATCAAAGAGAGGAAGAGGCCTGGTTTCTGGAAAGCCTGCCTTCCTACCGGGCTCTACAGCTCACCAGCTGGTGACCAGGGCCAGTGACAATCCTCTGACCTTGTTTTTCCCTCATCTGTGAAATGCTGACTTCAGCAAAACAGTGCCCGTCCTCACGGGGCGTTACGGGTCTTAACCTCGTCACTGTCTCTGACGTACGTGGAAAGTACTCAAACCATAGCAGGTGCAATGTAAGTGTGAATATTAAGTTTCGGTCTGGGCTGCAGAGACAAGCAGGGTTTAAACAGCTGGGGGGCAGAGAGGAGAGGCCTGCGTGCAGAGGACAAGGGTCTGCGAGGGCGGAGCATCAGCTGTGACGGGGGCGGGGCTAAGCGCAGGGGACCGGCCCAGTAATGAACGAAGGCCAATCGGGAGCCAGGTCTCAAGAAAACATACAGAAGGGCACTGGCTGCCTCTTCGAGGAACACAGATTTTATGCCGTAAAAAACAAGAGTATGTGAAAGACTTGGTAGCGAGGCGGCCCATGATGACATGGAGGAAAGAAGGCAGGGCCTGTGTAAGCGGCTGTGCCTGGAGCCTGAGCTCCTCAGACACGCGGTGACCAGAGCGTCACAGGGCAGCGTTCGAACAGCAGGGACCAGCCATCACTCCCCAAACTACACCGCCGGGTCCGAAGTGCGAACTGAACACAGCGCTATCGGAGGACCTCCACCTTCAAGACAAGAGAAAAGCGGGACGGGGCAAGGAACGCACACGCTGGATCCAGAGGAACAGGCTAAGGCGTTTCTCCAGATGCCGCCCCCCCAAAAAAACAGAGAGCTTTGCCTCCTTCATCTGCTCCTAATGTAACAGTTTCAACTTAATTCAAAACACAACTAAACTGGAAATTATCTCCAGGAGGAACGGAAGCTCTGGCTTAAGGAACATGGCACCCCCCACCCCCAAAGCATGGCACTGGGGCGCTCTGTTACCGGCACTCTCCACCCAAGGGAATTTGTTCTCCGAACGCTGCCTGAAATGAGGGAAGAGGGCCTCTGCAGATGTGACCTTAGATGAGGAATCGTGTGATGGAAAGAGTACCCTGGATTGTCCAGGTGGCCCTAAATACAGTCACATGACCTTATTATTCGGGAGGCAAGTGGGAATTAGAGGAGACAGCCAGAAGAAGGGCAGAGCAGAGTGACCCGGCCGCGGGCTAAGGCCCGTCCGCAGGCACTCGGACGGGACAAGGCAAGGGTCCCCTCTCCAGCCTCCAGAGGCAACACTGTCAATACCTTGACTCCAGGCTCGTAATGCTGATTTCAGACACCTAGCCTCAGAACCATGATCAATTTCTGTCGCCTAAAGGCACCAGATTTGTGGTAAATCATTGCAACAGCCACAGGAAACTGCAAATATGTAATTTCTTATGACTCCAAGCAAATTTTTTAACATTAGAAGGAACAGAAATGAAAAGAGATTTACCATTTACTGAACAGCCACATAAATTATTTCATTAAACCATCAGGAGCAATCCTAGTATTATTAGCCGGTTTTTAATACACAAAACCCACCTGGGACCATGCCCCGATCTGTGTTATTTAACACAGCAACAACACCTGTCTGCAATCACTCTGACAATGTGCTGATCAGCAACACTCAGCAGGGGGGGAGACCACAGACTTTTTATTCCTCCAAAAGAATCTGGATGTGTAGAAGAAAGTGATTTTAAATTATTACATGCATGCAAAATTCCATCTGAAAAAAAAAAAAAAAAAAACACACAGCCACCGGTGAAAACAACTGGTGTTACAAATTTCCACTGAGTTGTTCTGGGGACAAAGATTCAAAAATTAAAAATAATTCTCAAATACAACTTATGGTTTGCTTCAGTTGACTTGGGAATTCATTAAGCACTTTTCATGTTAAAAGCAGTCCTCAGTCCAGAGACAGAAATAAAAAGTCCGTGTACCTGGACAAGGAGCTCAGGAGTTTCGGGCGCCAAAAACCATTCACAGGGAACAAAGAGACGACGGTGCCTGACACAGCTCAACACTGGAGACACAGCGGCGATCGAGCCTGACACTGTCCCGTCCGCACTCACCAGGGACAGCACATGCTCCCACTCTCTCCATTCATGCATCACAGTGACTACACACACAAAAAAGCCTCATTTTAAGGGATTAAGGAATTAATAGCATCAGATAAATAAATCTGCCTACAGCCATTGGCGTAAGCGGAACAGGTTATATGGAAGCCCAGGAACATCTCGGTCCAAAGTGAATCCTCTTGATACGCCCCCACACTGTCTGCATCATCCTTAGAAGCTCTGTACCGGCGTGCTGGTGGAGCTGTGGGCCTGTTAAGAAAGGAAACCTGAGAACCGCCGCCATGGTGCCTTGCTCTGATCACACCTACCTGGTTATTGCTGGGGCTGGCACACCTCTCGTACGCAAGGTAGGTTTCCCCCGAACAACTGGCACGTCTGCATTTTCCGAACCACCATTCAGATACGTTAACTCCTGGAGTTGTGCTTGCCTGATTTCATCATTATAGTCCTACACAAAGAACAGAAGATGGCAATGAAATTACAAGAAGCAAACAATTTTTAATAGAAAAAAAAGGGTAAGGAAAATATTTGAATTCATAAAATAAGATTCGAGTTTCTTGAAATGAAAATATATCGATAGATTGCTGTAAAAAGAAAAACAGTGTACAAACAGCATTGTTTTCCAAACTAAAATTTTCTATTTCCAAACTAAAATTTTCTACACTTAGCCCTAACTCCTCCTGCTGGGCATATTTCCCGGCGAAATATTTATAATAAAAGTAAAAGATCATGTAACTGATAGATGGACATTACTGCTTACAACTCAATCTCTAGTAGTTACTGAGCATCTGCGATGTGCCAACTAACAAAAGCACAGGGGTGTGCGTGGTCCCAGCAGCCAAGGACTCCCAATCCGACCGAGAACAGACAGGCGACAAGACAGCTTTACTGAAGCTAAGAATCGCACACACACATCCTTTTTGCACATTTCTATTTGGATGTGGCTCAAGTAGCAAAACCTGACATTTCTATAACTGACTACATACCTCATTCTTGAAAACCTGTTGCCCTTCTTCATCTTACATTATCTTCCAGTCAAATAAGAAACATCGGGAGTCATCCTTGACTCCTCCTCTTTCTTATCCCCAATTCCATTCATCAAGAAAGATCATAATAATGTCATAAATGAAAGTTAGATCTGTCTTACAATCAAAAGGAGGTTCGGGTCTAAATGATCAGAAAGGAAGGCCATGGGGAGCAAGAACAGATTTCCCACAAGAAATGTCATCCAAGGAAGCAAGTGAGCCAGTTAGCAGAAGGTGGCAGTGACATACTCCAAGGAGAAGGAACAGCATACTCTAAAACCCATGGTAAGAGTGTGTCCAGGGAACTGAAAGAAGTGCTATATGGCTGAACTATATAAAAACAACTGGGGGCAGAGGCGTGGTCTTAAAATGGAGGGGAAAACAGAAAGCCTTACCTCGTTTTAAACATGACTTTAAATGTCTAGAAATAATGGTACTAAAAAGTACTAAGCTGTTTTAAGGAAGTGAGTTGCAAATTCAGGTCTGAGTTTTGGAAATACTATGAACAACTGTGGGCCAACAAATTAGATAACTTAGAAGATGTGGACGAGTTCCTAGAAAGACACAAATCATTAAAACTGACTGAGAAGAAACAGAAGATCTGAACAGACAGTAACAAGTAAAAAGACTAAATTAGTACTCAAAAACCATCCTGCAAGGAAAAGCCTAAGCCCACAGGGCTTCAGTGGTGAATTCTACAAACAATTAAAAAGGAATGAACAGCAATCCTTCACAAACTTCCAAAAACTATAAAGAAGGAGTCATTTCCTCACTGATTCTATAAAGCCAGGATTGGCTTGATACCAAAACCAGACAAAGACGTTATAAAAAACGAAACCTACAGAAGAATATTCTGACGAATATAAATTCAATTAAGAAGTCAAATTCAGCAGCATAAACAACAACAAAGGGAATACACACGAGAACTGAGTAGAACTTATACCAGGATTGCACGGTTGGTTTAAAATGCCAGAAAATCAGTTAACATAATACCATTAATAACAGAATCAAAGACAAGAAAAACCACATGATCACTTCAACACACAGAGAAAATATTTGACAGAAGATTTCAACATACTTTCATTATAGAAACGCTCACATGCACACCTAACATATTTAATGGCAAGAAACCTCAGTGTGTCACCTACGAAGGGGACCCAGCTGAGGATATCTACTCTCGCCACTTCTGCCCAACATTGTACTTGAGGTTCTAGCCAAGATAATTATGTAACAAAGAGAAATAAATGGTATTCAAATTGGAAACAAGAACTAAAATAATGTCTGTTTATAGATGGTATAATCCTATACACAGAAAATCAAAACGAATCCATGAAAACAATATTAGAGCCAAAAAATGAATTTAGCAAAGTTGCAGGATATACGATAAATATACAAAAATGAGATGTACAACAATAAACATTATAAAAATGAAGTTAAGAAAACAATTCCATTTAAAGTAGCATCGAAAAGCAAAACATATTTAGGAATAAATTAACAAAACAAGAGTAAGATCTGCACACTGGAAACTACAAAATATTATTGGAATATATTTTTAAAAATCTAAGTAAAAGGAAAGATACCCTATGTTCATGGATGAGAGGACCTAACATTGTTTTAATGACAATAACTGCCCAAGTGCCACCTCCCCCCCCGCAACTGATCTACAAATTCTAGGAAATCCCTATTAAAATTCCATCGGGCTTCTTTGCATAAATAGACGAGCTGATCCTAAAATTCATATGGAAATCCAAGGGACCTATAGCCAGAACTATCTAAAGAAAAGATAAAGTTGGAAGACCAGTATGTTCCCATTTCAAAACTTACTATAAAGCTACAGTAATCAAGACTGTGTGGTACTAGCCTAAAGGATAGGCATAAAGATCATCGAAATACAACTGAGAGCCCAGACATTAAATACAGTTAGCTGATTTTCAAATAGTCTCTAACAAATGGAACTGCAGCAGCTGAATATCCACATCAAAAAAATAAGATGGGCCTCTACTTTTTACCATTTATAAAAATTACATCAAAATGATCAGAGACCTAAACTTAAGAGCTAAAACTAGAAAACAGGAAAGTACATTTTCATGGTCTTATGTTATATAATGATTTCTTAGATAAGACACCAAAAGCACAAACGAAAAAGTCAAATTGTATCAAGTCAAAGTTTAAAACTACTGTGCTACAAAAATAGCATCAAAAAATGAAAATACCTCCCACAAAATAGGAGAAAACATTTTGAAATCACATTCACTGATAACTTGTATTCATAACATATGAAAAACTCTTACAACTCAATAATAAAAGGATGTAATCTAATTTTTAAAGGATAAAGGATTTGTACAAACATTTATCTTAAGAAGATATAAAACAGCTAAAAAAGAAGATATAAAATGGTCAATAAGCCCATGAAAAGAAACTCAATCAACACTATTTGTTACTATGGAAATGCAAATTAAAACCATAATGAAATACCATGAACATACTCAATAGGAGAGCAATGATCAAAGAGACAGCCAACATCAAGTGCTGGTAAGATTGTGTAGATACTGACACCCTTATAACTTCCTGGGGGCAATGTACAATGCTCTGGCCACTTTGGAAAACCAATCAGTAGCTCCTCAGAAATGTTAAATGTCGAGTTACTACACGACCTAGCAAATCCACTCCTAGGCAGATGAGAAATGAAACACATGTCTGTGCATAAAGTCTGTACACAGTAGCATTGTTTACAATGGCCAAAAGAGAGAAATTACCTTAAACTCCTGAAACGAGGAATGGACAGATAAAATGAGGTATATTATAAGCTGGAATGTTATTCAGTGATTAAAAAGCAACTGGAAGAAACCTTGAAAACAGTACATTAAATTAAAGAAGTCGGGACAGAAGACTCCACATATTGTACATGTCATATGAAGTGACAAAAAAAACAGACAAATCTAGAGAGACAAATGAGTAGCTGCACAAGACAGAAAAGTGTGGGAGGGTGGGCAGCAGGGTGGGGGGTGATCGCCAACATACGGAGTTTCCTTTGGAGATGATCTAAAACAGTTTTATGACCTAAAATCTAAAACAGTTCGCAGTGATGCCTACAAAACTGAATATACGATAACCCAGTGAACTGTATACCTTATGAGTAAACTTCATGGTATGTGAATCACATTTCCATACAAGCAGTGCAAAAAAAAGGAAAAGAAATTCGGGGTCGCCTGAGGAGAGGGAAGAACGGGGAGTGACTGCTGTTGGCGACTAGCTTTATTCTGGGGGTAACACGGATGGTCTAACTTCGAATATGGTGGTAGTGGCGGGACTCTGAATATACTAAAAACCATGGACTGTAGACTTTCTGTGAGTGAGTTTTATGCTATGTGCTCTATACCTCAATAAAGATATTAACGTGAAAAATGCACTGGAGGCAGAAACACCGGATGGAAGCACTTGAAGTGATCCCAGGATGTGGTAAAGATGGCCTGGAGTAAGGAAGCAGCAGGAAGGATGGGGGAAGGCAGATAAGGAGTTATTCATAACGCCTAATTTTATTAGAAATGGTATATACTGGATATGGGGGCATATGTGCAAAGGCAAGAATGCTGATTGGTTTCTGGAATAAGGAGAGTAACAGAGTGATATCATAATTTAAGCCATTTGTGCAGGTTGAGTCTGCAACGGCCTGTGGTACCTGAAAACTGAGATGGATATGGATGCAGAGTGGGCAAGGAAGAGTTACGCAGGCTCTACCCACTACAGAGAAGGCGTGTCGTTAGGTTGGCCCTCGAGGCTGGACTGTGCCCATTTGGCCAGACAAAGCTGTCCCAGGAATGCGACTGGTGGGGAACGTTCATTTGGCTCAGAAAGGGGGGCTGTGATGCTGGCCTCTGAGCTCCTGGGATCAGGGGCACAGGCCCTGCATGCCTCTGTGACTGATCCCCAATAAAAGCCCTGGCCACAAGACTCAGGGGCGCCTCCCTGGTCAGCAGCACTCCACAGAGCTGTCACGCAGCTGCCGGGGGAAGCAGCGGTGTCCTGTGCGACTCCACTGGGCAGCCACGCCGGGAAGCCCGCGCCTGGCTTTTCCCGACACACGCACTTTCTCTTCACTGATTTTACCTGTACCCTTTTGCTGAAATACACTATAGTCGCAGAATTTAGGGCATGCTCTGAGTCCTGTGAGTCCTTCTAGAGAAGAGCTGGCTTCAAGGTGGTTGTGAGCACCTCGAGCACGAGAATTCACCTGCAGACAGTGCCAGCAGCGGGCAGGGCTGCGGGCGGCACGTTCGCAGCGTGAGAGCAGGGCTGAGGACATGGCGCTGACATCACGGGAAAGCCACACGCAGGAGGAGGGCCTCACGGCGATGCCCAGAGGCGGGCGAGAAGCCGGGAAGGGCGGCGGGTGGTGGCAGCGGGGCCTCGGAGAGCCCGCGCCGCCTCCACGTCCCTCGCAGCCTCGCACCGACCTCCGGGGCTTCCCTGACTAACAGCAGACGCAGCGCGGACCGCAGAGGAGCCGTTTTGGTGCAGAGCGGAGCTGGCATCGCTCAGGTGGACGAAGCGAGAACAGGAGCAAGCGCGAGACAGGAAAGGCTGACCGCGCGGAGGGCGAAGGGACGTAGGGATGATCTCATGACGGAGGCAGCAAGGCCTTCGGGTATGAATGAAAGATTCAGTGCCATGAATTCTTTAGAATTAAAATAAATTTAGTAAACTTGTAAAGAAATACGCTCTCTTCCTTACTTTTCGAGAGCAGAATGCAAAAAATAACTTAAAACTTGTGGGAGAAGGCACGACAGAGTAAGAGAGAGAACGTGGACATCAGTCAGAAAGGGAGCGGCCTCGTGAGCAGCTGAGACTCGCCGCAGAGGACGTGCACGCAGAGGAAGGCAAACTCAAGTCCCTCGACTACAAACAAAGGCTAAGGTTTGAGCCTAGATCTTACTGCAAATACAGATCCTCTAGCTTATTTGGGGTACTGTGACCTCAGAAGAGTCATGTGAATCTATCGTTATTTCAACCTGTCTAAAATAAGCCTATGAATATGTTCCTTAGCATTTTACTAAAAATGTGTGATCAATAAATTATTTGCAAAGCACATTCTAAATAAAATGTGCTACATAAATGCTAAATATTGGCCCTGTTGAAAAGTGTTAGGCAGGACACAAAATTGTATGTGCTTAAAAATAGACTCTTGGGAAAAGAACATAACTGAGGCCCTATTCAAAAATACAATTAGAAAAAAAAAGCAAAAGCACTGCTCTAAGTAAAGCTAGGCGATTTACAACAGTGCCACAAAAACTAGAATTAAAGCCCATTTTAAGCATCATCTTTGTGAAAGTATATTTTAAAGCAGACAGTGTTAAGGGAAAAAAAATGGGAATCTGGGTCAGTCATATCTGAGGTTAAGCCTGAATTTAACCAGCTGGACTTACCAGCTATATGATTTTAGACAACTTCTTTAAACCTGAGGTAACTATTTTTTCTGATGTTAGATAAACACTATTGATATACACACTGTAGTTACAATTTTCTTTGTGAAATAATGCTTTTAAATCAGTAGGAAAACCAAATCATTTATGGTAGCTTACAGACTAAATTATTTTTACAATTTTATATTTTAAACTAGTCATTAATAAATTATCACTTCAACATCTCATCTGAAAAGTGAAACTATTATAACATTAACACCAAAACTGCCATCAATTGTGAAGAGTAAATTGTAATTGTGATAGGAATTCTAATTAAATATGTGTAAATGGGATTTTTTTCTAACCAGTAAGTTTAGAATCTATTTAAATGTGTTAGCTTGGAGAAGAGGAAAAAAAGTTTTTCAATAAAATCATTACAAGTAATTTATTAAAATTCAGTGGGTTCTCTGCCACAAATGTACTCCTCAGATATATTCACCAAAATATGCTAATATTTATGTCCAAGGTTAATCCTGGGATCACTATTTGAATTATAATATATAAAAACTAAATGTTCATTATTGAAGACTAATTAATTCTGACTTTACATATGCTCATGTGGACATAGGTTCAAAACAACCAAAGTTAAAAAGAAAGAAAGGAAGGTTATGAGAGAGCATGAGACTTGCAGTATAACTAAGTGAGGAGCTCAGCAAAACCTTTCCATAAAAAGCAACAGTAAGAGCTGAACGAGAGTGAAAAACAACCATTCCAGGACTCTGGAAGTTCACTGAAAGTATACAATAAATTGAAAATTCAGTAAATTTATTTGTAAAAAACTGCTAAACTTCTAGGAAGAAAAGCAGGCATCTGTGACACTCGTGTCTGGTCTGGTCTTGCTGTCACCCTCCTCCCCAGCGCTGATGAGGACTTAGTTCCACTAGGACAGGGAAAGCCATGAAAAAAACAGCAGATGAAGCTCACTTTCATTGAATTCGGAAGAACGTGTGAAAAGACTCCAAATCTAGTAGCACTGTGAATATCAGCAGCAATTCTGGCAGCAAATGAATGGAGAAGACCAGTGAATCCGCAAGTCAAACCATCAGGTTATGAGTGGGGCAAGCAACAGACAGACTGGCAGGTTAGCCCGAAATCTGACAGCCACGGAGAGGCACTCTGCACATCTCTGGCTGAATGGAGGGCTCTGCACGTGTACAGCAGAGGATGAAGAAAACTAGAGGCCCCCACAACACACTACACCTTGAGTCTGTGTATATGCAAAGGAGATACAAGGGTTCCTGGCAGTTAAGTAAGAGCCAGGGCAGCGGGAAAACTGACTAGCCTTCGGACGTACTCCCAGGGCACACCCGTTCCATCACTAGAGGGTGGAAACCTTATAAACACAGGTGTTTCAGCAAAACCTCTGACCAGTTACTGGCTGATTTCTCAGCAATGATGGCCTAGAAAGAACTCCTAGGAGGCCATGTTTAAAGATAAAAGTGAGAAGGAAAAAAAATTAACAAAACTTTAAACCAGGAAGGAGACAGAAACTGCAGATTTATCAAAGAAGAAAAGGAAAAAAAACCTACAAAAATATTCCTCTGGGAATAAAATGAATCAGAATCAGATTCTCTAAGATACACCTAAATCACGGTATTCTCAACAAAAATACGGTGTTCTGAGACATGCAAAGAAACAGGAAAATGTCACTCACCCAGGGCAGGGGGGGGGAAAAGCAGTAGGAAGAAACTGCCTAGAAGATGGGCCAAATCTTGACTAGCAAAAAAGAGATTAAAAAAAGAAGAAGAACAAAATAACTACAATGAAAAGTAAACTAGAGTGCCTCAACTGCAGATTTGAGGTAGCAGAAGAATGAATTAGTGGTTTGAAGATAAGTCATTTAAAAGTATTCAGTTTTGAGAAGCACAGCGAAAAAGGATGAAGGAAAATGAGCCTCAGTGATCTGTGGAACACCAACAAATGTACCAAGATACACATAATGGGAATCCAGGGGTTGAGGTGGGCAGAGGAAGAAGAGAAAGGAGGCAAAAATTTGAAGAAACAATGGCTGAAAATTATCCACATTTGAAGAAAAACATAATTCCACACATACACAACGCTTAACAAACAAGAAAGATAAACATGTACGCCACAGTCAAATTGCTGAAAATCAAAGTTAAAAAAGACTAGGAAGCGGCGAGAGAAAAAAAAAGAGATCACAGATAGAACAACAAAATAATTGCTGACTCTTCTCATCAAAAATAAAGGAGGCCAGAAAACTGAAGAATGGCCTTTTACCACGTGAAAGAAAAAACTATCAACCAAGAATTACAAACAAGCCATTTTCTAGCTTAGTGTACATATAAAAGTTATGTCTACAGTATACTGTAGTCTGCTAAGTATGCAAGAGCATTACATCTAAAAAAAGGACATACCTTGTTTAAAAAAATACTTTATTGCTAAAATCTGACCATCAACTGAGCCTTCTGTGAGTCACAGTAGTACATCAAAGATCACTGATCACACATCACCATAATAAACGAAATAATGAAAATGTCTGAGATACTGTGAGAATTACCAAAATGTGACACACAGACGTGAAATGAGCAAATGTTACTGGAAAAATGATGCCCACAGACTTGCTTAACACAGGGTTGCCACAAACCTTCAATTTGTAAAAAATACTGTATCTCTGAAGCACAATAAAAAGAGGTGTGCCTGTAAGCTAAAGTTAAGGATATAAGTGAAATAAAGACATTCTGAGAAACAAACAGCTTTTTTTGCTACCAGACCTATGTTACAAAAGAGACTAAAGGAAATCCTTCAGGATGAAAAGGAGTAACACCATACAGCAACTCTACACACATAAGAAGTGAAGAACACCAGAAGTGATAAATGTGTGCATTAATATAAAATTCTATAAAAATACTGTACTATAAAGCCAAAATGCCCGAATGATTAAAGATATAAACACCTTTAGCAAACTATTATTAGTAAACCAAATCCAGCAACATATAAAAGGGATTACATACCATGATCAAATAGGATTTAACCTAGGTATGCAAGGTTGGCTTGATATCTGAAAATCAACTAATGCAACACACTATTATTAACAGAATAAAGGAGAAAAACTACATGATCATCTCAATGGACAGAAAAAACATTTGGAAAAACCCATCATCCATTTGTGATTAAAAGAAAAAAAACGATAATTCTCTTAGCACCTATGGAATAGGAGAGAACTTCTTGAACATGATAAAGAGCAGCAATAAAAAAAGCGCTACAGCTAACATCATACTTAATGTAAAAGACGGAGAACAGCAAGGAAAGGGTTATATCTTCACCACTTCTACTCAACGGCGCACTGAAAGTTCTAGTCAGTGTGATAAAGGAAAAAAGTAAAATTAAATAAAAAATAAAGGCATCAGATATGACAAGAGGTAAAGCTTTCTTTCTTTTTTTTTGTCTTTTTGCGCCGCCCCCCCTTTTTGCCTTTTTTCTGGAGCCACACCTGCGGCATATGGAGGTTCCCAGGCTAGGGGTCTAAATGGAGCTGTAACCGCCGGCCTACACCACAGCCACAGCAACGCGGGATCCGAGCCACAGCTCACCTACACCACAGCTCATGGTAACGCCGTATCCTTAACCCACTGAGCAAGGCCAGGGATCGAACCAGCAACCTCATGGTTCCTAGTCAGAATTGTTTCCACTGAGCCATGATGGGAACTCCTAAAGCTTTCTTTATTCAAAGATCACATGACGCTGTATGAAAAAATCCCAGTAATTCCATTAGAAACACACACACAAAAACTAATAAATACATTCAGTCATTCGGTAAGGTCACAGGATACAAGATCAATTGCATTTCTATATTCTAGTAACTATCTGAAAATGAGATTTTAAAAAACAATTCCATTCACAATAATACCAAAAAGTAGATATGAAATAAATTTAACACAAGAAATGCATGATGTATATTATAAAACACTGCTGGAAAAAAAATTTAAGTATCTTTTAACCAAATGGAGAGGCATTTCATGTTCATGAACTGGAAGATTCAGTATTGATAAGATGGAAATTATCACCAAATTGATCTACAGGTTCAATATACTATCAACCCTAGTAAGCCTTTTTGTTTTTTAGTAGAATTGATGAGGTGAATGTAAGAAATATATAAAAATGCAAAGGAGCTAGAATAGCCAAAACAATTCTGAAAAAGAACAAAGTTGCAGAACTTATACAACCTGCATTTCAAAATTTGCCATAAGGCTAATGTAATTATGGGACTGGCATAAGGACAGGTATATAAATCAATGGAACAGAACTGAGAAACCTGAAATAAAGCCAAACACTTATAACTGGTTAATTTTCAACAATGGTGCCAAAGAAATTCAACATGGAAAGAACTGTCTTTTTAACACATGGATGTCTACACAGAAAAATACACATTTAGATCCTAATCTAATACCATAAACAAAAATTACCCCCCCTTTTTTTTAATGGCTGCACACACAGCATATAGAAATTCCCAGGCCAAGGATCGACTCTGGGCTGAAGCTGCACCCTATGCTGCAGTGCAGAAGCAATGCTGGGTTCTTTAACCCATTGCGCCAGGCCAGGGATTGGACTCATGCCTCCACAGTGACCTGAGCCGCTGCAGTCAGATTCTTAAACCACTGTGCCACAATGGGAACTCACCAAAAATTACCTTTAAAGTGGGTCATAAACTTAAACGAAAGAGCTAATATCATGAAATATTAAGGAGAAAACACAACAGAAAATCTTTGTGACCTTGGGTTAGGCAAAGAGTTTTCTGGCCAGCTCAGATTTTAGAAGTTGGACCCCACTTCTTGTTGGAAGAGTGTAAAGTGATGGGGTGGGAGCTGCTGTCGCTGCCATCTTTGGAAAACAGAATCTGTCCTACTTGGTTCGGTCGGCACTCCCCGCTCCACACTGAATGTTTAAGATGTTAAACCTCTACTTAAGTCGTTCCTGTCACAGCTGCAGTTTTAAAGTCATTCATATAAATATCCGATTCTTACGTGTCTCTCCCATTATATAAACTCCATAAGGGCAGGGACCGTGTCTTTTATTATTCACATGTGTCTAGGAAATAGAAAGCATTCAAAAAACTTTGTTTTTAAACTAAATGAATAACAGGATCATCGCACTGCTTGAGGAAACTGATGAAAAATTAACTATGTTAAACTCCCCAATTAAAATACTTAATACAATGCCATGCCCTGGCTTCTTCAAGACAAACACGATTTACAATGTCCCTTTCCTGTAAATGTGACAGACGGTACAATCTCGACACACGATGCAGCAGCTAAGTCAGCCGCCTGCCCCAGCCTGGAACCGCTCAGCGCGGTCCTGCCCCAGACAGCTCTTTGGCAGATGGGACAGAGTCTGAAGGGCCAGACTGGCTGAAGACACAAAGTTTTTAAAATCGAGAATATGCAAATTATACAAAAGACCTACATTCACTTTTGTAATGGAGTAGGGATATATTCTCTTGAAATCACCCTATCCTCAGCAGTGTCAAGGTGTCTGAAAGGGTTTGAAAAGGCCATCAATTGTTAAAACAGAAGTGTTCCCAAGGCACCTCTCCTCTGTGCCCTCCCCCAAACCACACAGGCCTCGGGCAGGGGCTGCCTTGATTCCTGGTTACACGTCCAGCACCAAGGACAGCGCCTGGCGCTCTGGCTCCAAAGAGCTTGTGCTGGGAGCCATGAATTTGTGAGGAGACTTTAGTGTCATGATGGCTGAGGACTGTGCTCTTCAACCTTCTTCCTGTGTCATCTAATCTCTTGAAAAATCCCTGGCCTCACATAACAAGAAGCAACAATGCCAAGTGACTCACAGCAACACTGCAACAGACAAAGGTCATGCAAGTAACAATTACTGCTAAGAATTATCCAGGATTAAGACAAAGGGAGGACTTTAACTACAAACCAACTACCAGGAAGAAGCTACTAACAGGAATGAGGAACTTCTTGACCTCCTCCAAGGCGCGCCCCATGCGGGCGTAGGCCTCCGCCGGGGGCGCGAAGGCTTCGATGAGCACGTGGAGGTCGTCGTTGAGGTGCAAGTACTTCGCTTCTCCGCTTTTCCTCAACTCTTCTTCCTGGAGAAAGAAAGTTCATGTTTAAAGCTGTGTCGCTGTAAGAACAGAGAGAGAAAGTAAACACCAGCCAAGTTTATTCGGCACGTGGCTGTCACAAAGGATTCATTCAACAGCAGACACCACCTAAGGAAGAAAGTTCGAAACATCAATCTGCTCGTGCCATTCCCAGGCCACTATGAAAACTCCAAAGGCCTCCCGCTGCAGTGGCAATGAGTCTCCCTGTCCTGCCTCTGGCCCAGGAGTCGCCCAACCCCCCCCTCCCCGCCCCCGGCTCCTTTGCCTCCCCCTGCCTCCCTCGCCCCATCCTTCCAGGTGCTGCCAGGCCACCCCTGGGTTCCCCAAACTGGCCACTTCTGCCCTGGTTATGCTGTGTGCCTGTCATGCTACTATTGCAAAGTATTTGCCACTAAAATGTGTAAAATTCCTTACTGTTTGCTTGCGCATTTTCTAATCTCTCTCACTGAAGGTGACCGCCATGGAGCGGAACCCATGAGAGTCTGGTTTAGTGCTTTAGAGAGGCCAAGGGGGCACACACCTGCTTGACTTCAGCCCTTAAGGCTTCAACTTTGTTAATAAATCTGAATTCTTACAAAGAAAAGAGAGATGAAAATAACAGAGCATGAAAAGGGCAGGGGATTTAGCATCATAGATATACCTGAGTCTTAGCTACGCCGGCCACTGGGTGTGTGAATTTGTACAGATTACGAGTAATCCAACACTTAATCTGCAAAATCAGTGTGGTGTGAATGTCTGTACATTAATGCAGGTCCACTGAGAAGACTAAAATGGCCAGTTGTGTAAAGGCCTGGCAAAGGAGACAGTGCGTGTAGTGCCCAGGACACTGCCTTGTGCCGGGCAGGCCTCAGTAAATGCTAGACACTGAAAGTGGGCCAGACACTGAAAGAGAAGAAGAAAAATGGAATCTGAAATAAGGGAGAGGAAATATAAGCTACCATAATACCCTATGCATTTCCCTCCAAATTCATCAAGGATGAAAAGGACTGCTCCTTCACACGGCCACTGGACTGACTAGCCCTCGTTCTGATCAGAACATTTCAGTCACTTGATCACCTGCCTTTCAGAGCTGAAGTTTTAAAAATCGGATCCTATGCACGGTAGTTCATCTCTGAAAGCAGGGACTACTGAAATAAACAGTTCTCATCTTCTTCTAATATGGCACCAAACTAATGCTTTTAACGAGAGGTTGTAATTGCTGATTCACAGTCAAACATTTCCATTGCTATTACAAACTTGAGCTGGGTCAGGGAGGCTTTCTTATCATAAACACAGCTGTCACACAACCCCAGAGTGAACAGTTACTACTGGATTACTTCTCGGGTTAATGATGACAGACAACAGTGTCTCGGGAAGAATACAGACTTCTGGCCGTGTTCCTTTCTCCTCATCTAGAAGAGATGATCTCAAAATGGGATTATAACAGCATCCTACCTACTGCTTGTGGCGGCTGTAGTATTAAAGAGGCATTATAATAGTCATTAGGAGTTACTAGAAATAGTTTAGAATATTTCAAATAGGTAGAAGGAGTTGCACTAGTTCTAAAGACACAACAAGTCTGTAAAATTATGCTTAGTATATAATAAGCACACAAGTGACAAATATAGTAGCAGTAACCGTTATTACATAACTACAGTATTAATTAGTCTATTCTTCTATACTACAGATGATGTGGGAAAGCACCTAGCATGTCTGGCACAAACTGAAGGCTCAACGGACTGTGTAGCATTATAGTGATTATTATGCCGCATAAGTAGCTGATACATGTCAGTAATGACGCCCATAATCTCATCAATGTAGCAAATACAAGAAGAAAATGAATTATGTTCACATTGAAATTTAAATTGTGAACTCTGAAAATCTAAAAAGATGAGATTTTAATACCAAGTAATGGAAATCTCTTTAGAAATAAGCATATCGTTAACTGAGAATTTTGCAGACTAAAATTAAAATTAGTAAAGAAGATCAACTATAATCAGTATTCAAGGGTTTGGGCAGTGAGGGTCTGATTATGACAAAGCAGATGGGACACCTGTTACTTAAATTACCACCTGTGGTCACTGCCAGTGGGCGGAACTGATAGATCGCGTGGTGCAGCAACGACGGGCCAGAGGTAGACCAGGTGGCCGGGTGGGGTGAAATGAGCTGTTTCTTACTGTACTCAAGAGTTTAAGGGAGGAAAGGACAGATCCAGGGCTTGACAAGTATCCTGGAAGGTTCTGGTGCTTACGGCCACAGGCTGATGGAGCCAACAGGCAGAGGCGGAGCTCAGGTGTGTGTGCCGACTGCCCGGCCATCTGGACGGGAGACTTAGGACAACGCCCGGAGGAGAGTGAAAACCTGAGAACCGGCCTGGCAGCATTTGGGAGGAGTCAGATAACTCTGAGTGTCCAAATGCTAAAATCCCACTGAGCCTTCCACACTGGCAGAAGCCCGCCTCGAACCGCTGTGGCAGTTCCTTGAGGGGAGATGACAATTCTCAGGCTTTACGACTGCTCCCATCTATCACCTCCTGGCCTAAGAGCAGATCTCTGCCGGCCACGGGGCTGCAGAGAACACAGGAGCTAAGCTGGAGGAGAAGGCTGTGCGTGCACGGTAACCGTAACATCTCTCGGTGTGTGTGGACCCCCCCCGCCACCGTCTTCCCAACAAGGACCTGGGACCTTTTTCCAGAATGACTGTCCCTTATTAAAAGGGAAATAAAGCCTGGGAGGGGCACGGAGCCCTGTTGGTGAGCTGGACCCTCTGATTAAACAGACGGCCAGGCCCTATTTCCGGGACATACAATCTAGCTCCTGGACATACAATCTAGCTCAAGACTTGCTCCCCTTGTTCCTTGCTCCCCTTTTCCTGTAAGACAATCTCTGGGTGCCCTGATCACGGTCACTGCAGCCACAAAATGTTGCTTCTCATTAAGGAACTCCCTTAATAACAAAGGCGCAGCACAACATCAATGGGTTTCACTGGTCGCATCAGGGACCTCGTTACCAGACAGCCTTACTGAAGACTAATTACCATAGCGGCAAGGGTGGGATACTTTCCAACAGGTACACGCAATTTCTGACCAACTGACCAACACACAGTTCCACTTTCTCCTGATGCCAGAAGAGATGGGTCAGGGAATCAGAGTAACACCATTTGAGACTGTGATACCCAATAATCACTTAACCTAAGCTGGCCACGCATTAGAATCAGGTAAACACTTACTGACAATTCATTCTGAGGTTCCACCTTAAACAGGTTACGGCATGGGACTCTGTATCTTTAAACAGCATCCCATACAAATCTGATACATAGCTATGTTTTAATCAAATAATATAATGAACTTCCTTGGTAACCCAGATAATATATTCAGGTTCTCTGAATGTCAGTTTTCTTACACATAAAATAAGGAAGATGCTACGTATTCTCCATTCTTTTTCCAGGGATAACATGGAGTAAAACTTGTAAAATGTCTCATGGGGAGTTCCCTGGTGGTCTATTGGTTAGGATTTGGTGCTTTCACTGCTGTAGCCTGGGTTCAACCCTGGCCTGGGAACTGAGATCCCACATCAGGCCGATGCATGCCACGGCCAAAAAAAAACTGAGTCCCTGGCTCAAGATGGCTATTCAATAAACAAATGGTAACTTTATTATTATTATTATAAAAGTTACTATTTATATGGATTTTGTAAGGAGGCTGGATTTTGTCTAAATATCTTCTTGTCGTAATCATTCCTCAAAAGTGATCACTGAATGTAGATGTCAGTTCCAATAACATAAATCTTTGAACAATGAGAGAACAATAAAGTCATAACAGAACAACATAAGTAATGGCACATTATGAAATGTGAAAATTTCTTTCAGAATTGGTATATTTAAGAAAGTAATAAAAATAACAGTGATGTTAGCTTTTTTAAACAAAGGAAGCAGGAATCCCTGCTGTGGCACAGAGGTTAAGGACCCAGCATTGTCTCTACAGCAGTGTGGGTTGCATGGGTTTGATCCCCAGCCCAGCACAGT